>JAHMML010000060.1:211705-256472 GCA_020341155.1 Eciton burchellii
ATGCGATCTTGGATCTTGGATGCAGCTGATCGAGATTCGCGTTGTACGCGTGAAACGGGGGTTGGAAACGTGGAAGCCGGAGGTCGATGCGCTTCCAGCTTCCTCGACGCGACACGCGGGTACACGCGCCTTCACGAGGGTCCACGCGTAGACACTTAAGTACGTATACGTGTCCATCGGAGGGAAGGAGAGGAGAGAGACGCGAGACGGAGATGGAGAGGAGTCTCAGAGTGCAAGGACGCGCTTGTCGACGAGGGTCGAGAGGAAAAGGAGAGAAGGAAAGGGCGCGTCGTTGTTACGTATGATGTACGTGTACCCAGCGCGAATTTCCGCGCGTGACTTCCTTGCTGGGACTCTCGACATCGTCGCTTTCGTCAGAAGCAAGTCGAAGGGGAGGAGAGAATGATGACTGGAATAGCAATGACCGTTGCCGTTTCTTTTGTTGCTCTTGTTGTTACGGTTGCTGTCGTTGTTGTTGTTGTTGTTGTTGTTGTTGATGATGTGTATTGTTGTATTGTTGTATTGTTGTTGCTGTTGCTGTTGCTGCTGCTGCTGCTGCTGCTGCTGCTTCTTCATCGTGGGTCGCGCGGCAGGGCTTGCGGCAGTTCCGGCGCGACTCGTGCGGCATGGCGCATTCCATTCGCTGTTCATTAAAATAATCGACCGTATCGTTTATTATTAATATTAGATATTTGTGTTGGGTCCCAGAGGTTACTGTAACAGAAAGCAGCGTTAGGGCGCAGATTAGCCGGCTGTGGACGTAATCGCGCAACGCCATTAAGCCTATGCGATCTCCTGCGCGCGATTGTTCTCGTGGAGAGGGTACATGTGAAGGCAAAGCGCCGTTTTGAGTTTGACTCTCGGAGCGAATATCGGATCTTGCGATCAATGCTAGTCTCTCCGATCTGCGATCATTCGCGCGAGCGTGTGAAACGAGAGGAAAACTATCGAGCTTCTCCTGCAGGCGATTTTAAGACACCACGTGGTTATCCATAATTAAAATTGTGTATTATCAATTATCGGCGCCAGGCCACGCTCGGCATTCCCTTAAATGAGCAAGCAAGATCAAACACGCGCAGGTTTTCATGTTGTTCCGTTTGCATGTGCGGAAATTTAAATTCCGCCAGAGGACGATGACGTCGATTGGCGTCATCGTACGACGGAAGTTCCCGATTATTATCGTCAGCCGGATTTTCGATGGGCCTTCGATGCCGGGAGCCGCTCGAATGCACGTCACGCGAATAATTATCCGCAAACAAACTGGGCGACGTCTCCCCCCCCCCCTTGCGCAGACAAAATGTTTATCGTCTTGCTTCTCGCTGCCCCTTGCGTCGATGCACCGCCTCGCGACAGAAACGCAAGTGCGGCGAGGATTAGTCATCCTCGCAAGCTGATATCAAGCTAAAACGCTCGCCAGGAATTATCCGCGTGAGTCACGACGCGTCGCGTCGCCTAAAAGCCCGAACACAAACGACATCGCGCCACGCGATTTTAGCATCCCTCTTCGAGGGACAATGAAGCAACCACGCGTTCGACATCCCTTGCAAAGCGAGGTTTGACGATGCACGCGCCGAGTCACGCGGTCTCTAGGATCTTGGATTCCGACAAGTATCGATATTCAATCGATCGGAGACCGAAGGTCGCGGCTGCGTGGAGAGGAATCGCTGGACATAAGAGTGAGTTCACGAAGCGAGGGTCGGGCGAGGGAACTCTTCCGCGACTTCCGAAAGGAGCCGCAGCATGGAACGATAATTCGCATGGAGCGACTCGTTGGATCGCTCGATCATGCCGCGTTACGTTACCGTGTCATTAGGCACGTGACTTGCCACTGCTCTCGCCTCTTCGAGCTCCGCAATCAATCCCAGGTGTTGTCGGAACACCGATATACCGGTTCGCGCGTATAATCGCGGTCGCGCACGTCTCGTATGCGAGTTCGCGGTACAAAAACGGCAATATCTGCGCTGACAAAGCGCTCGCTTGTGCAATCGCGGAAACATGCCGAGTCCGCGTTCGTCGCGGGAACTAATCGCGGGATAAGAGCTTGCGTTCTATTTTTCAATTCGGCGGAACGTGAGCTTCCGGCTTTCCTTATCCAAGCGGCGATTACCATGATACGCGCGAGCTTTCATTCGGCTTCATGCTCAACGAAGAAAGCGTCATTCCGTTGAATCGGAGAAAAGTTCAGCTGCAACGGATCCTCTCGCCGGATTTGATTAGTCGGATATCTCGTTACGGATGCTTTGACAAAGAGAGAGAGAGAGACTCGTTTAACTAAATGCGCATCGCGCTCGCTTATGCTATCAAAGTCTTCCAAGTATTCCAGATATAGCTGAACGTTGTGTTTTTATCTCACAAAACCGTTCGAAATCATTCCGGCGACTAGAATCTCTCTCTCTCATTTGCCGTCCACGGTATCCCGAAGCGTGGTCCAAGCTTTATACGAGAATATTTCTCTCGTTAAGCCCCCAACTACACGATCGTGTCTCTCTGAAGGAACATCTCGAGCGCGGCTTAATCGCCGCAAAGTCGAGCTCTCTCTTCGGCAATCATCCTCCCGAATCTGCCGGCTGTTCGCGTAATTCGCGTCTGCCGATCGCGATTTAACGGCAAACGCGAACAGCCCGCGAGGCAACGACCCGATGAAGGGAAAATGTTTTTTCTCCCGGACGTGAGAAGCGCCGTGACGGCCGCGCGAAAACGCGCCGGCACGCACAATGGGAGCATGTGTTTTCCTCTCCTTCCCCCCCCCCCTCTCTCTCTCTCTCTCTCTCTCTCTCTCTCTCTCTCTCTTTCTCTCTCTCTCTCTCTCTCATCACGACGACGCGTTCATGGGACGGGTATTGAGTGACAAGCCGATAATGATAAGCGCGTAACGAGGAGCGGAGAGACGCGCGGGAGGAAACCTGTTGGTTAAATCAAAGCGAGGGGAGTCCGCGAATAAACGCCGCGTGTTAATCCGACGTCGCACGGCACCGCGACTGCGGCATTAGCCGCTACGATCGATTCCGCACGCGGAATATGGGCAACAACGACAGTTCTAGTGATCAGCCGTGTAAGATTCGAGGTGATACAGCGTAACGTTGTCTAGACTTTGTCCAATGTAGGTTCTTGACGCATCAAGAAAGGTCATTGGGTACTAATGTCGGGCTCTGTTCTCTGGAAAGCTTGGGAAAATTTTGGGAATTTCAAGCGAGGCTTAAGCGTCCGAATAAATGTCGAATAAATTGATGAAAGTTGCATTGACCGACATCGCGTCGTAAAAAGTGGATGAGAGACCGGACGGCATCCATGATCAGGCGAGATTGATGTCATGACGAAAACTGTCGGCATGTAAAGTGTACGTAGGAGAAAAACGTATGTATTAACCTCGCGTTTGAATGTGAAATGGCAATCGTTATCGATGCAGAGTTAATTGTTAAACATTTTAAATCGGCGTTTTAATCGCCAAATTAGGAACTCGTAGGTGGCTTTGCTCGGAGGCGAATTCGACGAGGATCAAACAAGGATGCGCTCCCGCTGTCTTTCTTGTACAATGGAAATCTCTTGGAGGAGTCTCTCGTTTGTCTCTCATTAGCGATAAGAATATTACGCTCGCTTTAATAGCAAAATTCGCGATTTCGCGAGGCAGAAGAATACTCATACTGACCTAATAGCCGCAGGACACGAGGTACTCGCCCAGTTTTTCAACGACAGATGCGGCTTGTTGTGGCTGTATGGGATCTTCATATAGGGAGACGACTACAGCCTGCGTCGTCTTCATGCAGTGGACACCAACTTTGCCGAATTTTGCCCTTATCACACGGTCCGTGCCCGATAGGTAGATGTACCTGTTGCCAGCTAAGGTAACGCCCGACGACGTCAGGATGTCCTGCTCCTCGAAGCTCTGCACTAATTTCGCGAGCTCTTCTTTACTTACCTGAAAACAAACGGAGATCTCTCGTCAATACGCGCGCGTTCAAGGCCTGACAATCGCTCGGGCATTCGTTACATCTCATCTTATTACGAAGCTGTTCGCTCTTGTAATCTGAGTAATACGGTAATGCGTCTTACGTAGATTCCTTATTTTCCAGAATCCAGATTAATATTCGATCAGCGTTCGTGATCATCTCTTTTGAGTCGATCAACAAGCTGTCTCGTTAATTTAGGGACATCGCATGATATCGGATAATCGTAGTTTACACTTCCTGTTCGATAGGAAATAAATTACAACACGGACAAATTACAAATTCTTTTCACGCGTATACAAATATCCGTTACATCTGTATCTCCGGAAATGGCTTCGAGGAAAAAATTTGAGAATCAAAAAGTCACCGAGAAACAGAGAGCGAGTATGCGAGAGAAGCATCTACGAGGCACAGTTCACGCGTCATTGATTGGCAAAGCACACGCGACGTGCCTACGACATTATCTATCATTATATCATTGATTACGCGGCAGTAAACAGCAGATTTCGCAACGATCCGCAAACAAATGTCATTCATGCTGAACGCAAGATCGTGTGTCATTACTGAGACGCGCTGTCTATATTTTGTCTATCTTATTCTCGCGGATGTTTTCGAATGGATACACGAATAAGCATTCTGGAAAATGCCTCGTTTACGATTCAACGCTCGATCGAATCCATCATCATCGGCGATTCTGCCTCAAACGTTATTCCTAGAAATTAGATTAGCGCATTGTCAAGTGCATCTTGGCTCCAACGGAAATCGACCAGGGAAGGATATCTCGTTACCCATTTCCTGCCATGTGTTCCTCATCGAGACTCTCGTCTGACGTTTTCAACGTGTCATCAGGCAATTTTAACGGTTCGCGATTTCAAAAAAAATGAAATGGAAACCATGCGATGCAATAACGGCAGCAGGCAGTATCGCGATTTGGGATACCGTAACTTCATACTGTAGATTAAAAAAAAAAAAAAACTCCCGCGAGGGAGTGCAATATCGCGCGAACGATCCCGATTTAAAATTTCATAAGAGCAGGACCGCCGCGTAATGTTGTCCCGCGGCGATATTCTCTGCCAAATATACGTCTCTGAAAAGTTGTCTCTGAAAAGTGAAAAGTTCAAAGTTCAGTGAGTTTCGCGATGCTACCCAGGCGACAGATCGCGAGAGTGTAATCCAAATGAATTCCAATGAGATCCAGGTGCAGCTAATTTTACCCTTTACGCCATTGACACGTCAAAAATTAAACGTTACTCGAGCCTCCTGCACTTTATCGTGAATCCACTAGATAGCAGAATACATGAACGACGAAGAAGCATGGTAACGACTCGTCAGAAATCGATAATACATATCTACATCACTCGAATCACTCGAAAACGGTAAACGGCAAGCGCGATAGATTCGAGTGCTCAGATTTCAAAGCCAAATGTCTCAAAAATCTCAATAGCCCTTAACCTTTTCGTGCCTAACGGAGCGAGCGAGCGCCATTGGCGAGAGAGATAATCAACGAGATAAGAGCCATAATTTACGTTAACATCGATCTCACGCTGATAGCTTGTCCAGTGCAGCGATCGTCCTGCATCAACTGATGATGATGCTCGAGTTAATCCCGATCCCATCGAGAGCAACCGATCCTCAAAGTACCCTCCCTTTCTCCCTTTCTCTCTCTTCTCTAAATAAAAGCGTCGCTTACATGACAAAATTACTCGTATGCGTTATCGCAAATCTCGCAAGAGAAACGTCTCCTTCTGCCGAAGCGGCTTCTTCTTTTCATCTTTCAGAGATCAAAGATCCTGATAAAGAACGGACACCTCCGGAATTGGACGCCAATCCAAAATGATCCATTTGGATAATTTTGCGGGCCACGAGGCGTAGCCAACATAGCCGACACAGATATGGATCTAAAGTCGCAGTCTTTATGAAGCAAAGACGCGGACCTGAGAGCGTCCCTGACAACGGATCGATGTGTGCCTAAACGTCGCGCGCGTTCGCGCGCGTTGCAGTTAATCCGGGATAATCTAAGGCAACCTTGAACTATAAGCGCACCCCATTACGGCGTCTTTATACGGTCGACTGCCATCGGCGACGCCTTCTTTCTCACGATTCTGCACGCTCGTGTACACTCGGCTCTCTTTACCGTCTCTCTTGCTCGCTATTTCCGCCGAAACGCGTCAAACGCGTGCAGAAATCGAACATGAAGAGTGTGCGATGCTGAGCATCGGGAATCGGGCTCCATTGAATGCGATGCCTCGACGTTCTCGAGCTGTTTTTTAATCGATATCGCGAAACGTTTACTTTCTCTAGAGCTTGATATCTAAGAGGAATGTTCGTTTCATGAAAACAAGGTACATTGTGCTTTCGCCGAGCAACGCTGAATTTCAAATCCTGGGAAGGATGAGCTCGCTCGCGAGCTTAAATGCCAAAGAATCGTTCACGACAAAAAAATTCCTCGCCTAATTGGAAACTTTTTATAGTTCCCGCTCATAAAAAGGAGGCCATTTTGCCCGCACGAGGATTCATCATCTTAATGCGCGCGCTACGTTTGCCAATATCTAGCCACGTCAATGCGATTGGGAAGAAAAAACGTTAAAAGGATTCCAGGTAACTCTTACTCATACTCATACTCATACTCATATTATTATTTCAATAATAATCGCGATTTAAACGCGATTTGAATGCCAACCATACTTTCTCCCGATGCACGTTCGATTGTTCCTTAATGTTGAATGCACGTTACATTCGCGTGATATTCTCGAGTCGGAATTGTGATTACGTCTTCCTCGGCCTATACCGATAACGAAAAATAAAAGCTTGGACCCATTAGACAATACGATAAAACCTGACCGGTGGCTCTATCTTATCCTCTCGCGTTGGCGGGGAACGATGTCCGTTTCTGGTGCAACCAAGATCCCGGTATTCCAAACGGAATGCCACGGCTTGCGTCATTTATATTTAACGCCGTTCAGATTCGAGGGATATTCTCGTCGGGTCGGAAACAACGTGTCTCTCGCGTATCGATTCGACTCGCTGAGAATGCCGCCGAGTGCCAAACGTGAGTCACGACAGGAGCCAGAGATGAGTGGAACAAGAGCCACCTTCTTCCGGCGCGGTACGGCCCTGGGAGCGATGAATCATTTGGTCAGAGCTGTTTCATCTTCGTTGAGCCCTTTGACTACAAATACTGTGCCACATCCGGCTGGATCGATCAAATTTCCTTGACAAAAGCGAATTAGGTCTTAAACAAACGATGAGTTCACAGACAACAAGTTCGGCACAATGATAATTAAATGCCCAAGATAATTAAATGCTCGTAAGTAACATCAAGACTTCTGGCTCCGATATACTTATCTCCAAATTAAAGAGAAACACTTAAGGATATCGAAGAAAATTGCTCGGGCATCTCAGGAATACTTCCCAGATCAGGAGACAAAATTGTTTCATCATAAAGCCTCCTTCCCCGTTCCTTCAGCCGTCTCTCAAAGCGCGTGGAATCAATCGATAACCCTGACTCTTTCAAACCAACTGAACGCAACTGAACTCGAGTCGCTGAGGAATAAAATCGGATCATCGGCAGTTCACTTTTCTCTCGGGATGATCGAGGCTACCTCTGCATGGCATTTCCGTCTTATAAGGAGCGCTAATTTAGTCCATCTCGGCCTGGAGGCCTTGTCCCGAATCGGCCGACTGTTTCGTTATTGGCGACACGGCACTGCGAGGTTGCTGGCCGACCAACCGTCAGACCGTCAGACTACCAGGTCCGTCTACCGGCCGGCCAGCCGGCCGGCCGGCGTCGCCATTTTGGCATTGGCGACCGGAAAGCGTGTGCGCGCCGAGGTCACGCTGCAGCTGGCGACCTTTATCTCTGCCTCTCGTTTCGCGATGGCTTGCAATCGTGCATAGCTGCTCTTAACCTATCCTAATCTGATTTGTCTACGATCTAACTCTGCCCTAGCTCTGTCCCAATTCTGTCGATCTTTGAAAGATTCCTTCGAACTAATGCGCCGCTTCCGACCTAATGCGCGCTCATTATAGCTGAATTGTTCTTAAAATAGGATCATCCCTGACCGGATGCGATCTCTTCTGATCCTGCTCGATCGGGCTATCGGAAAGACTTGCATTCAGTCTCAGAATCAGATTTGAGAATTTCTTCTTGCCAAGGAAAGGAGAGAGAAATTTTCTCCGATCGAGGATCGCGTCCTCCGAAATTAATAAACTGTTCTCGCAGAAAATGATGTTTATCTGTCGTAATTTCCGACGTGAAGTTTTGTATCTCGCGATTTGCAAATCGCGATTGATCCTTTTGGGGCTAACTAAAGAAAATCGTTTAATTCTATCTTCCGAATTTCGAGTTACGAGTCTCATCAGCAACGAATTTCCTAATGCTGTCGCGATATCGAAATTCTATTTGCCTTTAACAATCGATCGTCGTCGACAGATTGTTTCTGCACGTTCATAAAATCGAAATCCGAGGAATTTTTATTTCCGGATTTGATCAACTCGAAAAAAAATCTTTGCGAATAAAGATGACCGTCTCGCTGATGGTTTACCGACGGAATTCGCGGTGAGCTTCAAAAGTGCACCTGCGGATGGCGCCCCAATCACGATCGCAGCTTTCACTACGATCCGAAGAGACGACGAAATCATTTTCTTTCTCTTTTCGAAGAATCGACCATTGTGCAAGGCACAGCGGAACTGTCTTAATCGGGAGATGTACATTATCGAAACTTGCTACAGCAAGCAAAATCACGAGCTCGAGTTTTCTGAATACTTCTCATACACGATGATTATCACGTTTAAGGTCACAGATCAGATTTAAACAACCGTAGTAACGACACACATATTTGCGATATTTACTGATTAGCCTTGGTGAAATAAAGATACACGAAATCATTCTGCCAACGTGATTTCGAAATTCGTACCAAAATATTTGGAAAGACTCTTTGTCTTTCTTGATAAATATTACTTGGATACGGATCGTCATGCTGATTTATGTCCATTTAAAATGGAGGATGATGAAAGCTCTATAAATATATGGCTCAACGGAGAAAGAATATTATGCATATTTCATATGCGGATAATGATTCACGATGAAATATTTGTCTCGATATATCTCTGAATTGAGAAGTTAATGAGTTAAATCGTAAAAATTAGATTAACGAATTCAAGATACATCCGGGATATCGAAAAACTTTTAAAAGAAAATATTCTTCGGAGTCGTACCGCTGAAGGATCAAAGGAAATTTCGCCGCCAATCAAATTCAGTTCTATGCCGCGATTTATCAAAATCGAGCTCGAAATCAAATACGATATAAAATACTCACGGATGCACGAGCATTCGTTTTAGAGATCAAGTTTTATCTTTGAAAAAAGGACGCTATTCACTAATTAAAAGGACATGAATATATTATTGCATTATTTCTGCTTTTACGTCGCCAAAAATAATTCTCGGAAACGTAAAACGAAATGACGTAAGATGAAATATACGAATACGTAAATTCGAAGCCGCGATCGATCTTAGAGGTTAAGCGTTAAAGATTTCATGCACGGATTATCATTAATAATCGTGCAATTAATATAGAATATGGAGAATGACTCTTTAATGAATCCTTTATCAAAATTTCATTCGACATTCGAAACTCTTCGTAATCCTCTAAATCCTAGCAATGAAAATATTAATTAAATATGAAATAAATGTAATAAATGTGAAATAAGTACCTAACAACTTTTAATGCTACACGATACGAAAGACAAACTAACGAATCAATCTCCAATTAAGACGCTGGACTGAGACCTTAATTAAAAATGTGCATATAACTCGAGGAGAGATAATCGAGAAGTAATCTTAAATTTAAAATAAGCGATATCGATTAAATCGGCAGACTTTTACTCAGATAATCGAAATGAAAGATTTTTCTCACGAGTAGATCCCCAACGAATTAACGATTGCAAGAATCATCTCACACCCTCCACTCTCGCGTCTACGTGACTGTCGTTAGGCTAACCTAAAAATTCAATTCATCGCGCTGTCCGGCGCGCTCACGGATCGTCCGATGTTCGCTTGCGCCGGGCGCCTCTCGTCGATACATAACGTGATCGTGCTATTGAGAATCGTCATGATCGCAAACAATGGACCACCATTTCTACATCGCGAAGCGACAGCGCAACGTGCCCGGCGCGCTGATAGAAGGCGGCCATATTAAGCGTCACCATTGCCGCCGCCGCCGCCGCCGCCGCCGCCGCCGAAAAGTCGTTGCATAGCTCGCAAGAGCGAGATAAGAGTCGCATGGATTGTCAGAAATTCCAAATTTGGACGCGCGCGCGAGAGAGCGACGATGTTCGCATCGTTGGAAATCCGCGCGAGCCTCGGAAGGGCTCATCTCTAGCCGCGCGATAGACCGGAAGGCGCATCCACAAAATCATACCGGTTTTCCCGACATGCCGCTCGCAGGCGGAGCGGATTTTTTCTCGCGAGCACTCGCCGCCGCTATCGTTTACGCCACACCCTTCTCGAGGTGCACGATACATGATCGATTCTCGACGGGCGAGCGCGCGATTCGTGCTACATGTGGCAGGATCGCTCTCGCCGCCATCGTAATCGTCGTCATCGTTGACTCCAACGATCAACGGTTTGCCAACGAGGGCAGTCGCGTACACGTCACGCAACTCGATCGATTAATTCGTGACACTTTCGGAGAGCTTCGGAGAAAGAGCGGAATGAAACATGTCCGCCGCCCTCGAGCGAGGGCGATTCGTCATTTCCCGCGAACCCTCCATGAAGAATCTAGGGAAATTCGAGATCACTATCGACAAGTAAAATAATAGCGAATGATAACGTCGTACGGTGACAACGTCATACGACGACAACGATAACGTATCGTGCTGCGGCAAGGGGCGAGCGAGCGAGCGATCGACGATCGTTCAACTCACCGGCCGGCAATCGATTTACGTTTACGTGGCACGATATTTCAGGGTTAGAAGGCAGCGGAGACGACATGCACGCCGCGCGATCTGCGGTGGCGCGGCTCGTTATCCGCTCGCTTCGCGAACCGGTTCACGGCTCAAATCGAAAGAACTCGAACGAGCCGCATAAACGATCTTGCACCGAAGCATCTGTCGTTTCTCCTTCCTTCTTTCGCTCTTTCGTTCCCTCTTTCCCCTGCGCTTCTCTTCCTTGTACCGACAAAGCCCGGTTCGTGTATACGCGCGACCGGAGGGCTCCTCGCATCGCGCACTTTCCCTTTTATCCGAGGGGGCGGCTACCGCATCTACCGGCCGTGCCTCATCTCTCCCTCTGCATTATCCGCCCCCCGTCTTTCTCCCCCGATTATCGCTCCTTGGGCTATCGCTTGCTCGCTTGCTCGCTTGCTCGCTTGCTCGCTTGCTCGCTCGCTCACTCACTCGCTCATGCTCTCTCTCTCTCTCTCTCTCTCTCTCTCTCTCTCTCTCTCTCTCTCTTTCTCTCTCATTTTCTTGATACTCTTTTGGTGTGCTACTCACTTCGAAGCCCTCGGATTTTGCCCACACGTTGCCATCATGTCCGGCGATCGCCGCTTTGGTAACACATCTAGATGCGAGCAGCTGCTTATCAACGTAATCCTGCCAGCTCATTTTTGAACACAAGAGAAAGGAGGGAGCGACCGAAACTGTTCACTATAGCACACTATACGACCGCAACCCGTCACCGACTGACTCGTCTCGCGACTACCGATACGCGCACCGAAACGCCGGTCGTTCTGCCACCCTCCCTACTTCCTTGCCCCTTCACCCCTCCCTTTGTCAGTTTAGCGTCATCGTTGAGCCGTCCTTCACTATCCATGCTGCGCCCCCTACCTGATGTTTCTATATGAGGAACTGTTAGATTCTAGAGAAATTTAGGCTTTAGGGAAATTCAAATATTGTCCGAAACCGATCGAATGCAATCGAATTAATGTCTAATTATCAATAAGATTTTATTGTTACTTCATTATTTATTATTTCATTTCGATCCTTGGAATTGTTGCTCAAGTAACATCTAATTGATTCTAGTCTCATGATAAAATTACATATTTGGAATTATTGCAAATTTCTGCCAAATTTTCTGCCAAATTTTCAATATTCTTAGAAAGAAATCCGAGTAATAATTACTCGTCTGAAAGGAAACTGCACATTATAATTATATTCGATCAACGCACGATTATTAAGGCTGAATATTTCATGCAAATATACCCTATATTAAACGCCGTGCATATTTGATATTATTGACTCTCCTGTTTTTACGTGCCTAAATGCAGACACCTTATTTTTAGTGCGGAAAATAAAGAAATATCACTAGACAGCACGTGCGTTTGTTGAAGTAAATGCGAAGATGATCAAAAATCTATAAAGTATTTTACGTATTTTATGTTAAATAAAATAAAATATTATCGAAATGCAAGTTTCCGCGCCCAATAACATAAAGATTTATAATCTTAGCGCTGGCAAGTCCCTCCCCGAGGTGCAGATTAATTATTGTGCATATATTAAATTATTTTAGATTATTTTAGGTTATTTTATATTCTTGTTCTTTTTATAGTGGTTATCCGAGAAAAAAAGGAGAAGTTTATTGAAGAAAAATGTCGGTAAGAATTATATGTAATATATTTCTTATCTCACATTTAAAAGAATAATAAAATTGTTTTCAATATCTTTCGTGTATTTTTTAAAGTACATCTAACCGACATCATAATTGTTTGTCGATAGATATACGACGACGTATCGAACTTATACAAGATTTTGATATGCCTGCTGTGAGTACGTCTATCAGAGTGTCTAAAGATGGACAGTATATTTTTGCAACAGGGATTTATAAACCACGTCTAAAATGCTTTGATGTAAATAATTTGGCATTAAAATTCGAGAGATGTTTTGATTCCGAAGTAGTTACTTTTGAAGTATTATCGGATGATTATAGCAAAGTAAGTATCGATATTGCTTCTAGAAAAATGTCAAATATTTAATAAAATTGATAAAATTGATTAATTTTATTTTGATTGTATTAATTAGTTATTGTTTCAAATTGTTGTACATATATATCTAGACATATATAAAGTAATAGAATCAAAATTATTATTAAATTCATCACACTTTATTCCAGTTAATATTTCTTCAACATGATCGCTATGTTGAATTTCATGCTGCATATGGAAAATATTACAGACTCAGAGTGCCACATTTTGGAAGAGATCTAAAATATCATTATCCATCATGTGACACCTTCATTGTAGGCAATAGGTAAATCTTAAATGTATTATATGATTATCTTTTATTATTGTCTAAAGCATTATGTAAAAATATGTGTCTGCATAGTCAAGATAAAGAGAAAATAATGATCTTTTGCAGTAATGAAATATATAGGATAAATCTTGAACGTGGTCAATTTTTACAATCATTCGTAACGGAAGCAAGTTCAATAAATAAATGTGAAATAAATCCTTTACATCACTTACTTCTAGTTGGTACTGAAGATGGAAAAGTTGAAGCTTGGGATCCTAGAAGCAGAAACTGTGTAGGCATACTTGATTGTGCTTTACAATGTATTACTCAAGACAAGTAAGATACAGTATGGAATCTATATTTTGTATGACAAATTGTGATTGTCAGATTGATACAATAAATGTTTTCATTAGATTGGAAGCAGTACCTGCAATTACTGCTTTAAAATGTCAAGGAGGTTTGAATTTAGCAGTTGGTACATCAACGGGCCAAATATTACTCTATGATATAAGATCTAGTAAGCCATTCTTTGTGAAAGATCACATGTATGGATTGCCAATTAAATGCATAGATTTTCATGAAAAAATGGATCTGGTTTACTCGATGGATAGTTCCATTGTAAAAATATGGGAAAAAAATAATGTGAGTAAGATTTATTCATTAGGGAAATTGATATACTTCAGACATTTTTATATTTATCAGAGAAAGCAAAATGCAGGATAAAAGATCATATTCTATGACCGAAATTATTAAATCATTATTTTATCTTTTTTTCCAGGGAAAACTCTACACATCTATAGAAGCGCAGCATGACTTTAATGATTTATGTGTTATACCAAATACTGGCATGCTTTTGATGGCCAATGAGACTACAAAAATGCAGACATATTACATTCCTAATCTTGGTCCTGCTCCTTACTGGTGCAATTTTCTTGACAATCTTACAGAGGAATTGGAAGAACTAAATTATGATATTATTTATGATGATTATAAATTTGTGACTGAAAAAGAACTGGATGAATTAGGTCTTTTACATTTGAAAGGCACTAATCTACTCAGAGCTTATATGCATGGTTACTTTATAGACATCCGATTATATAGAAAAGCAAGAGATGTAATGAAACCGTTTGAGTTTGAAGCTTACAAAAAGAAAAGAATTCGTGAAAAGATTGAAGAAGAAGCTGCCAGCAGAATACAGGTATTTTTTATTATTTTAATTTTATGTATATTTAATATGTATATAAGCAGTATATAAGAATATATTCATTTCAACTCAATCAAAGTTGTGCAAAAAATAAAATTCATACAATATATTTGTTTACACAACAGATACAAAAATTGCCAAGTATAAATCAAGAGTTGGCATTGAAATTGATGGAAAATGCGAATAATAAGAATAAGAAGAAGCGAGCATCGTCCAATCTGTTGTCAGACGAACGATTTAAAGGTCTTTTCAACAATCCTGATTTCCAAATCGACAAGAATTCTCAGGAGTACATTTTATTAAATCCTGTTATCGCTCAACTTAGTAAAAATAAAAAATTAAAACAGACATTGGCACAAGAAGAAGAGGAACAAAAAGAAGCACTTGATGAGAATGAAACACAAGGTAGAAATGAAAATATAAAATGTTCTTTTTGAAAAAGATTTTCTATTCTATGTTTAAGAAAACGTCTTATTTATGTTTCTATTCATTACTCATATCGAATTATCCTCTTCGTTTAAAGGCAATAGTTCGGATGAAAGTCTCATACATGACAGTTCTGATGATAGCTCAGATGACGAGAAGCCATGGGCCAAGGAAATGCGGAAGAATTATCGATTATTGAAGAAAAATGAAAGAGAAAGAGAGCAAGAGAATGGAGACGAAGGAGAGAATTCGGCGATAAAGAATGAACTTGAATTAGATGAATCAAATGAACCAGATATATTAGATGAGAATGATATGTGCCTCGAAATTGGTGGACTAGAAGAGAAGAAACAGAACAAGTAAATATCGATATTATTTTAGTTTAGTTAAATATTATATTTTTATATTTTGAATCTTGCTTAAAATCACCTTGTTTTGCAGAGCGATATTAAGTAAGAGATTGAAAACTGAAAACACACATGATGTTAAAGTATCAGGTGGATGTAGGGAGATGACTTTTACCATTGGAAAGGTACATACGCGAATATCTAATTTCATCATATTAAAACAGTATTGTCATATTTTTCATTTTATTTTTTCTTTTTATAGAAGAAACGACCGGAAATGAAATCTAGAAGAAATTATAATACGTTACGATCTGCGCGGAGTATTTTGAAAAAGAAACGTTGATATAATTATGTCTTGTATTAAAAAAATGTTGTAAATATAAAATATATATATATATATAATCGATTTCTTTTTTCATCTATTTATCACTTGCTCTAATGCTTGCTTCTTATACATACAAGCACAATAATTTGCTTAGTCGTGATGCATGTAGATATCTCTGAGCAGAGGTGAAGTGTCATCAGAAAACAGTGATATTTAAATACATGTTAGGGTGAGCCACATGTCGAACTATTGATACAAATATTTTCTTCCTAAGTTCAAAAGTGTTGTGCTCCTTGACCGTGGAGTCCGAAATGGCGACGGTGAGTAGTTACCTATTGTCTTAAACTGAACAAATTCATCAGTAATTCAAATGATAAATTGTATAAGTCTATCATTATCACTGTGAGATATGATATCAACATTGAGATATAGCTCCTTCTCAGGATGTCGTTTTAATAGCCTTAAAATCTAACATTAAGTTATAACAATAGTTTGTTTTGATTTTATGGTAAATAAACTTGAATTTAGTGAACAATATTACAACAAATTGATTGAAATGAAATTGATTGAATAATCAGATTAATTATTGTTCGAGTGTTATTTTTAAGATATCTATAATTTTACTGAAATATTTTATAAAAAGAATTAATTTCTGGTTGAGATCTGTATTTGACATTTTTACACAGATGATCATTATTGAAATGATGTTTTTATGAGATTTATTATTTATTTCTAATTTATATCAATTAATATAAGATTAATTAAAAGTAATTTGTAAAGCAAATATATATATATATATAAATAATTATATATAATAATTATATATTATATATATATAATTTGTATAAAACATTCTAATTCAAATGTAATGTTATTTGCACAGGTCGAATCTAATAATAAGTCCAAAAATGGTAAAGATACAACACAACAGAATTATGAAGAACATGCAGAAATTTCTGTGCCATCTATTTTAACAAGTATAACAACAACTTTTCAAAGCACTGATGTAAAGTGATATTTTTGTTAATACATCTATTGCAAATTTGCAGTTCTACTATTTTATTTGATGTAGATTTATCTGTTATTTTGCAGCATATGGATGAAATCACTGAAGATTATGAAAACTTTATCAGTACATCTGCAGTACTTCATTATTGTAAACATAAAATACTAAGACCATATTTGAGGCTGTTAGGTGTAATGGGATTGAGACCAACCAGCAGCGATGAATCTGACCATTTTCTATGGTGTTCTATCTTAACAAATCTCCACACTTTACAAGTTATTATATTTATATGTATTGGATATGTTTTACAGTACATGGCTTGTTTTAGGCAAGTTTATTTATAATATTCTATTTTTGCATGCATCATATTATGTGTACGCGCGTGCACGTGGGTATGTGAGTGTGTGTGAATAATAAAAAGTAAAGTAATACAATATATATAAGAATATGTAAGTTAAGAATCTATCGATAAAATAAGCCATTATTTATGACTTATAACTATCATAAAATAGATATATTTATCATTTTCAGAAGAGATCGAGGATTTTGTTATAAAATATTAGTGTTAGATCAAAATATTAATGAACCAAATATTAACGAACAATGGACGCAAGAACCGTCTTGTTATGGAAATGTGATTTTCAGCTACTTAATTCCAAGTATATTACATTTAATCGCGTACTTGTATACGATATACTTGTTTCGCATTAAGGAAAATGAGCAGTTGCAGAATCTAATGGAAAGAGCGTTCCTGCTTTCTTCCAATCCGATAAACCGAGGCAATCAAAAGCGCCTTGTACATATATTATGGTTGTTTATAGCATTAAGTATAGTATGGATGATCATGGCATTAATTACAGTGAATATTCAGATGGCGAAAGGAAATATCGTATTTCAATGGGTAGAAAATAGGTATAGCTGTTACTAATGCATGAATAATTTATAATAACGTAATAAAAGAACAAAAATATGAGAATTAAAAATAATTTTTATATCTTTTTCTCTATATAGTCCATATCAAGTGAAGATAATGTTAAAAATATTTTTAATCATCTGTACTTTATGGCATGATATGGTCCAGGGAACTATTATCACAAGTTATTGTCTGCAAGGACAGCTGTTAATGTCGCATTTACATTTTCTGCGTGGAAAATTGCTACAACATATCCTATCACCCATTGATTGGATAAGGGTTTGTTGCTTATATATCCAATACATAAACAATTTTTCATTATCTATTTTTCATTGGGACTAGTAGTATTTTTGTCATTCCATGATCTGCAGGATATTAACGAATTTAAGAAACTGTTGAAATATTTTAATGATGAATTGGGCCCGGCTGTATGCATTTACACTATAGTTAATTTATCATGGGCAGCTACGGGTATCGTATGGCTATTTCAATACTATGTCAATAATGTGAATTATTATCCAGTTACGTACGTTAATGTGATGAATGTTGTATTATGGATTTTAATATCGATCGTTCCATTTATTCAGGTATAATATCGTATCAATATCATCATTATTTCTTTTTGCGGAGAGATTTATCAATGTATATATTTTCTTCAGGCCGCGCGTTTAACAAATGCTTGTTCCATGATCCGAACCGTAGGACACGAGATACGTATCCGACCATTCGTCTATCAAACTACTCCAGGAGAAGATCTTGATAGCATACTTCTGTACACATCTTCCTTAAAAATGAGCGCTAAATTATTCAGGATACCAATCAAGGGTAGATATTTATTTCTTCTGCTGACTATTGGCAGTATAATTATTATTATTTTAGGGCAGTGCCACTTTTTTTCTTAAATATATTTAATAGTTTAATTGAGTAGTTAGTTTAATTGAGGCTGTGCTTTGCAACTAAGCTTTTTTAAACGAGCAATGATCTAAGCGAGTAATGTCATGTAAGTATAAAATGTATTATTTATATATATATATATATATATATATATATATACATCCACCTTAAGTTTTATATATATATATATATATATATATTTAAAAAATTGTTGTACATTTATTGTGTATGTAAAGAATTGTATAGAATATGTACAGATAATCGTAACGTATTAGAAAATGCACGTTAATTTTATTATGAAAGTTTTATTATGTGGAAAATGTGTGATGTTATGCATTTTTCTATCCAAATTATAACAAATTTTACACAAATGCATCTTATTTTTTATAAATGCATTCATTTTTTATTAAGAATAGTTATTTAAAATAATAAATGAAATACTAAAAAAGGCATTTTTTTATTTTTCTCTTCATTATCATCAAATACATTATGTTCACCAAATGGCAGTAATATTACAGCAATCTGGAATGAATTCTAATTCACATCTTTAACTTACAACATGTAAATCTACAAATATTCAATGAATACTTTCTTTCCAAAAATTTTATATTCATGCTTTTATATTTAGAATATATATAAGAGAAATGCAAAAGTCATATTATTAATATAATACTCTCTAATTGAATTCTTTATATGAAATACATGTGCAGGTAAAATATATAATGTATATGTTCCCGGATTGGCAAGTTTAATTTATTGATTCAATGAACCCATGATCTCATTATATATTGTCGATTATGTTTTTGCATTTTATCAAATTGATTTACAGGATGGCTTAAATGATACACAAGCCTAAAGATCAATTCAATAAATTCATTAAACGAAAATTATAGGCACTGATAAACTAATGTATTTTACATAATTGTCGTATGTGTATATATATATACATATATATATACATATATGTGTGTATGTGTGTGTATATATATATATGATCATTATACATCCGTTTCCAAATTCTCGCAATAAAATGTTGACGATGTTTCTACGATAGCAGTTTCTTGATATCAAAAATTCAAGATATATAAGATAATCGTAGAAACTGAATAAAAAAATAATCGATTTAGGTATACATATTGTTAAAACTATTGAATGCAACAGTGATATGAATGTGGGATTTTTATAAATAAACAATTATGAAATAAGTCTTCTTCTCATTAACAAATCTTATATTATCAATAGTCTTATTAATAAAGCATAGATTGTGATATCGATAAATCCGAAAGATCGAGAAATAGTTGTATTTAATAAATATTATGTTTTAATGAGAGTTCGTTATTCTAATATACATTCATAATTTTACAGGAATTATTTAATTTTGACTAAATAGCGCATGGTATTGACATTTTTTATGCTGCTTTCGGAATACTAAAGTTGTAGTAGCACCTGCATAATGTATCTTTTACTTCATCAATAATTCTACTTAGTGATATTCGCGTACTTCTTAATTGGTTTTTTTTTTGACAATATTTTATATCTAAATTTTGTAGAAAACTTGATTGAGCTTACATAAAATTTAATAATATAAAAAGGGATAATTCAACAAAATTTGCTTCAGAAAAACGAACTTCAAGTTGAAGTGTCTATCTCAACTCAAGGAATGTGCATATACGGCTGCTTATACGTTTTTATTTAAATAATTTGTTTAATTTATCATTAAGAAGTACGTAGTAAAACATTTAATTCACAATAACATAAAATGTGCAGTCTACAATCATTGGAAGTCAATGGCAATTATCATTCCAAGTTATTACTTAATTTGAGAAATGTCACATCAGCTCACTTATTAAATTTGATATCTCAAATTATTTTTACAAATTGCACAAGTAAATCTTATATCAAAATAGTTTTATTTTTAATCACAAGAGTTTCTTTCGACAAACCCTGGATTAATTGTAAGTGATGAGAAGTAACCAGAGCAGTCAAATGAGGATTTTCTCAACCAAATGTAGAAGATACTGTAAATCATATTAAGCTACTCTTACACAATAGATTACCATTTAATAAAAAAGATAGTACGAATGAGATGGTAATTGAAATGTCGCGAGGTTATGATTTATAAACAGAAATTTCGTTATTAACAAAATATCATAATAAAAAAAGAATTGTTCTTAGTTCAATAGACTATTTTCATAAGATTTCAGCTACCTCTTGCTTCTATTGATGATGTTTCCTCGCCTCGTTGAATTTTTAACCATTCAACGAATTCATCAAGCATTACTGGCCCTAAAAGAATATCATATGTTTACTTGTAATAAGACGTATCTATATAAGATGATTTCGTTCCATTTTTATTAGTCAGCACGAGTATTCTTCTTGCATACTTACACGCTCCATCTAAATCATAATTGGATAAATCGTTATTAATTGTACGTGAAAATTCTAGTATGTTGCACCATTGATCTTTATTGATCACTTTGTACTTCGATTGATCTAGGAACTGAGCAAACTGTGTGAATAATGGCCAATGTTTCCCCAAAAGTAGTTGTAACATTACTTTCGCTGTCTCCATATCCATACTTCGCTGATCTTTATCCTATACAAAGTTTAAGTAAAAAATAATCAAAATAAAATAATCAGTTTTGCAAAAGATTATACTCATATGTTTAAATCTGATACATAATATTATGCACATACTCTAGCAAAATCATAAGCATATCTGTATATCCCTTTAAATGTATATGGATCATTTAATTGATTCCTTAGGTACTCGAGCTTATGTTGTATTTTAACAACAGAATCGCACTGAAGTTCCGTAAAACCTTTCAGCCACTCCGTCATTGTAAAAAAACCCATTTGGCGCGCATTCATTCTATATGCGAGAACGAGCATTACTACATTTTCAGGGTCTACACCGATATCTTCGCAGAACTTTTCCATTCCATCTGGGCCGAGAGTATCTGTATCATCTGCTGAGGTATATTCTCTAAACCACGCGATACAACGTTTTTGAGAAAATACCGACGCATTAAATACATCTTCGGTCTTTGAATAACGTCTGGAAGAAATATTTATGTATCATAAAATGATTAATATTCTTAATGGATAATTCGCATACGTAATATTAAAGAAAATATCACACACTAGAAGCAGTTACCGCACAAATACAATTTGTATTCCAATATTATTATAATATCGATAATTTTTCTTAATTTGTGACATAATATACTAAAATATTATTAATACATTTAATAAATATACCTAGAGGTATTAGATCTTAATCGTTTTGCAGGATGCCTAGGTAAATTTTCATCGTGCGCACTAGGCATTGACATATCAAAAGGTGTATTAACATTTGTATTGGAGGATCCTCTACGCTTGGTACGTGGCATCCTATATTGACTAGAATAAAAAATTTCGAATTTATTTAAATGCAATTTTATTTATTAAATTAATTCTTAAGCAGTTATACTACAGTTTACTGTTTTCAATATATTTTAATGTTACACGTTTATTCCTATGTTTTTAATCCAATATATTTCAACATAATTAATATTATCTTTAAAAATTAATATCAAATACAATTAATTCATCATAAATATAAATGATTAAGAAAAAAGAGAAATACGTGCATCACGTACAATATAATGGTTAATCCAAAGAATTATATGAATTAAATCTATTTATAGATTATATGGCAACAAAGGGGCTGCTGATTTATATCCTGTCTAAATTTATTTAAATAATTATTGCAATAACAGTCTGACAGGTTCATATAATTTATAGAATGAAAATAGAGAAGATAAACAGTGGGACTGATGATCTACAATACTTTGTAGATAACAAGTATGGATTCTAGATTGGTAAACAAAGTTACATAAAGCAGTGAAAGTCAAACGCTTCGTGTACAATAATGAAATAAATAATAAAATTATTACTAAATTATTATAATAAATGTTAAAAATATAATACATGTTAAAAAAAGAGATTAGACACGCGTCTTTATAAATAACATCTCATTAATCTCGCGGACTAATACGTATGTCATGAATTAATTAATCGAATCTATGCAATTATCTATATATAAAATGGATATTTTTTTTGAGGAAGCGATATCGCGGAGGCCTAAAAATGTAAAATAATCGAAATTGATAGACACGAGACTCTGATATCTCGCACTCGCGTCCGTCGACACGGGAATTACGGGGATACGAGACCAGGATGAGAATATCCCGTAATCGGGGTGCTTACCACGCAGCAACGGTGTACGTTATCAAATAAGTTAACCGATATTAGAACAGTCGCAGATAATGTAATTGGACTTTTTCTCGTCGACGTTAAACTGACATCCCCGTATCGGACAGAGAAACTGGAGAGATCGACACAGCGAGATAGATAGAAAGAGACAGCGGCCGAGCGAGTATCGCGGTTGTGTGAGGTTAGGGCCACCAATTAAATTCGTGTATCACGCAATTGTCGTGGCTGATCGCGCTACTGCATCCGGAGCGATCGACTCGCACACGTGATCCCAGCTACCTGAGGAACGAGCGCCGATGGAGCATAACAACGGCGCTAGAACATTCGTGTCGGGTTATTTGTTCGCGACCACCAGACAGGGGCACGCACTCGCTCGCGAGATCGCGAGAGTCAATAGGAGCGAGATTGCGGGTACATGCGTGTGCGGGAATACGGAACACGAGACACTAGAGCAGAAACGGGAACGAATCCGCAAGCGAATCGCGAACGTAGTGGCGTGAGTCATGTCATAATATTAGACGCGCTTTTATCGCGATTCTCCAGCGCCTTCACAGTGGCGATCGCTCGCGGATAACAACCGCAAGACCACGAGTGTCCTTCCTTACCTTCTCTCTGGGATCGGAGCAGAGCGTTTGTATATCCTCGTGAGAGTATTGTTTGTTGTATCTTCCCTGCTAGCAAAAAGTCGACATCAAAATCAAATTTGCGTGCGTGGGCCGCTGCGGTTCACGAAAATGATGTCGAGCATAATTCTGTAACGATTAGGCGCGTGCGACCGATCGATTAATTTAAATTTCGTTTCGATGCTATCTAAAATACCGCACGATTAAACAAAACTTTTTGCGGGCCTGTCGGTTTTATTTCATTTTCTATCGTTTTCGTGCTTGCAGACAGCATGTGTGTTCTTCCCCCACTTTCTGCCAGGGCTGTCAAATGTGCGGAACGGTTTTTACTAGGCGATTCGATTATTCGAGCAAGCGACTTGCGGCTCCGTTCATACGACTGCCTAACTGCCAAGATACGTTTATGCTTTAGCTTTTGCTTGTTTCACAAGATCATCTTCTGTTTTCATTGGAGATTGGAATATCTTTTTTTTTTATTTTAATTTATTACAAAACAATATATTTAACATATTTTTATAAAGTTCTATAAAATGCACGCTGTACCTGTACAAGTTAACTCAATATAAATAGATGCACACATATGCGTGCCACTTTTTAATTTTGCGATTAAAAAAGATAATAATGACAATAACGATGTTAATAAAATGGATCAGATTGCTATATACCGTATTATCTTCTTCTTCCTCTTATGTTAGGACTAAGTCTTATGTTTTTCTTTCAACTTTCGTCAATCTTGGGATGACGTCCAATTCGTAACATCGCTTCGGCGGCCGTTCCGGTGGTTTACCGGGTCATCGTTGATGTGATCATTCCTGTTCGAAGCAACATTGTTGACTCTAGCAATATTTGGAATTTTTATCACAAGTGTATCGCTGTAGATCGTTCATTAGCTTCACTTGTGAATTCTTCTCCTTTACTCGGGCTTGGGACCGGCAATGGGACTGAAATTGACTGTCACAGACAGAGAATATTTTTGTTTTTCTAGTGGTGGAGAGTTGATTCATCATCTAAATCTCCAATTAGAGAGGATCAGTGTGTTTCTCCTAGTCAGGTTTTTCATCTTTTGGCTCGTCCGACAAGGGAGATTCTGCCAATAATTATATTGCCACCGGCTTGGTTCTCAAGATTTAAAAAATTTGCGATATCCCAATACGATTTATATAGCAAGAAAGAAAGAATTGTTCGGTCGTAAGAATCAAGGAAAAGGCAATACCCCGTATTGAATCGAAATTGGGAATTGAATTCGGGCAATCTTCCGATTGCCAGGTAATCGCTCTCTTTTCTGGGCTAATTCTCCTCTTATATACCACAATATAATGACATTATATCTATGCCTTTATTTCAGTTGCATTAGGATCATCTTCATCAATTTGATAATTCAGAAAATCCATTCGAATCTGTTGATGTTTTTGCTTATGCGCCTTTAAAGAACTAAGCTGCATAAAACTTTTTTGACAAATATCACAAACAAATGGACTCTCGCCTGAATGTGTACGCTCATGACGGATAATGTGGCTTTGATGATGGAACCTTTTGCCACATACGCGACACATATAGGGACGTTCATCCGTATGTGTTCTACTATGAGTCTTCAAATCGGATTTCTTGAAAAAAGATTTGCCGCAGTGACAAAGATGGTTACGCTGCCTCAAATGATCTCTTTTTATGTGCTCCTATATAATTATTATCTTACATTACGTTTACAGTATAAATATACATTACACACATGTATAAAATGAATAATCTTATACTTACATTTACTTGTGACAAGGTACTATAAGTTTTTGGACAGACATCACAAACAAATTTCTGTGGCCCATCTAAGCTATGATTATTGGCAACATGCTTATTGAAAGTAGTTTTCCAAGCAAAGGATGCTCCGCAATCTTTGCAATGATATTTTTGCTGATCCGTAAAATGAATACCAATATGTTGTTTATAACTATAAGCCGATGAAAACGCTTTCTTACATATGGAACATTGAAACCTTTTTGAAACAGAATGTTGAACTTTTTTAGATTTTTTTGATTCCTCTGATATTTTAAGAGAATTCTCGTTACTTGCACTTTTTTCAATTGCTATATTTTTTAATGAATTATCAATACTTTTTATACGTTCATCATTAATCTCTATGCTTCGATTGTTGTCTATATTTTTTTCTAATGATATATTGTTTTCCACATACGTGAAAAAGTCTGTTTTACTTTTGGAATAATCAACTGTTTTATTATTATTCTGCAAAATGTTTGAACAATCTTTGTCAAAATTATTAGTTTCTACAAAATCTTCATTCTGTTCTGTAATATGAGAATTTTGCAATAATTCCAACAATTGCTCGCCATCATTTTGAATCAAACGTACCATTGATGGTTCTTTGCATCCCGAGTTTTCTATACCAATATCGGCAACTTCCACGAATTCCAAAAGTTTCTCACTACAATTTTCATAATTTAATCTATCAAAAACTTCGAGATTCGTTTCGACATACTTATCAAAATCCACGTGCGATTCGTGTTCCAGTAATTCTAGATGCTCGGTATTATAATCTTGTATATCTTTTTCTTGTATGTTATTAACATAAATATTATTTTTTGAATTTGGTTGAATATGTTCAGATTCATCACGACATAGAATAGTAAAATTTTTTTCTTCTCCGTGAAAATCAAATTGCGTATAATTAAATTCGTTAGTTATACCAGCCAAACTTTCCAAAGCTTGTTGGTGTTCTATTTGATCATTTTTTTCGTTACTTTCTTTCGAATTTGAATCCAATTTTTGATAATGCCTAAAAGTGTTTATGGATTCTTCTACTTCATTTTCTAAATCTTCTGTACATGAAATATTTTGTATATCTTCCAAATTACTTATTATAAATTCATAAAATTGCTCACCAGTCTCTGTTTGTACTAAATGTAACATGGGCTTTTCATTATTTGATACAATATCATTTGTATTATTAAAATTATTCAGATTTTCTTCATTATGCAGCAAGTTATCTTGATTTTGCATGGTAACAGAAGCATATATTGCATCTTTATCAATAATATCTGCAGAATGTTGAGATTTTATTATATGATTAAGATTCGTACTATCTGAATCTATGTTATTACAATATCGAGATTCATCAAATTTTAACATTCCTGAATTAACGAGTTCTATGTACAATTGAGTAACATCGTCATTTAGTGGCTTATCGCATTTTTTATTTTCATTAGTGTCTTTGTACATCTGTTTGTACAAGAGTTTCTGATCTGCTGAAACATCATTAGAATTATTGACTTGCAAGTTTATTTCTGTATTTAATGTTTTAATACCGTTCACAGAAGTCTCTTTACAATCCTCTTGGATCATATGCAAATCATTTGTCTTCCAAGCGTTTTCACAATTTTCAGTCTCTAATGCAACATTAGATTCTTTATCTCGAGATAGAAAGATAAAATTGTTTTTATCAAATTGATGTAAATAAATTACATTATCTTTGGCTTGTATCTGTTCATGATTATTAATTGCATCTTGAGATGGATTTAAAACAACAGCTTTATTCATTGATAAATCGATAAACCTGAGCCTTTCTTCAATCTCAGCAAAATAATCTTGCGAAAATTGATTTGTATTCTCACAGTTTAAGTTACTTTCCTCAAACTTTGAATAAATTCTGAATTAGATAGTTGTATTCATGTATTACGATTAAACTTAAATTATCAGATTTTTACCTCTTTAGATATGGTATAATCGTCAGTTTGTGATAAAGATGAACATGTTTTATTATCCATATTAATATTATGTTGATCCAGAGCAGTCTCATTTTTTCTTATATCTAAATCTATAGTTGTACTCTCGTATCTTTGTTCCATACAGAATTCATTTTCTGTATTACCATCATGTATTACCTGAAAAATAGAAGAAATCAAATATTAATATTAAAAATGTTTTATAAAAACTGTCATGTATAATGTAATAGTTACCTTTTTATTATTGCATTTTGGCAGTATACGATTCTCAGAATGGCAATTTTCGTATTGTTGTAAGAAGGCTTTTGAACAAACAATACAATTGGAATTTTCTCCAGATTTACAATGGCATTGTCGTTTAGCACTTGATTGTTGCTTTGTTATAATATTTGTAACAGATTAAAAATGTCTACTGATATTATGTACATCATAATAATAAGAATAACATATGTAAATTGATAATTATGTTACCTCATTCTCTTTCAATGCATGATCATTAGTGTGCGATATATTACTAAGATTATGATTATCATTTTGATGTACAGTTTCCTTTGGTATTCCATGTATCATTTGTTTATGCCTCGCTAATGAAGAAATTTGTGTGAAGCGCTTGTCGCAAATTGAGCATGAATATGGTTTCAATCCTATAGATAAGAGATACAAATTTAACTTTAATGCTTGTGTCATAATATGATATTATTTCAATATGATATACAAAATATAATCTTATATTATTTCTCTTGTAATTTCATGACAATCTTAATTTATTATCTATCTTATAATAAACATCCTTAATGAATATATCCAATCAATAATCATGTATTTGATTTAATTACCTGTATGCATTCTACAATGCCTTATGAGATTTGATATGTGACTGAACTGTCTTCCGCAGAATTCACAAATATAAAAATTTGTTCCCATATGAATATTTAAATGGGTTCTTAAGTCTGCTTTACGAAAGAAACCCTTTTTACATATTTGACATATTTGAGATCTCTCTCGAAGGTGTATACTTCGATGATGATAATCCAATTGCGAAGCACGATCGAAACATGATCCGCATTGAGGACACTTAAAACTTTTCAACATATTGCAATGAATGTCCTTTTATAGTCTCTCTTATGAATACAATACTACAATTACATTTTTATTTCAGTGACAAAAATACTTTTTGGGACAAAGCAAAAATGCTGCAATATATGCATGTTTTTTTCTTGCATATTCGATCCAATATATTTGTTTGCACAAAATGTTGATCTATTTTCCACTTCTGATTAGATTTTCATCTCAATGTTCAAACAAACAAAATTAATTTATATTGTTTACAATAAACACAACTATCCTAGTTTATATGTCATTAGAGTTAATAATAACTTCATATAACTAGCATCATACTTTATATGATAAATTCAACGCATTAAATTGCATTAAATTTTATTTCTAACCTTTAAATAGAGGGTTGAAATGTTTCAGAATATTTTAATCTTTTGTATCTGTATAGCATATCATTATCTTGCATAGATGTATATAATAGAGAAAAAACCAGAAGATTGCTATTGCGAGCACTAACATTATTTTCTAGCCTTGTTGCGTTCTGATTCGATACGCAACCATCTGAAGTTGTATCTACCTAGATCAGAT
Source organism: Eciton burchellii (assembly GCA_020341155.1). Classification (NCBI taxonomy): domain Eukaryota; kingdom Metazoa; phylum Arthropoda; class Insecta; order Hymenoptera; family Formicidae; genus Eciton; species Eciton burchellii. The sequence continues at coordinate 240,248 of JAHMML010000060.1, forward strand.
ATCATCATATTCGTGATATGCATAACAAATTGTGACTGCGATTATTCCAAGAGATAATATAAATCTATATAAATATTTTATAAATATTAATATTCATATCAATCGCTTGATTTTAGAATTTTGGCAGAATTCGGTGGATCTCTCATCTTATTTCTCAATAGAATTTTAAATCCATTTAAATATGCATTGATAATAAAGATGTACGATATGTTGGCAATACTTGATTTTCATATTCTTGTCAGTTGGTAGTGATCGAGCGTTTATTCAGTTTGATTTTTGAAAGTAAACAGTAATTTAAAGAGTCTGTCAAATCGAGAGTTCGTTGAAGTTTGAAACTTGCAGTTCTTTGATTCGCCTAGGTATGTTGTCTGTCGCTTTGTTTACATTAATCAAACAATAAATAATATGAAAGAAATTAATTAATTAATGCAAAAGGAATAAATTTAATTAATTTAATTACAGAAAGAATTACCATTTCTTGAGATTATTGGACATTTTTATTCGTCATTGATGTGAGAGATACTGACAGACACTGACAGATTACTGACTCTCCTCTGATTGTGCTTATTATTTTATAATTTTGAAAGAAAAAGAGTTAATAGGCCTTGATAATCTAAAGTCTGCGCAAAATGGGCAATTTCGCGAACAAATTGCTGTTTTACTCGAATGAAACTCGAAAAGAAAGTAGTAAAACACAGATGGTTGAGCAACAAACAGAGTTAGAAAATAAGGATATGTGCACACCAACGTTCTCGGAAAGAAGAATATTGGTTGACCCACGTTCTGTTTCAGCAGGAATTCCAAGAACTCCTATTGAGGTAAAGTTATATAAGAAAAATTCCAATAATAATTTGATTGATACAGAGAGGAGAAATTCTATGTATTATTTACATGTGATTTTGTATTTTGAGAAGAAAAATATATGAATAATATATTTTACTATCTGTGTAGATTAAGTATACACCAATTTCAATGAGCAATAAGTGCAATTCCAAAGTACCTAGTGCAATTCCAAAGTATTTACAGACAAAACAATATCTTGAAACTGATATGGATGTAGTGATGCCACCATTGACACCAAAGAAACGTTATGCACCAAAATTAACAGATACTCAATTGTCAGATTCAGTATGTTATCTATATACTGTTATATTTCATTTACATTAATATTTAGATTAATAAATATTTGTTATTGCACATAGTCTTTGTCTATATGTGCATATATTTATGCACATATATATTAAATAAGATAGAAATATAGCACAATTTTTAAATTTTGCTTTATATTTGTATTCTAAATAATATTATTTGAGGTCCATAGTAAATATTTCCTTTATAATATAAATTGTAATTTTTACAAACGTATTTTTGTTTTTCAAGAAAAAAAATTTATAAAAATTTATATAGTTTTATTGTATTTTTCACATGTTATGTATTTTTGTAGGATGGGGTGCAAGATACTTTAACGCCGAATATTAATGATAAGAAACATTTGAAAGCATTTACAATAATAGATAAAGAACGTTACAATGTTCTGGGATTAGATCCTAGATCTCCAGCTGCAGATTTCGATAGAACTCCTATTTTAATACCGAAGTCTCTTGCGAAATTAAAGGCACGATCGCAGGAAAATTTGATTCGCAAAGGTAGTTACGATATAGACATGTATAGCCCAAAAGTTTTATATCAGGAGATTAACTCGGCAAATAGCATTCCGGAAATACAATCGCTACCTGATACACCTTTAAAACATTCGGAGATATTAAACATGGAAAAACATAAAGAAGCAGACATATTCAGCACACTTCAGTCTCATTCCGATTCAATGATTATTTCTAAAAGTGAGACAGAAGTTATAGTTACTAAGGATTTGAAATTTGAAGAATTTGAGAACAGAGAAAAAGGATTAATCTCAAACAATGAACAAACAATTGCGAGTGAGGAAGAGAAAGAGGAAGATAACATGGATAAGCAAGACAATCGTAAAGATATTGAACATGATATTGGAAGAATGCGTATAAAGGACGTTTCATCTTCACATAATGAACAAAGTCTGCAAGATCACAGTGAGAAGATTAAAGTATGGCAGGATTCTTCTTCATCAGAAAAAGGKGAATCAGGKAAGGAAGAGAAAAAAAATATTGAAAAATTATCACGACAAACGAATCCAAGAGAAGATATAATTATAACATTTGATGAACATACTAGTATCACTTTATCAAAATTAGTCAAAACAGAGGAAAATCATCAAAAGAAAGAAGAGATAAGAGAAAAAAAGAAAAAAGATACAATGGACACTAAACTAGTTTCTAATGAGGAAAATGGTTTCAATCAAAAGGAAAATGGCAACAAATATGGATCTGATATGCTTAAGGTAATTTATGATATTATATATTATATGTGTCATATATGTGTAAAAAATTATCTATTTGCAAATATTAATTTGCAAATATATCCTCTTTTCAGAATCGGACACCTTTGGGCAATCGATCTAATAACGAACAAACACAAAAAATAGCGACAAGATCTCCACAACAGTTATTGAAGAATAAGGGTTTATCTAATAAAGTACAACAAGAAAATACTCCACCATATAAGAGATACAGTGCAAATACTAAAACTGATATTCAGTGGGATCCAAATTGTACAATTTTTATTTAAATTATATATTTAAATTAGATAGTTTGAATTTATTGATAATAAAAATAGGATAGAAAGGACGTTAATTAAACTTGTTTTATATTCTGAGTTGCAAAAATTACACATTTATATATATATATACTTAATTTGACATAAATAAATTAATGTATAATAAATCTATGTATATCTTTTTTACCTAATTTAACATGAAATCAATCTTTATTTAAGAGTTGGTTTCTGTATCATTGTGCGAATTTGAGATTTTACTGTTTGAATTGAATGTTGAAGATCTTCGCTGGATTGTATTAAATGCGTCACACTGAAAAAGATATGCTTAAAGAAGTTGGACATAGCATTTAAAACATGGAAAAAATTTGCACTTTACACAATGTATAAAATATATAATTAAAAAATGTAACACTCAAGATTTGAATGATCGTAATAAAAAATGATTTATGTATCTCTCCATATTTTAATTATTTCAATAGTTTTATGAAAATATCAAAGTAAGGAATATTTGAAGATATTTTATACATTGCATAAACATTAAAGATACATACTTTGGATCTTTTATAATTATTTTCTTCTCGTTGTTTGGCTTTTTTAATAATTTGACTGTAATTCCACTTTCTACTTTTTTTACGTTGCAAAATACATTCGTCTTTTCAATATTTGATTTAAAAATATTTCTAGTATCTATAAGTTGCGGTCGAACAAGCCTAACTTTTACATTATCGTTGATGTATTGCCCTTTATAATTTTTCCTCTTGCGAGTATTCAATTCTGTATTTCTATTTGCCTGGATTGCTGATTGTATCACTGCTTCACTTGGTTGATACGGTGCTGGCAATGATATTGATCCCGATGCTGCACTACTGCAGTTATTATCCCAATTTGGTGGTAAACTGGGTTCAGATACAGGACGTGGATCTATGCTCTGAGGTATTCCATTGCAAATAGACGTTAATGTTTCTCCAGGATAGCAATGCTTCAATCGTTCTTCAGTAAGAGGCAAAGCCGGTCTTTTCTTTTTTCTATGATACTGTTCTCTATAATTTAACATTTAATCCATGAAATTACTTCCGTTTTATAGAATTCATAGTTTTTATATTACTAATCACTTGCATTATTATATTATATTATTATATTGTTGATATTTAATATACCAATATATAATAATCTCACAAAGATTTAGTATCAGAAATACTTGGAAAAAATAAACATACCTTGGAATAAATTCGTCTATTTTTGGATTTGTTATATCTTGCTGATTTCTCTTTATCCGTAATGCTACATCTTTACGGCGTTGTACAAGTTTTATTTTTGTTTCTGCTAGACTTTCTAACTCCGGAACGTAAAAAACATGTAGGAGTCCACCAAAAAAATTTTTATTATCAATAGCACGTTTTGCTATTCTATATAAAAGATAATTCCGTAAACATAAATTTTTAACAATTCTTCACATGTTAAAAATAAAATAATGTAGGAAAATACCTTGCACTTTGGATACGTTCATAATGGATATGATATGTTTCTGTAAATTCTTCAGAAGGATATTCACTTACTAACTGTATTGCTTTTACAGTCCCATAAGCGTAAACAAGTTTCTTCACTTCTTTTTCTAGTTTCAGTTTTGGTACTCCACATATTAGCAAATGTTGTGATTCATCATTAATTGTATAAACCTGTTTTAGTATAAAGCTAATACATTAAGGAAATGTCTCACAAAGAATTACCAATATAGCATTTACAACTATTCATGACTTAAACTATCAGAAATTATTATGCAATATAAATCAATATTTTTTACTAATATATTTTTTATTATATAATACGAAAGATATTATAAAACAATTGGAAATACTGCATTATATATTATATATTTAATAAAAACCTTATCAATTATATGTTCATAAAAATAATTGATATTTTAATTAATAATTAATTAATATTTTACTTATGCATTGATGATAAATCTTTTTGGGAGAAGAAAAAGATAAGAAAGTTAATTAATTCTAATAAAGTTAGAAACATCGATATAATTTTAGAGTAGGATACAATTCCACGATGCTACCTTAACTGTTGTCAATTTTCTTCCTTGTCTATAAGGTGGTCGAGTTTGGCACAATTTTTCTTGTATATGATGCGGCATGTGCATTATGGTGCACTTTTCTTCTGTCATAATGTACAATAGTATCTTTTCCCTTCTTTCTTTTTTATTTAATAAACTTGTACACTTTTTGGATAATCTATTACAAAACAAATGAGAAAAGATTTGTTTTTCAAAGATTAATAAAGAATGTGATACATAAAGCAAACCTAGAAATTAAATACTAGGTTAACATTTGTTATAGCAATGATATTATATTATTGTATATATAGCAATTTGGACGAATTTATTCCTCTTCATGCATCCATTACAAGCATAATATGAAATATAACTTATATAACTAACTATAATATTTGAGAAAATATCTTAATTTTGAAATTAGAAATGTAAAAAATTCTAACTTCAAAATTCGTATCAAACTTCGTATCAATTATTTAGATTTGATACGAGCACAGATTTAGATATCGAAATATATTTGCAGCAAAAAACTATTTTACTATCATCGATATTACACGCATTTCTTTAAATATAATATAACAAATATGATTATAAAAAATAAAATCACGTTTAAAGAATTCACAGATTTTACCGGTTGTGAATACCCGGGCGTAAGTCCGATTAACTCCAAGACTCTCGCGATTACTAAGGTTAGGTAGCAGTTTCATTTCTCACAACGTGACGTTGAGAATTGTCTCGTCATATTATTGTATAAATATCAGTAAGAGTTCAATAAAGTGTTTGCGAGAAAAAATATAATTTGTACGCAATCTAAGGAGAATATAACGTACTAAAATAGTGTAGAATTCGCTTGTATCTGTATGTATCTGCATTTTCTAGTCTCTATTTCGATTTTTTTTTCTTCTATTTTAATATTATTTTATATACTTATTTCTCTATATAAATACAAGAAATATGCAATGAATGCAATTAAAAAGAATAAATTTTATATTTATATAAAATATTTAACTTATTACAATTATTTTGAAATTAAAACGAATAACTTCTGAAAAAAATGTTTGAAGCTGTGAGTTTTAAATTTTTACATCATTTCTTCAAATAAATTCTATGATCCTAAATTATGGCAAATTCCATGCTATATTAATCTTTTTTAGTTTAATTATTAAGTTCTAGTTTTGTAGCGATTTGATATACTATATCCCGCATACATCATGACGGAAGTAATAGCTTGGCGGATATTAGCAGCCAATATAGTAATGGCGTTCACAGTGAGTACACGTACTTTTACGATTTGTCTGTTATATTGCGAAGAAAAACTGTTAAATAGGTCGGATTAAAATCAGTTTTCGTATCTGTTATCAAATACTTTCTGATAGAAATAAAATATACTACATCTTAATATCTTATATAATATCTTAAGACGCAAGGAGGGACAGAGAAAAACGTGGTGATCGGGATAGTGGTTGTATATGCTCTCGTGTATTCTATGGGAAAAACTCGAAAAACAAAATTTCGGAACATTTAAACATATTGTCGTAGTGATTATCAATTTTAATAAATTTCTAATAAACTGAAATTCCGAGATTGTAACATACTCATAATCATCGTAGATGATCATCATCATAGATATCGTCCTACGTATTTCATAGAGCATCATCACATGTACGTACTTTGCGTTTTTAAATCGCATCTTTTTTTATGATAATTATATCCTAAAAGTTATTATGACAATCGTACTTTAAAATATCGAAATATAACTTGTACATGAGTCAAGGTGGTGAAATTGTGATATCAAGAAGTAAAGTTGAAGCTATTAAATTATGAATAAAGTACAATGTATAATTATATATTAGTCTAGTTAATTATCGTATTTATGAAGAAATTTTAAATTTATATTTAAAAGTTCGATGAATTGTTAAATAATTGTTTCATATATTATAATAATTAGGAACAGTTTTTCTGATTATGATGATTAAACTTAGAAATAAATATAAATTGGTTTCTATTTTTATATTACTGATTTTCTATTTATTTTCTTATATTATTTCTATTTTTATATTACTATAATATAAAATTATACTATACTATATAAACTATACTATCATAAAAATATATAAAATATACACAAAAAATTATATTATATTACTATATTATATTACTATAATAAAAAAATTACTACATTTAATACTACACCTAATACTACACCAAATGCTACACCTAATATTACACCAAAATGCTACACCTAATACTACACCAAATGCTATACCTAATATTACACCAAAATACTACACCTAATACTACACCAAATGCTATACCTAATATTACACCAAAATACTACATCTAATACTACACCAAAAATTAATACACTTTCTATTTTTATATTACTTTTATATTATTATATTAGCTTTTATATTATTATATTAGCTTTTATATTATNCTTTTATATTATTATATTAGCTTTTATATTATTATATTAGCTTTTATATTATATTAGCTTTTATATTATATATTATTATATTAGCTTTTATATACTATTCTCTTACTACCTTTCCTTTATATTACATCTCTCTTATAAATCTATCTAGAATATTAATGAAAATTATACTTTTTATTTGTTTTTTCACAGAATTCACTGGATTTATTGATACAAGATTGTAGCGTCATCATTTGTACAAAATATGATTGACCATTGTCTATCCAAGTTGGATAAAATTAATTAAAATTATTCATTGTATTTATCTCATGATGTCTACGAATGTTCAATTTGCAAATCAGCCACCGGCTGTAAGTTTACCTAATATGTCTGTACCACCACCTGGAACTCCAAATTTATCAGCACCACCACCAAATCTGACTACCATAAATACCTCGGGAAGCTATCAACACCGATATGCTAATCATAGAGAAGGCAATCGTGGTTTCTTCAAACCATTTAGACCTTATCACGCACCAAAAGTTGTCACTGGTGGACAGGATACTTTGCAAGATGAATTTGATGGAAAAAGGCTTAGAAAATCAGTTATGCGGAAAACGGTTGATTATAATTCTGCCATCATTAAGAGTTTAGAAGTAAGTATGAATTTTATAGAATGAATTATGAAGACAATTTTCTAAGATTGTAGCTAATCTTTTAAATTTCCGTAGAATCGAGTATGGCAACGAGATTATAGAGATCGTCGTGCGCTCCAACCTGATGTGATGTATTATCCCGATTTACTTCCACCACCGAGCTATATTGATAATCCAATAAATGCAGTTACTACGAGGTTTGTAAAAACAGCTACCAACAAAATGCGTTGTCCTATTTTTTGTATGGCCTGGACACCGGAAGGAAGACGCCTCGTCACTGGAGCCTCGAGTGGAGAATTCACTTTATGGAATGGTCTTACATTCAATTTTGAAACTATTTTACAGGTGAGTAAAACTATTTTACTATTTTATATTACATGTGAGATATAAAAGACAATTATGATACAATGTGTTTAACTATATAACATTGATATATTGCATATCATATTTTATTACATTGAGAAAAGAGACAGAACTTTGCTATTCTGGCCTTGTCTCTGAATACATCTTCTGAAATACATAAATTAATATATTATATTAATATATATATTTAAAAATTAATGCAAAAAGTGCACAATTTTTTAAATTTATATCTTATTATATACTATAATAATATTTTTAAAAAAAATGCTTTTGCTCTTGTATCATATATAATAATATTTTCATCTAAATTTTGAAAATTAAAAAAAATGTATTTCTTTTTCTCTGTTTAGGCGCATGACAGCCCAGTAAGGACAATGGTATGGTCCCATAATGAAAGCTGGATGGTAACAGGAGACCATGCGGGTTACGTGAAATATTGGCAGAGCAATATGAACAATGTCAAGATGTTTCAAGCACACAAAGAAGCTATTAGAGGACTCAGGTATATCATCTACCACACTAGTCGTTACGTCTCTTGCGCCACTGTTGCCGATAATCCGTCCATCCTTGCCGTAGTTAAGACATTGGATGCGACTCTTATTCTCTTCCTTTTCTGGTTTTGTGCCATTTCTGGCAAAGAAATAGTGATTCTTGTATGGGTACACAGGTGATTTTAATGAATTTTTATGTAAAACATTGGATAATATACCAAATGAGTTCGATCATTATGAACTATGGAATGAACCATATTCGTAAAAAATGCCAATTGCTGTTTTGATTACATTCGGAAAGGAAATTCTGATATATCTATCTTTTGCCGAATTAGAAGGAGGTTTCCGGAATATAATAAAGATCTGAAGAGTCAAACTGATTTTTCTGAAATAATTTATCGTAAAAATTGTCCAAATCAATTATTGAAATCAAGCAATAAAAATATATCATATAGAAGTTATATTTTTTTAAGTAACATCTTAATAATAAATTTAATAGAACAAGATGGAAATTTTTTGTCGCGTTTTTTCTCGTTGTGATGGACTCGTATATTTCATAAAGCAAAAATCGATACAAGGACAGTGTAAATTCCTTGCGTACATGTATGTGCGTATTGACAATTTGTATTTGTAGAGTCTTGGGGACCTAAGTTGTCTTATTATTCTGTCCGTATCGATATATAATGTGCTTATAATCACTAATATAAAAAAATGATTTACAAATTCTAATTAAGTTATAATACTATTAGGTCCTTACGGCTCTCGTTTTCAGGAGTTTATGTGGCTAGTTTATTCGGCAAAGATGTATATGTGCTTTAGAATAACAAATAAAAGAAAAATATATGTGGCAATACCTAATCGAGATTCCTACATAATGATAAATAAAAAATAAAATATCCTGTGTCCTTTATATATCATTTAAGTTTCAATAAAGTTAAATAAAATATTACATTATTATTGCATGGCTATGGAAATAAAATATCTTGCCTTTAATTTTATGTCAATTGTGCATACGAGAGGGAGAAAGAGAGAGAGAGAGAGAGAGAGAGAGAGAGAGAGAGAGAGAGTGTAACAGGAATATAAGACATAATTCATGTACACTTCGGACATTTTTTTATGCAATAAATGTCAAATTCTGAAAGAAGATTGCTTTTGGTATATCATTCGGTAGTCATGTGGCATCAAAAATAAGTTTCTGTTTCATCGAATGATGAAATAGTTCATCTATTTAATAAACGGTGGACTTTTATTTGTGTGCCAGATATGACTGTCGCAGATGGTCTTTTATTTATTTATAATATATATTTATACGTATAAATATTCCTTTTTTTAATAACTGATCTCTAGTATTTTTTGATAACGCATTTTATAAAGTTTTATGAATATTTCTTGATAGCGCATTATTCGATTATATATTTTATATATCGGTATATTTCATATAGTTTCTTGCAAGTTAATTTGGCGAGTTAATTTATTTACACGTGTGCGTTGCTTCGTGCACATTTGTTTTTCTGCTTTTTCGCGTGTAAGTTGTTTTTAATATTAGCAAACAGAAAGAATCATTACGGAAACTGAGATCCATTATAAAATGGACAGATTGATATACATATAATTTATATCTGTGTTTTACATCACATTTTTTAAAATATATAAAATAGAAAAAAATATCTAATTTCTCGCAAATTATCCATATCACGTTTCGAGATATATCAAATTTCATAAAATAAATCAATGCAATTAAAATATTAAAAACAAAATTTCTCTTTAAATACGTATATGTATTACAATTTAAGAAGTCTTTCGTGCACAAAAAATTATTAATAGTATGATTCTTATAAAGTATATCAATAATTTGACAATGCCTTTTGTTTTCTTTTTTCAAAATGTATATATATGTATATATATATATATATATATATATATATATATATATACACACTCATATTGCATGTATAATAATAATTATATAAATATGATGGATGAGTTGTACATCAATAAATTAAATGTAAGCAAATGAATGTTTAATTCATCATAACTCTACTCTTCTCGGCTTATATCATGATAATATTCGTAAAATATATCATATTTTTATCATTCTTTTACAAAATACGATACAAAAAATCATTGCTCGACAAATATTTTTTGCTTTCAGTATAGAATAATTTAATTCTATAAAACAAGAATTTTTTTAATAAAAATTTTTAAAGGCAAATACAAAGTTGTATTCCATTTTCTTAGCCGGGATATTAAATTGTTGCTTAAATTTTCTTACTATTTAGATTAATAATCAATTTTCGATATGTCATATTTTGCAGTAAAATATATTATGATTTCTTTCGAACTGTGTATATTATTCGAATATTATTTAATTATTCATTTAATTACTCAATTTTTCTGATTTATTATTACATATATCGGCAAATAGAATATTAATATAGTTTCTTGTTATATTCGATATAATAACATATTGTAACATACTTTTTTTTTTTTCGGGTGGGTAGTTTCAGTCCAACGGATCACAAATTGGCAACTTGCAGTGATGATGGAACCGTTAGAATTTGGGATTTTCTTCGCTGTCATGAGGAACGAATTCTTAGAGGTATGTATAATTTATTATTCTATAAATATTTTTAATATCAATATTTTCTTTTTATTATTATTCTTTTGTTTATTTCATTATTTAAATATTTTGCTTTGACATTTTATATCTTTTATGTATTACTTTTATGTATTACTATTTCTTCACTTTTCTTCATTTTGTATACATCTCATGAGTAATATTCAAAGAATTTCCATGATTAAAAACAACATTACTTTTAATTATTATTTAATAATTTTTGTATATGATAATTTATTACATTACATGTCATATTTGTTAATATTAAAAATAAATAAGTATATATTGTGTTCGATAAAATCCTTCATAATGTTCTTATGTGTGTGCAGGTCATGGCGCAGATGTGAAATGTGTGCATTGGCATCCACAAAAAAGTTTAGTTATTTCTGGGAGTAAGGATAATCAACAACCCGTGAAACTATGGGATCCAAAAACTGGCCAATCTTTAGCAACTCTCCATGCACACAAATCAACTGTAATGGATGTCAAATGGAACGAAAACGGCAATTGGTTAGTAACTGCTTCTAGAGATCATCTGTTGAAACTGTTTGATATCAGAAATCTGAGTCAAGAAGTTCAGACTTTCCGTGGTCATAAGAAGGAAGCATCTAGCGTTGCTTGGCATCCAAGCCACGAGGGTCTCTTTTGCAGCGGAGGAAGCGATGGTGCTATACTTTTCTGGCATGTAGGAGCGGACAAGGAAGTAGGAGCAATAGAACAAGCTCATGATAGCATTGTCTGGACATTGGCTTGGCATCCCTTAGGACATATCTTATGTTCCGGAAGCAATGATCATACATCTAAGTTTTGGACGCGCAACAGACCAGGAGATCTTATGAGAGATAAATATAATCTTAATACATTACCAGCAGGTTCGGCTGGTATTGATGATCAAGAAATCGCGGATGAAGCAGCAGTAATACCCGGTATGGGTCCAGAAGACAGAATCAATGCCGATGGTGAATCCGAAGATAAGAGTGGAGGAATCCCTGGTCTAGACTTGGATCACGCAGTGGATGAGGGTAAAAAATTTGCCAACAAAAAAGTACCATATAGTAAACCAATACCACGGAACTTCCAAGCTCAATGGAACGAAATGGAAGCCGAAGATATCGAACAAGTTGAAGCACTTAATGCATTTGTCAACCAATTAATTGAAACTACACCTGGCGCTGTGCCATTAAACGAAGTTACACCTAATGCCATTATATTGTACGGGAAAATGATTCCTGTAGAAGCGGGCTCCAAACTGGCAGAAGCAATCAGTAAAGGAACTGATGCTATAAACAAATTAGTATTCTCGGGTGAAGTAGAAGAGCTACGAGATGTGGTTGGTCCACCTGACAATACAGATGAAGCTGAAGAATATTTACAGGACGATAGTGAGATTGATTATTCGAAAGTGCCTGACATCGATCTGCCACCGCCTCTGCCTAGCTCCAAGTTTGCACAAAATCCTGAGCTATTGAAGACATTAAATCGCGGTGGTAAGCGAAAATTCGATCAACTAATTGGTTGGAGTGATGGCGGCGCCAGTGATCGTACATCTAAAATACATCAGCCAGTCTTCGGTGGCATAATTACTGAAGATTCCCAATCCAGCGATACTGATCTAAGATTTACCCTCGGCAAGTCGAATATTGGCGAAAATAATTCTTTCCATGGTGATGAAGACCATAGAAGAGGTGGCTCTCACGATCCTACAAGAAGTGGCAACCGCGGCGACGAAGATCTGAGATTCAATATATCCGTTCCTGGCAGGCTAGGTTCACACGATTATGATCCACGTAGCAATAGTTTTGCTGATAAGGATTTCCGTACAATAGGTTTTTCGCTATTAAAGAAACTAGACAACGACATATACGATGAACGAGAACGCGATAATACGAGTTCTGGTCGCTGGGATGACGAAAAAGATGATGGTCCTCGTAGCAAATCAGACGGTGTATTTGCTGGCAACAGTTTTGATAAACGCGATAGTAGTATGACGATAGTTTCTGGCATGGGAAACAGTATGCATCATATGGCTGGCATATCTCATCTGTCGAATCATCATAACATGCAAAATATCAATCCTAATATGCCACCTCCGATACCGAGTCTTGTGCCACATCCTAATATGCAACATCCTATGCAAAGTAAACCACCTCATCCTGGTATGCCTGGTATAGATGGTTCAATGCCACATATGATGCATCATCCAAGCATGCATCCAGCCTTCGGTCCCAGTGGGCCTCCACCTGGTAGTTTCGGACCCAATTTCCGGCCGCCACCGAATGGAAACTTCGGACCGAATCATTTTAGACCAAGTCCAATGCCATTTGGTCCGAATCAAGGCCCGCCACCATTCGGCAGTAATTTCCAAGGACCACCCAATTTCCGTGGACCAAATGCTGGCCCGATGAGTTTCGAAAGACCAGGTTTTGGACCTAACTTCCGCGGCCAAAACTCGCAAGGTCAATTGAATAGTTTTAACTCCAGTTTCGGCAATTTCGGCGGCAAGAATGGACCAAATCGCGTTATGAATCGAGGCAACGGTGATAGCAGAAGTGGTTATAATAATCGCGGTAGAGGACGTGACAATGATCAATCGAGGAATACGAGAGGAAGAGATAATTATTGAAAAGAAGAAAGAAAAGGACGATATGTTACCTTGATTGTCGATGATACTTGTATCTCGATGTATACTGTTTTCTACATAATACGTTTTGTGAGACTTTGACAATGACGATCATGAAGATGTAAGATAATACATGATATCGAGAATCAGTTTTATCAGAGATTAGACAGCGTCTTTAGAGAACTGTTATGCGTCTATGAAAATACATATAAATACGATTAGATAATGCGAATATAATAATATGAATACATTTTCATATTTTCATGATAGACAGTCGGGTGACCCGCGTTGATTTTGCGATGTATATGCGGTGAACTGAATATCTCTTCTTTAGACAAGAAAACAGATGTAAACGAGTTAGCTACCCCGATTAATTACTCTGGAATTAGATAATCTAAACTATATAATTCCGATAATCTAAACTATGCGATTTAAGTATTTCTTATGTACGAACAGCCTTCTTTTCAAAAAAAAAGAGGGAAATTGTAATATAATGTATTAGGGATCGGCGATACAAATATTATTGGAAGAAAACTGATCACAAGCTGCCTTGCGGGGGAATTTTTGTTCCGTTTGCGGAGCTCGACAAAAATATGTGCTAGTCATATCAGGATGCACATAATCCTGAGAAAGAAGCACAAACGAATGATCGATTCTGCGTTTGTCAACCGATGTAAAAGCGCTGGAATTTATAGTCTATCTATCTATTATTAATAAAATGGAATATAGCATTTTTTACTTCTATCCCTCTGCACGCGCGATATGATAAGATAAGAATTCAATCAAGATAATGGAAGAAGAAAATTAATGAAATTTTTTGAAAAGAAAGGAAATTTCTTTTTCTTTTCAAGAAATTTTCAGATATGTTTGAGAGAAAAAATGTACATTTCAATGATACGATTATCTTAAAATTAATATTTGTAATAAGTGCGAGCTGTAAACACTGCGATAATCGAGAATCGAGAATCGAAAATCGAGAATCGAATTGACATCGAATAAAAACGATTTGAAACTTTACAATTAAATCTAACGGCCGTTTTGCGTAATTTAATTTACTTATATTTTAATATGATTTCTAACAATCGCTTCAAGTTCGATATGTAGCATGCCGAATGTCGAATGAGATTTACATTTTAATACACGACAAAAAGCGTATGAAGCCGACTATGAAGCATGTTCGTATATTTCAATGCGTAACGCGTGTGCGCGCGCACGGCCATCCGGGATGATGTCGGTGAAACAACGCGCATCACGTGATAAAAAGCAATTTACGGGCGTGCCCGTGATGACTTTGCGATAATTGATCGCACGGCACAGCGACGATTTCACGCTGATGTCACTTAGGGGCGTTACGATTTATGACAGCGCGACAAGTGCCTGCGCCGCGATCCATTTGCGACAATTATCAATGCACTGCTATATAGTATTATATCGGACGGCAGGATGCTTCCGCATAATTATCCCCTGTTCAGATAATTCCCCTATAACGGCACGTCATTGCGACCGCTTGAAGATGCGAGCGTTAATTTCGGATGAATAATATCGCCCATAAAGTATCTCGCGTGATAACAACTTGGCGTCTCTTACATAATACATTCGATTTCCGTTGATAGCGCGACAACCGGAAGCGGAGAAATCTTTTCGAAATAATTTACGCGATAGATTTAAAGTTAATCGATAAGGTATAATAGTCCCAATTATCATTTCATTGTTGTTTGTTTTGTTATTCATTGGTTTTCAATGCACTCGCTTTAGAGTGATTTCAGAGGTATATCTTTACACGAAGAAATCAATAGAGAGAATGCAGTAACCTGACTTATCAAGAGTTATGAGTAGACGTTCAATTTTACGACATTTTTATTTTTCAACGTCCAAAGCTCCAGTTTTCCGTTTTTTCTTTAGTTTCCTCATATATTCGTCGTGAAAATTACCGATGAGATATTCCTCAGCATTTCCTCTACAGAGAACGCACGTATCTTCGATATATTATATTCGAGTATTCCTCGCAGTGTGTCCTTCGGACCTCTCTAAGCCTGATGAGAGCCACAACTTTGCAAGGAAGAAATCTATTCTCGTAAAGTAGATTCTCTTCTGAAGGGAAGCTCTTCTAAAAGTCCACTTCTTGCATAGGAGAAATATGAATTGAATTTTAAAAAACATAATTATATGTTTACGGATAGGATACGGATAGAAAAACAGTGTCATATGATATTTCTTCGAAGAGGATGAACTGGAAGAATGATATCCGAGGTGCGTTATATTTCACGAAAAGGAAGATACACCGGTTTTCGTATTTTCAGTCGGGATGTACAAAATACAAAAATTAATTTAGGATAGTTTTGCGAATAATTGTATGA
>JAHMML010000060.1:257904-630317 GCA_020341155.1 Eciton burchellii
TCGCGATTATTCAAACGATTATTTACACTCTCTCGCGAAGTTAATCGATCTAATAACAACATTAATGCTGTTGCATGCAATCTGCGTAAAACTGATCCTCTTAAAGGTAAAATTTCAGATGAACAGATAACGCTTGTAATTTTTCTTAAGATCTCTAAAGATCAAGATTTTTAAGATTCACGCAAATGCGCTGTTGGAATGTTAATTTTTTAAGCTAATTTTTAATCACCGATATCCAATTATTTCGAGATGATTTCGAGGGAAGCCGATTTTATTAAGAATAAATAGAGGAAATTTAAAAAAATAATACGAATTATGTTTAATCTGTTCAAATAGTCTCGTTCTGTTTCTGTGACGATTATTAGATTTATTTGAAAAAGAGAATTCTGATATCGCTATTATCCCAATTAAACTTATTCTTTATTTTTCACGTGTCACAATTTTGTGTAATACGTGATTACAATGAACGTGATTAAATCATATAAAAAGAAATGGATTGGCTTAGACAGAGATTAAAAGTAACGTTAGCTTGTTAATTTTAGAAAATAGCTTGCATTGTTATGCAAATTAACGTGCAAAATATTTTTGTACATTAACGGCATCAAAATTTGAACTCATTTTGCATATTGATTTTGCATATCAATCTCTGAATTACGTTTTCAGTGAATCATGTTTTGTTGAACATAACATTAATCGAGTGCAATATGAAGATGTTTCAAGAAATATAACCTATTTCTTTCAGCTAATTGTGAATAAATTTTATTTCGGAGTTAATCTTTACACGCGCATGTATTTACATATATTTATATGTACTTTCTAAGTTCTAAGAAAATAGATAGTAGAAATAATCAGATATAAGCTTTTTTCAAGTAATGAAAGTAACTATTCAATTAGAAAATTGATTTAGTTTAGTTAGATTGAATTTGATTGGACTGGTTTAAGTTAAATTGTTTTTCTGATGATATCGCATGTTGATTTTGCAAAGGGTGAATATCAGTTGATGTAAAATGAGTAAAAAAGGCAAAGGAAGTAATTTAGGCAAAGCCTTAATTAGGAATCGATTTGGATCAAGGAATATTAAAAGAAATACCAATGAGCCGTCTATGGTAAGACAATACAGACGATACATTTGTTTTAACCTCTTCGTTTGATATATTACGGATCTCTCGTGACGAATATAATATCGTTGAAATTACTATTACGAATATATCTTCTAAATTATGCATTTTGAGTTGTTTATTCGTTGTTATGTTGTTTAAATTTCAATTATTGTCGTTATATAAAAAGCTGTTAGTTTATAAAAAATGTATATTAAGCTTCTGTTGAATTAATGGATAAATGTGCTCTAAATTAACAAATCATAATAAGTTATCAATGATTTATTGTATGTGTATAAATTGTGCTTTCATATTTCATTTTACATAGCTTCACACCTCAGAAATCAATGACGGTTACGATTGGAATCGACTCAACTTGAAATCCGTTACAGAAGAGAATTCATTTCAAGAATTTATCTCAACTGCTGAACTCGCAGGAACTGAATTCACTGCAGAAAAATTAAATATCAAATTCATAAGTCCAAGCGGTGGTTTACTCGCAAAAGATGAAAAACGCAAGATACTAGAAACACAAGAAAAAAATAAAGATCTTATTAAAATACCGAGAAGACCAAAATGGAATAGTTCCATGAATGCTCAGGAACTACAGAGTCTCGAAAAGGATACGTTCTTAGAATGGAGACGTGGCTTGGCCATGTTGCAAGAAAACGAAGGCTTGATGTTAACACCTTACGAGAGAAATTTAGAGTTTTGGCGACAATTATGGAGGGTAGTCGAACGTAGCGATGTTGTTATACAAATTGTAGATGCGCGTAATCCATTGCTCTTCCGCTGCGAGGATTTGGAACGTTATGTCAACGAAGTGGACCCTAACAAATTAAATATGATTCTTCTCAATAAAGCAGATTTTTTAACAGATGAGCAAAGAATAGCGTGGGCAAAATATTTTGCAAATATAAACATGCGAGTAGCTTTCTTCTCCGCCACAATGGCAGTAGAGAAACAAAAAATTGAAGAAGAGGATGAGGATGAAGCGAAATTAATGAATGAAAATACGGTTAAAAGTTCTGATAATGAGGACAGTAGCAGCGTTGATGAGTGCAATTCGAATTCCGCGTCAAACACAAAATATAAAAATGTGAAAAACAATGTCATTGATGACGCATCTGTTGCATGTAATACAGAAGCGGACAAAGATGAACAAATAAAATATGCGATGGAAAATGTGAATATCTCGGAGACAGATGCGAAAGATGAAACGAAAAAGGAAATAATTAACTCGCCGAAATTGTTGAATAGGCACGATCTCGTGGAATTATTTAAAACGATTTATAACGGGAAAAAGACATATATTGACAAAGTAACAACGATCGGTTTGGTAGGATATCCGAATGTAGGAAAGAGTTCCACCATCAATGCATTGTTCATGAATAAAAAAGTTTCCGTTTCCGCTACGCCGGGCAAGACCAAACACTTTCAGACACTGTACCTGGAGAAGGATTTGCTATTATGCGATTGCCCTGGCTTAGTAATGCCGAGTTTTATCTGCACAAAAGCGGAAATGATTTTAAACGGTATACTACCGATTGATCAAATGCGGGATCATGTATCAGCGATCACGTCGTTAACCGCATTGATACCTAGGCACGTTTTGGAAGATCTTTATGGTCTTATGTTACCTGCTCCATCAGAAGGGGAAGATTTGAATCGCCCACCAACTGCTGAGGAATTTTTGAACGCGCATGCTTGTATGTTAAACACTTGAATTTATATAAAAATCTAAATTTAAAAGATATTTAATCATTTTTATATATTTATATTACATATTATCCTTATATATTCATACATTCATGTATTAAACATAAACTTTTAAACATATCATAGAATAATCTTATTACTGTTATAGATAATAGAGGTTTCATGACACAGAATGGCCAGCCGGATAATCCACGCTCAGCGAGATACGTTTTGAAGGATTTCGTTAACGGCAAATTGTTGTATTGTGTCGCACCGCCATTGTCTGAACAACATCTCTATCACATATTCCCACCACGACGTCGAAATTTTTCCGCGAATAAACACATACCATCCAGAGTAGCTCGAATAAACCAAGGTTACGACATAACGGCAGATCAGTTGGATCGTAAGTTCTTTCAGGATGTACATGTCAAGGGAGCACGTGGACCAGCATCGCAACACTGTTTAGGTGTAAGGTAATGACAATTTTTGTTTTATTTGCAAAATTATTTATGTATAATAAATGCGCATTATACTGTAATAATTTATAAGGTCGATCAGTAACCGTTAAACCAGATTAACTTTCTTTCACATAAAATTGAATACAATTGAGATATATATACAATTATCACGAAACATATATATAAAATTTATCCAAACAATATAATTCATTTTCAGATATATTAAATCAACTGGTTTAAATCATTCAACAGAACCTATCGATGGTCAGAACAAGAAACCTTGGAAAATGATAAATAAACATGTCAATAAGAATAAACACGAAAAGAGCCGAAGAATATATGCTCATCTTGATCAGCATTGAGTACAAAAGGTGCGGAAAATATCACTTTCCTGCATTTCTTGGACTTGTTATGTTTTATAACACGGTTATTATAACACAAGTGTATATAGTTACGCGCTATACAAAAGTAATCCTAGAACTGTATTCTCATATAATTATATGTATAAGACACATAATTACATGTTTATAATAAAATTAAAGTATTTCGTACTTTATTTCCTCTGCATTAATTTCTTTTTCCCTTGATATATTTCTTATATCTAAATTTCTATACGATCCACATATCAGACCCATATATCAATTTGATTTGATAAAGTTACACGGTGTCTCTATACAATACGAATTTCACAATATCTGGAATATAAATCAATGTAGTGGATCATGGAATTTAGATTACGAATAATTGTTTCTTAAAGAGGAAGCACAAGTGGTATCCTTCGTTTGAATCAGAATTCAGTTCACGTGATTCAGAGTACGCGTGATATATTTAAATTATACATGATTTAATTTCTCTTACAAATACTCTCGAGATTCGGTGAACACAAAATTCTTGACGATTCGCACGACGGATGATGGATCTTCAATAAAATAGTACAGTGTGCAATATTGTTCTTACAAATTTGGATTCAAATTCATGAAGTAATTCGTCTATATCATTGTCTAGATCTTCGCTATTCGCCAACTGGAACAGAAAAATTTCGCATTATCATATCAACTAAAGTAAATGCCGTGTTATCTGATGAAACTTTTGAATAAACAACTATATAAGAGTACCACTGTGACTAGCTCGCATATCAGAAACGATCCTACAGTGGCTTCTTCATGATTATCCTGTATATCAATATTAATTAAATGCACAGGTTGGTTGTCTTCCTGAGTCCTAGATTCCATACATTCAATTACTTGATCGTACACACGTTCCTCGCATGTGATCAGAATGTCAAACTTGTCCTTGGACAATTGAAACCGTTCTGGTCTAGGTTTTATCCGACGATTTCGATCCAACATGTGTAATAAGCCATTTTGTGTATAACTGTACTGTTTGTTAAGAAATATTTCTTTACTAATTAAATAATTATTTATCGCAAAATATACATATATTCGAATCAATATTATAGCTATAAAAAGTTTTATACATATGTATATATTATAAAAAATATATATATATATATATATCACAAGCACAGGCACGGGTCATTATCATATAATTTATTAAGAAAACATAGCACACATAGTATTGGATTAATTTGAGCTATGCAAACAAACAATCTTAAAAGTATAAAAATAAGATAGTCTCATATATATATCGTTTTCTCTTTTTAATACAAGCTATTATGAAGAATATGAAAGATCTTATATAAAGGATACTATTGTTTGTCTTTCATCAATAAGTCGTTATAAATCTCATCATATGAAGTTCCAAAGTCATAGATATTAGGACGATCCGGTGCATTTCCAGGTAGTTTGACCTTATCGCCAGTCCCAAATGATTTTACATTAAATCCTTTTTTGCTGAAACACAGTCGACAATATTCTTATCACACAAGCCTCATTCGAGGCGAATGAAGCTGACAATCTCTATTTTCCAAAAGTTCTCTAAAAAAAAATCAAATGCGAAGAGTACTCGAGATGCTAATGATGCTTTGCTAGAAATATTTCGAGTGCTATTTTTAGAATATTTACAAGAGGAGGAGACCCTCTCTATGCCGAGAGGAGAATTGCAATGAATAAAATCGTCGCAAGGATTGATCGCTAATGGGTTAATCGTATGACCGATTACCTCAGAAAAGCATGCGCTTCCATGCTTCTGTTCATATTACTGGAACATATTACGGCGACGCTGATGGAATTCGGCGTCGGCATTTTCTCACGTGTTTTATAAAAACGTGAAAAAACTGTCGTAGAGCAACCGTGAGCGCTTAAAGTAAAAAATAACCTAACCTTAAATTAGAAGTAGAAAACGATGTGCGATTTTTTATCTATACGCGTAATTTTCTATATCTGTATTTAATCGAAGGCGATGTGATCGAATTAATGACGATATATGATAAATTATACAACCCCCCGAATACGAAATTTTTCCAACGGGAATTCGTAATTGCGAACAGACATTACGAATGATATCGCAAGCCAAAATCTCGATTCTGTCAATGGAAATGTTGGCCATCATGTGGCGCCATCTTGCAAGAAGTGCATATGATGTGCGATGAAATAATGCTACCGACATTTGCAAACAAAGGAATATCAAAATGTTAACGATACAATGTAAACGATACAGGAAAAAAATTTATTGATATATATGTATATTTCTTGTATATTTTTATAAAATTTATTGATATATATGTATATTTCTTGTATATTTTTATAAATATGAAAGGAAAGACGAAGCACTGGAATCGTAGGACTCATGCGAATCGCGCCAATCGAGTATGCCTAGCTAGATTTTGAAAAAGTCACGTGACCTGCGCAACTGTTCAAACTTCAGACGTGTGCGAATTCGAATGCGCGTACGCTGACGAACGGCGGCCCGCGAAACCGCTTTGTTTTTACGCGCGCGGACACGGTTTCTTCGAAAAGTGCTTTCTGTTTCAACAGCCGAACGAGATTTCTTCCGAGAGTGTTTTTACCGCATAATCAGCCTCGCTCGTTGCACCGCTCGCCGAGGAACGAATGTCGTTTGAGAAGCGACCGGAGTCTTCATCCCGGTGAGTAAAATCAACGTTTACATCGTTTGCTCGAATAATAGGTTACATCGTTGACTCGCGCGTATGTTCGCGCTTGGTTCGTTTCGCAAGCGTGCTCGTGATAGGATTTCGATAAGAAACGATCGATTCGGTGAATACATGTGCCAATTAAGCGACACGCACAAGCGACGCATTTATAAATTCGAGCCATCTTCGGTAGGCCGCCATCTTGCGCGATTGCCATCTTGCGCGGTTGCGAGGATCAGGGCGAATGTGATTTGTTTCGTCGCGAATTTCTTGTCAAACCGTTCACATCGCGTCGCTCTACAAATCGCGTGGCAAATCTGCAGCGAATTGACAAGAAATTAAAGAGCTCGTCGTTAAATTGCATAACGCCGGTGCGTATCGCGACTGTCTCGCAAAACCGCGAAATAATGAGCAGCAAATAATGAGCACTTTGTCGACGACGCGAATCGAGGCGCCCGGCGAGAATTGCGTGCCTCGCGGGGATCCCGAATTAAGGCGGGGTCCGGACCTCGGACCGGACTTTAATTTCGCGCTCGATGATTCTGCGCAAGCTCGGCCGTAGTCGGCCGTGGCCGATCGATCCATCGAAAGGATTCAGGGAATCCCCGAACGAATTCGGTTCGCCCGATGCTTAGATCTGCATTGCAACGCACGAATGAATCGCGTAACAAGAGTCGCTCGTACGAACCACTGTCCCACTTTTGCCGCGTTATTTTTAGCAGCGAGTTCCTTGGCCCGCATGCAGACCATTTTTTCTGCGAAATGCCTTCTTGATTTGTTAATTCTTGATAACAATGGATTTCCGACGAAGCTTCAAGGAAGAGAGCAGACCTGAAGGTCATACCTTGGAAATTCCTATTGGGAAAGATCAGATTTTAGAAAATTGCATTCGAATTGCGTTCCAAATGGAGTCTTCTGTTCGAGATAAGTCCTATTGAAAAATAATATCGCGTTCTGTGCGTTTGCCTAATTAGCGAGATTAAATCGCGACGTCATCTTTGCATTCTGTTCGTACGGTTAGAATAGTAACGCGTGCGATTGTAGATGCAAAGCAATTGATAAGAATAAAGGCAAGCAAATTTGCCTCATGCGTATGTAGTTTTCCAGTTTAGACAGATTTTTACATCAACAATCGATTCCGTCGTAACTCTGCGACTCGGCTCTACCGACTGCTTTTAAAACTGAACATTTAATAAAAATTTAAGCTCTTTGAGGCACCTCTTCTATTTTCAGGGACTTGTATCTCCCTTTCCTTGTCTTATTCGAAAAGAGCTTTCGTTAAAGCGCTGGTAGAATGAGAAAATCGGGGAGACTCGTTGGCATAAGAGGCAAACTGGCATCAGCGTTCGCCATCTATGGCGAGGGAAAAAGTTTCTGCGAGACATCTCTCTTGCAATACAGATGTTTGCCCGAAATTCTACCCAGACCAAGCGAGTATCGAGGCAGAGAAAGCAGAGGGGTATCCTTTCTAAAGCCAAATGAATCTCTGAGCATTCGGAAACGTCGCGTTAACGTCTTTCAGCCCGAGAGAGTAGACATAAGTGTCGCAACATGTTACTACTCTGAGTAGTAACAATTTTGTTTCCAACAGAAACATTGCAAACGAACGCGTATGGGAAGGGGATACACCGATTTCTATTTAAGGCAAGATGACGCGTCGTCAAGTTAATTACGCTGTTATCAATGCGCGCGACAAGCGCGAACGTTGTGTGTCTTCCGTTGTGCGGCATGCGATACGACGATAAGAAGACAGAAAATTGATGAGCTTTCATTTTGGGCGAATTTCCTGAGAGCATACGTACGAATTAACGAGTATGCTCGATACGAGGATACGGACAAACGGACAAACTTATCTCCAAGATTAGCGTCTCCCGATGCAATCTTGCAATGAAAAGTGATACGCGAGCTGTGATCTGTCTTCCATTTCTACCTCATTCTATTAACTGAACACGGAATCCCTTGTATATTTACTTCACTGTCGGGGCAATGGCGGCACACTTCGTTTGCTCGCAAGAAAGCTACGCTCAGCACGCGGTATCCGAAAGCGTGGAGAAAAGTTCTCTCTCTCTCTCTCTCTTTCTCTCTTTCCGTCTCTGTTTCTCGTATCGGTTTAATCGTTCGTTGAAGAAGACGAACGACGAGACCAAGCGTCGAGCCAACGAGCGTCGGTGCAGCTTGCGCTGCGTCGTTGATTATCGTCTCGGAAGGACAAGGAAGCGCCGGAACGGAAAGCGGATGTCGCCGAGGATATCGTTAGTTGGTTGCGGCGGAACTCGCGTACGGAATTGTTTGAGCGGATCGCTCGGGACGTTATCGTCGCTGGGTGGTGTTGTAAAATTAACGAGGCGATTCCAAGCCATTTGCTTGGACTCACGTCTCAGCGGCCGTATACGCTCATTCGACGAATCGTTGTCGCCGTCTCGCGCAATGTCGATTAGTGCACGTGCACCGTAGCTCGTACGGACAAACGGATCGGCGATTGACGAAACCAATTTAGAGCGACGACTCGTCTCTTTGTATAATATAATAGCGAGCGCGTTATGCGCTCGCCGCGCTCCGCATGGTGATTGCTTTACCGGTTCACTTGGAGAGAAACATTTCATGATGATTGTGGCGTTACGCATCGTCGATCGGTGATAGACTCTCCACGCGACACGAGACGGAGGCTCGCTCTTTATCCATCATTGATGGCATTAATGGAAAGTACGCAGCATCATCCCTTACTCGGTGTAACGACGAGCTTCGTCGCGACGACATAACGATGTCCATCGAGGGGATTTAAAGTCGCAGTCTGCGACCATGTTGGAGACCTGATGGAGACCAGGAGATGCGACTTCGATCTAGCTTCTCCATCGGTGCAGCTCCATCGGTCTCCCTTCGCTTGCACGCGATAACGTATCTATTCTCTCGCGCGATAGCAGGCGCGAAATGAATCGCTATCGCTGAGCGAACGCGCGATCGATAGTCCATGCAATCAGTGTCTTACACGATGGGCGTAAATTATGTTCTCCACGTGCTCCGTGCCGAAAACGCACAGCGGATATGCTTCGGGCTCATGGATATTAATGACGAGCATTCCGTGGCCATGAGAGCTACGACTGACATCCGACGGATGTCATATGCATAAATGAGTAGCCAAAAGTCATCCTTACGATGCAACGCCATTAAATTATCTCCCTTCTGAGTTATGGCTGTGCGTTCCGCATTCCGAATATCAATGCCAGGCGTTACGTTCCGTGCCGATAAATCACATCTATTTGTCCCCCGGCGCTCTTCGCCCCATCGGACCGGCGAGGGTGATTGTACTGTCGATCGTTTGCAACGAATCAAGCGAATGTAAACAACTAAGCGACCTAAGCGTCCTCGACCAATTGCGTCGAATGCGATCCTTGCTACAAGGTCTTGATTGCAAAAACGTCACGAGTATCATCCCATTTGAAAATAGTAATCCGGAGAAGCAACACTGATATCTTGACGAAACCAAGGAATGATTTCTCAAGAGTATTCTCGAGAATATTGCATGTCACGTGTGTTGTATAGCATATATTTTACAGTATGAAATGGGATTAAGCTGCGTAAGCTACGTAATGATGACCTAATCGATCGAACGTGGCGCAAACATAAATTAAGAGATTGACAGAGAGAGAGAGAGAGAGAGAGAGAGAGAGAGAGAGAGAGAGAGAGAGAGAGAGAGAGAAAGAGAGTTGTTTTGTCGACTAGTTATAAGCTATATAATAAGCTAAAAAAATTCCTTTCTCGATTTTCCGCGCGTTGATAAAACGAGTATGTTAATTTATGCTTGAGAATTTACGCAATTGCGTGTACCGCAAAGATTTGTGCCATTTAATATCCGCTAACATTCGAAGAGAGGAGAGGATTAAATGTATATCCGCTTTAAAGGGAATCGTGTATAGTTTAACAAGCGGTAATTTAATTAATTACGCATGTTTTTGTCTCATTCATAAAAAGAATTGGCAAGCCTTTTCGCTGATCGGGATGTCATCGAGGTTTTATAAATTATGAGAAGCAATCGCATTCTTCCTTCTCCGTCAATCTCGAATTGGCTAACCCCTCGCGGAGACTCGATAGTCGATAAATCTGAAAAGAAGATCGATCATCCTGCGTATTCGAGTCACATTAATCCCGGATTAGCCAATTTTACCGTCGCAGCGGTCGGTTCCGTGAAAGTCGGGAAGTTGCGATCGTCAGAGCGGAAACAACAACTCCTTCACGGAGGACGCGACGCGATTGCAAGAGATCCCTCATACACCGGAACTCGATGAAATTTCTTCGGAGTCGTTTCCATTTCGCGATAAAGCAAGTTTCGCGTGCCAAGAGTCAGGGAAAGCCTCGATTCCAAGCCTCGGAGTTTCTCTAATCGACGGTTGATTCTCTCGGTGGATTCTACAAAAATGTAAGAAGAAATCCCTCTCTCTTTCTCCCCGACAAGCCAGAAGAAATCTTCATAATGATGATCAAATAGATCGCGAGGATTCCGTGGATTATCTTTCTCCAGTATGCGATGCGGCTGGGATCCTTTGATCAATCGAGACTCTCGGACCGAGTTTCGATTGATCAAAGGGCTCGGCGTCACCTCGTGAAAGCGCGAGTGAATGCACAAAGGTCATTAAGGCCGCGATTTACGTTTCGTGTCACGACTTGTCCTCGATCGGTATGCAACTATCAAGTATCTCGCAGGCAATTGGCTGCGACATTGAGGCGGTTCGACGCCTCGAAAGCGAATCTCAAAGGTCAGACGAAGCCGCTCCCTGCAGCGTTCCTTCAGTCTGCACATTTCTAATTAGTCGCGCTATCGATATTAACACAACTAATAGCGATAATTGAAGAAGCAGAGAGGCGGAGAGGAGAGAGAAAGAGCATGAAAACTGAAGATAATTTTCGGATGAGAGTCAAAGATAATTCTCTGATGCTGAGATATTAAAAATTGAAGCAAGGGGAAATGTATTATTCATGACAAAGCATTATATCTATATATAAATTTTTATTTATATAAAATTTATATAAACTATTATTATATCAACTCATCATTACTTTGCTCGATTAACTCTCCGTCGTTTCATCCAGCAATCGATATTGTGATTATTAATTGCAAAGTTGTTTTTGATTAATTCCGCTTGCTCGTAGCGGTTTATGTAATTAGTTAATCCATAATTAGTTAATTTATATATCTACATGTGAGATCTATACTTATGTCTTCATATAAATTTTTAAATAAATTTTTCTGTAATTATCTCGTGATAATATCATCGAAATTAACAGGTTCCATTACATTCCAATAATCAAATCTCTATTACTAGCTACGATTAGATGCTAATTACGCGGCATAACCGGTATTACCGCGATGAGGATTGAAATAAATCGCGATAATATTCAAGCGACAATAATACGCAGCAAAATAGATCTCGCTTTCGCCGTTGCTTTCGCAAATATACATTTTGTAAGCGATTCTTCGCTCTAGCAGTCGTCCGTGCCAGTCTCTCTGTATGTACTATTTAACCTCTGTTTCTTATTGAAAAAAGGATTTCCCGTTATCTTTGGAAGAAACAAGCGTTGCGACAATTGCCCGACGACAGACCTTTTTCACGCTTGGAAATTCAACGGCCAGCAAGGCCTTTCGTGCAAAGCTGACACCGTCGCGTTGCACGGCTGTCTCGAGAGCAACGTACGATAAGATTGCTATTGTGGGACTCGAAATAGTTGGCGGGCGTCCAACGTAGGCGCCTGCTTTTCACCGTGGCACTCCGTCACGTGCGTCTCCTTTTTTTTCCCCTTCAAAATTCCGACAGCGCGCTTCGGGCAGCGTAAGGTCGCATGACGAAGCAGCCAACGCGCCCGAATCGCTCAAACCCATCAATGGACCACGTTGTCCATTTGAGACTCGTCCAAACGCGTTCTTCCTCCTTCCAAGGCCGGGAAAGTGGACAGGCGCGCTGGTAGACGCAAGAGTCCAAAGCAGAGGTTCGTTTTCCGAGCGAATCGTCGTTGGATCTCGCCACGATCGATCCCGGGTGCTCCTTGAACCGCGGATCTAGCTCGGGGCTGTCTCAACCGCTTCAGGACTACCTGCGGCTGCACGTGCCAAGAATAAATTATCCTTTCCATCTAGCGTGTGCGGATTTCTGGCACAAGGGACAAAAAGAAGGGATTTTAATTCGTTATCGCGATAGCCGGAACGGTCAGCCTAATGCTGGCTTATCGGTTGGCTTCGCACACGCGAATGAAACTCTCGTAGCTGTCTCGCGTGGCAGCCGGTCAGACGGCTCACACACCTTCAGGATCGTGTAATTTGCCGCTGCGTGATGGGATCTAGCGTGCGGATTCGCGCGGCTTTTCGCTTCGTTACGTCACGAAGGCCGGTCTCCACGGAGGAGGGAGCAAGGGGAGACGGATGGTTGGCGTTAGGCGTTCCTACCTGGCGGACTTTGCACCTTCCCGAGGGAGCGCGTTGGTGCGTGCAATTGCAAGACGACCTTGACGGGCCGTTGCCCCGCGGATCCTCGCGGAGACAGTCGTTTCGCGTTTCCCTTCTCTCCAGGAGGCACCGGGCCCTCCCGCGTGAAGGGCCCGCCGCTGTCGGGCGTTTAAAAATATCGTCTCGCGCGCGGGCGGCGAGAAAGTCGCGAGAAACTCGAGGAACGGATGCGAGGAAGGTATTCCTGCTTCTTGCCGTGTTGTTCGTTTAATCGCATGCGCGATGGCGCGATCGGATCCATCGGACGCGCGATGAGCAGAATGAGAAGGACAGAGGATGGGTCATCTCGCGTTCAAGCGAAGCTGTTTCTAGAACGGAAGACGCGCCGACAGGAAGTCGAGCATGCTCGATCGTGCATCTCGCCGGCAACGCCCGTCACTATCGCCGATGACGCCGGAAGTCGGATACACAGAGATGCGCGAGGCAGCGTCGCTTTCTCCAAAAGACTCCTCCTCGTGAAAGCGAGGCTCGCCCTTAGAACCGCCACGAGATCCTCGCTTCTCCGACAACGCGCTCTCGTGAGGCTAAATAAATCCGCTGCGATGAACATCATGACGAGACATCCGCCGATCGCGCAGCCGTGGCAAACCGGATGTCCCGCGTACTTCCGTTGCGTTCTCGTTCTTCTCTCGCACTCGCGGGGATTCCCGAGAAATCATTGCGCGCGATGCGTAACGTCCGCCGCACTCCACGGACCCTTGACATTTCGATTATCGTTATCTTATCGCGTTGCGTTACAATCCTCCCGGCAAGGACACGGAACAGACTGGCTGCAAACCAGTAGATGATCTCGTGATTCGAAATAGCTGAAGAGCTATGCTTGTAGAGCGGGGATAAACAAAGAGTGACACACACTGAATCGTTGCGACTCGTGGTGCAGTTTTTTATCGATTCTTTATCCATTCTCAACCGCGTGCAATAGCAGAGTGCAATAGCACTTTCTCCATCTCACTTGAAGCTGCATTTTCTTCCGATTCTTCTAATCTTGTGTCCTTCCGGGTCTTTGTCCCGCTAACGCGTTATGTCTTTATTGTTTCTAATAATTATTTCAACGTTGCATAAATATAATGGAATATATTTCGTTGTTTATATAATTATCTCGAACATTCTCTTGCGATCCTTAAACACGCTTGTGTTCATCACTTCGTCTGCTGACGACCGACACGGTGAATCGCACTTGCTGGTAAAACTGTCTCCACACTGTTTCCGGAATTGCGAAATATCCTCGATCGCGGGGGAGGATCACACGATTCGTCAGCGATCAAATCTCGCGTTGGTGACTGGAGAGACAGCACTCGCGAACCGGGACGTCGTCTCGCGAGTTCTCGCACTCCCGCATTTGGGAGAATTCCCGAGAAATTACGCGCGATGCGAATCTCGCAAGGTTCTCGAGAAGTCTCGAGAGGAAAAGTGCGTTCAACGAGCGCAATAACGAGCCAAGTCGCATCCTTGCGTCGATCTCGCCTTGCATTCTCGCGCCGCGTTACGCGACTTAATCTCGCGAGAGCGGTGGGATCGGATCCGGGGAGAGACGGAAGACGGGGATTTATCACGCGGAATCGTACAGCCACGTCGGTCCGGACCATCTTGTGTCTTCGGGCCATCGGTTTTCTCCAAATATTTATGCGAGCCGCTATAGAGTGACCTGTGACCCCAGATGCAACCGGGAACTTACAACTGCACGAGGAGGCGAGTATTCGCCGGCGCGTTTCTATCGTTGGAATTTAAAGAAGAATACGCGCACGATCGCGACTGTGTGTGCCGCCTTCTCGAAAGCCACCCCTGCGGCTCCCCCATCCACTTAGCGTTTATTATGCAGTTTACCTCGCGTCTCGAAGCATTATTTGTCAAAGGAGCGCGAAGCGAAGCGAAGCGCTCGCTGATTCACACCGATTACAGCTCCGCGAATCTGTTTCACCTTGTGTTCCGGCGTGCGCGCAGTTTAATCGTTAGCACGCGTATTTAGCGGCTTGCGCAATTACCGAGCGACGCGTCTGTCTCCCCAGCCTCCCCTCGCGGGATGAGGATAATAAATCTGCGGCGAGAAAAATGGCGAGACGCGTCTCTGATCCGTTCGCGTGCGACGCCTGCCGCACCGACAGAGAAAAATCCGCGTCTCTTCGTGTCCTAGACATCGTTCGCGCCTGTCTCAGTGTCGCCTTCAGCGTACGCGAACGGAATACGAAGCGCCGCGTCTATTCTCATCTCTAGCGCGAGTAACCTCGATGCGAAATCGCGTCTCGATCTCCTCCAGGCGCGTCAAAGGCGCGGATTCACGGATTCTTCGTGAACGAGCGTCAACGCGAATGAACCTACGGTTATTATTTCGACAGAGCTGACGTCACGAGCATGCGACAGCAGCTCGGAGGCTCTGAGATCGGCATCAAATGGCCGATTACATAAATTATGTAATCTCGGGCTCTCGCTTTTATTCTCTTGCGAAAGGAGCTCGCGTGCGCGCTGTCCCCGGTTACTGACGATTTCAATCGCCGCCACCGCTAATTTCTCCTGGCCGATTCGAGCGATCGCGATCGCAACCTTGCGCCCTGAGAACTCGGCGAGAACATTCGCGCACATCCGCGCGATCGGACTCGCGATCATCTCGATCGAGAAGAGATTCTCTCGTCTTGGATATCGGGCAGCACGGAGCTCGGCACGGAATCGGCCGCGTGCGGCCGTCGTGCGGCACTTGTCGTCGTCAGATTAGAATGCACTCTATTCATTAAAGCGAAGCGAGGTAGCGTCCGCGTCGGGACGAGGCGTAGATTGCAGGAAGGCCTGCATCAACGTTAAAGTGCATCATAGCGTCCTCGGTAACGCGTTGTCCTAATTCGGCCGAGGAGAGGGCCTCCCCTCCGCGCCGCTCCGCGTCTGCAGGACGCATGATTGCGTAACGGACCCGACTGCACGCCGGTCGGGCTTATTATACGAGCGGCTGGCTGCCAGCAGCTGACGTTTCTGGAGCAAGGGAGCCCTGCGATTCCATTCAGCGTACAATGGCGGCCGATCGAATCAACCGTTTTACTCCGTCTCGCTCTCGTCAGCCTGGCGGAACGCGCAGCGTTGCACGCAGCGTACATTTCCCGACTGCAACGTATGAGACATCGTCATCATCATCGTCGTCGTCGTCGTCGTCATCGTCATCATTGAGGATCAACGTTAAAAGAAAAACAAGCAAATCTGGTTCTTCTCTAGCAGCCGCCTTTGAGCGTCGAGACGCGCGCATGCGCGCGCGCTACCGTTTACCGCCGATCGGCGGTCGCACTGATCGACCCTATCGGTGCTCCACTGGCGCGCACGTTGCTGCCGGTTTCCCGCGATCGCGCGCAGGCGCAGAGCGTCCGCAAGAGCGCCGGCCAGCCGGAGTCGAAAACATGCCGGCCTGGTCGGCCTTGCGCGACTTCTTCGCGAGCGTTGCGTAAGAGCGCGAGCTCGCTCGCTCGCGCTCTTTTCGTCGTCGCAGCGACGAGGCCGGGTCTGCCGAGCCGGAAACGATGCTGCGTGATCCTCGATGCTGATTAGCTAGTCTACTTTCTTCGATGTTTCTCCTCGCCGATTTTCGTGCCCGCGATCGAACGTCCGACTCGCTGCTTAGCGAGGGGAAAGTGCAGCAGCCTGTGCGGTGAAAGAGAAAGGCCACGGGAAAGGATACGTACTATGATAGCGGCGCCGGTCTCCTCTCTCGATGCATCAACACGGTGACCTTTCGTCGTTGCGAAAGCTTTAATACTATATCCGCGCGCGGAGAGGTGTTTGGTAGCGGAGATCGGCCCGCGTCATGGAGCGATCGACTGTACGATCGCATTTCCGTATGTCCTGGATGGAAACCTCGACAACGCTCGAGTCTTCAGCAGGCCGGGATGGATTCTCCTTTGAATGCACAAGCGTACGCGTATCAAATTCTCAGCTCCGAGAATTCTCGCGTCCTCTTCATAAGATATGCCGCAGGCTCCGCTGGAGCAGATTAGCAGATTCGGAAATCGAATCGGAACGGAGAATCGAGAAGCCGAGGATGAATATGCATAAGCGCGCGTGAAAAAGGTGTATCCGCGATGCGTAGATCGCGGCACCACGAGAGATAATCTCGCTTGTGCCTCTCTCTTGGCGAATCGAACCCGGATGCGTAATTTATCAAATTCGCCGAGGGCCGAGTCTCTGGATTCGACAAGCTCGAAGTTTCTCAAGATCCCCCGTCCGATTGCGAAAAGTCCATTATTCGGCCGCGTGCACGCTCGTAACGCGAGACTTTTTGCGACGGACCTTTAATTAAGCGTCCTTTCGTCAAATATGCCTGCCGGGCATATCGATGATGCCACGGAATGCAGGCAAAAAAAGAGCCCCTCCGCCTGAGGACAGTTAGGAATATTCGGATAGTCGATACGCGCCCTTTCCGTCAAGCGAGAACGTTTCGGAAAAAAACGTCACGCGGTTGCATCACGCAGCAGCGGAGGTCGGAATTGCCTTTTCTCCGCCTTTTCTTCCGTCACCGTTCCCCGGCACCGTTTGGACGCTGCATTGCGACAACGAGCCGGCTCCTAGCGATTAATCGTAACGGTAAACGCAAGCGGTCCACGGTATTAAGTTATTCGCGTCCCGGGAGCGCGGCTAAAATGCCAACCGGTTCAATGATCAATCGCGCGTTACGCTATTATCTTTGTCTGACCTTTGCGCGCGACGATGTCGCCGAGTACATCGTCGCGATCAAAGTCGCTCGTGTCCTCGATAATTCTGTCCGCGGCATCAGCGGCGCCGACGATGACAATAACGATGAACGCGTCGCGTCGCGTCAGAGACGCGTTATCGGCCAGATGCTGATGAAGATCGCGAAAAAGCCATGCCGTGACCCCGCTCACCCTCGGGTCATCGTCGGGGAACCTTTACCGGCTCGGTCCCGCAATTTTCATCGCGCGTAATCGCGATCGGTGGTCTCGCGGCCGGAATCGCGCTTAAGGACGCACGCAACGTCGGCCCGATAATTCAACGTACGCTCCGGCCACCATTAATTACGCCCGCGAGTCTCGCGGCTGGAACGGCGCGCAAGAGTGGCCTTTTCAATAATTTATTTCCGATGCGCGCCACGTTAGCGTCCAGGAACGATAAATAGAGGGAAGAGCCACGGCTGGCCGCAAGTAAGAGCGGAACCAGATTACGCCGGTCGCGACCCGACCTGTCGTTAACGCCGCTGATTCACGGCGTTGGAACCGCGCGGAAAGGATAACGCTCCTTCTCTCTCTCTCTCTCTCTCTCTCTCTTTCTCTTACTCTGCTGACGGTACCCCGTGAATTTATGGCTCGTGCGCTCTATGATAAGAAGGCGCGTGCACGTTGCGCCGATGCTCATGATTTTTACAGGACGCTGCGGAGATGGAGCCTCGATTATCCGAATTAATGGGCTCTCGCGCTCGGCTGTACCAAATACCGGATTAAACTCGCCGGGAGGGATCGCTCGTTTATGCCTAGCGCGCTGTGGACACTTGCGGAATTTGTGAATACTGTGGAATTGATGAATAAATGTCGCATGAGAAGGAGAAAGCATGAGAGAGAGAGAGAGAGAGAGAAAGAGACAACACAAATGAGCAATTATGATATTAATCGGCATAATTTATTCGATGCGGGTCGGATTCTGCGCTCGATTCTCCCTCGCCGATGCTTCTCGCGCTTTCTCGCAACGGCGAGTCTCAGTTCGCAGTCAGTTCAGTTCGCTTCTTCTCTTCATTTTCCCTTCGCGAGGGAATTCGCTCCCTCCCGGATGGAACCGCGGCTTCGCGTCCGCAGTTTTTCAGCGCACCGTTTTTCTTCTTCTTTTTTCCCTCTCCCTCGCCCTCTCCCTCTCCCTCTCTCTCTCTCTTTCCTTCTTTCTTTCTTTCTTTCTCTCTGTTCTTCATTGTCTGTCCGGAAGTGTGTAAAGCGAGCTGCAAGCGGAGCATGCGGTCGATTAGAAATTGAATTACTTTCGCTTGCATCGGATGCTTCGTCGTTTCCGCTACGGTTTACGGTTCGCGAGATCCGCGACCGCTCAGTTAGCTGCCATAATCGAATCTATCGTTCCTTTTTGTGAAATATCGAGGAAACATGCGGCGTCGCAATGGAATTTCCGCGAGACCAGCGTGACCAGAAGATCCCATCGATTCCTGTCCCGCAAACATATCGTTCAGCGAATAATTTTCGCTGTTAGTCTCGTCTCGTGATGAATCATTGATTGCCGTAATATCTTTGGTCGTTTTGCATTCTGCATTAGAACCGATGAGTACGTTGATAGCGGATTCGTCAGTGATTCATTTATCATATAATTTCCGCATGCGCGATTTCCAATCTACATATTATATCGAGTTAATTCTGTATGCATTATTAATCATCGCGCACGTGGGATTATATCGAGATATATATCGAGTCTTGTATTAACGATAACTCTTTTTCATTTCGATTCTCGACGATGCGCGCAGAAATTTATGAAATTACATCAGCCTCGAGATCCGCAACAGAGACGTTCGGCATTTTTATGGAACGTCAACGAAGCGCTCGGAGGATTAGCTTCGCGCGATCGGGCGTTATGCCGATATTTTCGCGTAATTTTGCAGGAAGACGCGCCTGCTCGCTGTTTTCCTTTCCTCTCCGTTCAATTAACACGTACGACACGTACGTTAAGAACGTTCGCCGATGGCCCTCGGCTAAGAATTTCGCAAGGACGTGTCGAGCGTTCCGCGCTATGATGATAAAATCTACGCGCAAATAGTCACGGCGCGCGTGCGCGAACATGAACAAGACGTAATGATGCCTGCAAAAACGCTAAATGACATCATGCTAGGCGACGAGCGTCGATAAATCCGAGGCCAATCTCCTCAACTGCGAAATTTTCCGATCAATCCCCGATTAATCGATTTTCACGGCTATCTATGAATCACGCCGAGGTGGACGTATGACGCAACGATACGATACAAAGATCGGAATCTCCGATCTCTCGATCTCTCTCGAACACGAAGACACCTGGAAGTGGGCTATTCTTGTGGACCGCGAACGTCTCCTTGCGGTCGCGATCGATTCGTGCGGATAAATGGAGGTGCAATCGCGGTACGATCGACGAGTCGCGCAAAATTGCGCGATTAATGACGATGGCGAAGCGATCGAATTAACGGTAATGACGGACGATTAGCTGGACGCCGAACGTCGTCGGAGAGAAGGCTCATAAATCAGAATCAATTTGATCACCGGATGATCGCTAAATGACCGTTCTAGGCCGCCGCGGTTGCCATTTGGCAATTACCGCAACGTACCGTTGCTTCCATGTTGCCTTTATCCGAGCTACTTTTATCCCGATAAAACAGATCTAACACGTGTGGAAAATGGAAAATCGGAGAGCAGCAGATTTGTACGAGACGATGATACGATGATCGCGGGATGAACGATCTTGCTCGCACGCGTTGCGTCACGTCTTATCGTTATTGGATCTCTCTTTTGTCTTCTATCTGGGCTTACGTTGTATCTTTAGTTTCCGTATCTTTAGTTTCAAATGGCTTGCTGTAATCGTTAAAATTTAGATATCAGATATCCGCAAATATCAGGCACAAGAAATAATGCGAATCGTTAGGATACGTTGACAGCGAAAATGATCGATAACTTGTTGCACGATGAATGTCGCGATCTTGAATTTCTCGTGCGAGGTTAATCAATTAATTATTATTAATCGCCAAAGTGTCATCCGGCTCTGACCGAAGGTCAATTGCGAAAGGAAAAGAAAAGAATGACGATTTCCAATTGACGATCCAATTTGCGCTTTCCTTGCGCAAGACCATCGCTTTCGCGGTATCGCTCAAGAGATCCTCGATAAAAATTCTCGTTCTCCAAGTGTTCGTAAAAAATAGAATGAGCAAACAACTCTCTCTCAGAGAGAGAACGCATTCGATGTTCGTTTAAAAATTATGCGCGATGTACTCGAGTGCAGATATCGCTAGATATCGAGTGGCTAGTCAAGGATATCATCTGTAGGATTTTTTTTCGCGAAGGTCTCGCGTTCTAAAAGGTGCTTCTCCGGTGCTTGTCGCAACTTGCGATTCATCCCGGCGTGCGGCTCTTACCGCACGGCGTCGTTGCGAAATGATGATTCGCGCTCCTTAAATCGTGGATTTACGATGCTGGGAAGCATGTAGGACTTTCGCTTCTTACGCTGCGCAGGCGCATCCTGCTTTTACACGCGCACAGTTCGAACTTTGGCGCCCGTTACATCCTTAATTAAACTTCCGCCTCGCTCGATTCGTCATCTAATTGCCACGAGCTATCGCGCGAATTTGCTCAGCGTTGAAACGGGAGAATTTATCTGTCCCTCGGTGCTTGCTCGAGCTTATCAAACGTCATCGAAATCGGCATCGTTTGATGTACGAGCCAAAGGAAAATATTAGAACATAAAATAAAGCGATGTTGAGACGATAATCAACACTTGTACGTCAACTATCTGTTCTCGTCTCTGTGTGACGTAACACGCGTTTGTTCTGGGAGAGTCATCGGCGCGAGTTTGCAATGTTAAAGAGAAGCAGCGAAGATCTAGAATTACGTGGAATATTGAGTGTAGAAATCGCATAGAAAAATACAAGAGTTATATAGATTCCCCTTTCATCGGAATTTGTATTTGTACAATTTCGCTTCTTCTTACCGTCCAGCTTTCTGTTCGCATACTCGCGCCGAAATCAAAGAAGTCTTTTCCCATCTTCGCGGTCAGATAATCGGAGCTTGAGAGGAACCACGCCTTAACACTTTGCATTAATGTCATCTATTAATATCACCGGGCGTACGAGTCGCGCACATGTTTAGATTCGCGGCTAAAGGTCGGACGCGGAATAAACGTGGCGCGAGACGTGAGAAAATGCTCTCCTCGCTTATTGAACCGCAATCTTCGTGACGAAACGATACTTGCGGGTTTGATTTGCTCTCGGACCGGTCATTCAGCGATAGATGCGATTCGTCGCAATTACTCCAATGAGCGTGAAAAGCCGACTTGTTTGCATCGCCTTGACGATCGACCGGCGAGCGAGCTCTGGGCGAGCGTTGGGTAACACACTTCACTCGCGCAGTCCATCGTGTAGTTTTCCAGCCGATGAATTCTTCTTCTTCTTCTTCTTCTTCTTACGGGACCATGTCGTGTATTTTATCCAGTGTGTCCGTTTTCTCGTGATATCGACGTCCAACTCTCGCGCCAATCTTTTGGAGGCCGCTCAGACTATCCGAAGGCATTTGATTTTCCACTTTTTGCGATTTTTGCTAGTCGCTTATCATCCAATCCGTTGACACGGTCTCCCCATGCTCGTTTTCTGATTCTGGCCCATCTCGTGACATTTCGAATCCCGCAGACGCCGCGGACGTCTTCGTTGCGAATTCTATCCCGCAGAGTGTTGCGTCTTAAAGTTCTCAGTCTTTACGAGGCTCTTCTTCTTCTTCCTTCTCCTCCTCATCTTCTTATAGGACCACGTCTTGTATTTTATACCTGTTCTCCCGTGATGTCGACGTTCAACTTTCGCGCCAACGCTTTGGAGGCCGCCCAGGCGATCCGAAGGCATTTGGTTTTCCACTTTTTGCGATTTTTGCAAGCCGGTTATCATCCATCCCGTTTACGTGGTCCCTCCGTGCTCGTTGTTTTGATTCTGGCCCATCTCATGACATTTTGAATCTCGCAGACGCCGCGGACGTCTTTGAGAATTCTATCCCGCAGAGTGTTGCCAGCGATGCACTACTTCAAGATCCTCGTTTCCGTTATTCCCAGCAAGCGTTACAAGCATCAGCTTATATCCGCTCTTGTTTCAATAGCATTCATTACAGGTCTCACACAAGTATATTCGTATATCCTTATCTTGCTCTTTAAACTCACGCATTTACGTTTTTTCAGATTATATCGTATAGATAAATCATCATGATGGTCAAGACATTTCTCATTCGTTGATTGTGTCGCTCTCTTTCGATAAAGGCTGCCGATTATGCAGCCGTTGCTCCGTTTGTTTATCTGAATCGGAAATCCGCGTCGAGTGAATCGTAGGAAGAATCGGGTAGACGCGGCAGAAAATTGGCGCGCGGTAGCTTAATATTTATTTACACGATGACTGCGAGAAACAACGTCCGAAACGTTTAAAACACGTACGCGGGATATCCGGGATGTGATCGAAGCGATATCGCTCTCGCGCACGTTGCATCGCGTATATCGCAAATTTCATCGGCATCCCAGCACGCGCGAGCAAAGCTTTATCTCGCGATATCTCGCAATATTGGCATTACGCATGTTGATTACAATGCCGGCAGTCGGGATCTAGTTTTCACGAAATCTGGGAGGATTTTTATCAAAGGCGAGCCGAAGGAAAAAGGCTGATCTCGAGGGAGCAAACAGTCGCGTCGCGTTCGTTTCGACGGTAAAGGGAAAGAGTGCGCTCTTCCTTCGGAGGAGGAAGACCGCGCGTTGATTAATTACACGGAAAGTACATCTAATCATCGAGCAGCTTGACTTTTAGGGGTATTCGACTGTTTGCGTTGCCGTAACGGGGCAGCCTCTTGCGGTTCGTCTCGCCTATCAAAGCCTTGGTTCTCGAATCGATTACGGCAGCGAGCGACGAGTGGGATCTTCGGAGTGCTCGTAGCAGCCGAGCGTGAATAATAACATGTCTTGTACAGCGATCGTTAACTGTTCTGCAATACTGCAGAAAACTGCAGTGTCGCACTGACTCGGCACGGCCGGCGTAATGGAGGAAACGCAGAGAAGTTATTCGCTGGCGAATCAACCAACAGACCATTAGCCTTCCAATGTGCTTATTAAATCGCGCTAATGACGTAAACGATCGAGCGAGAATACGTGAGCGTTTATGCGTTGCTGCTCTTAATTGTTATGCATTAAAAATCGAGATGATGTAAACGATAAAGCCAGCAGTATTGTTGCACATGCGGCTTATTATTTTCATACAATGATTATCTTCTCGTTGCGAGGGAGGTACCGTTGAATGGGGCAATTAATGTCCCGATTAATGATTACGCTTTTGAGATTTATCTTTCGCGCCGAGAGGAAATACGTTCACCTCGCCTGCGCAAATAGATTTAATAAATAGATTTAGATGCATCGAGACGCTATTGTACAACGTAAAACGAGACTCGAGGCGTCTTGAGTAACAGATCAAAGCTAATTTAATCTCTCAGCTTGCTATTAGCGTGTCGCTTTTTCCCGCCGGCGTCACGCTAATTTCATCATTACGCCGAATATTCTTCCGTAACAAAGTGCACTGATCTCGACAGCCTCACGCTATCTACACTGCAGTTCAATAATACGCGCTATTTAGTCTCGTATCGTATCGCACGTGTTTTTCACGTAGCTCGAAGCCAGTCGCAAAGGCTTGCTATCTGAGGTAACAAGACGAATTTTTAATTACGAGATATCGAAAGCCAAGATGTTACCGTCGCGTACCCGCTGTCTCTCTCTCTCTCTCTCTCTCTCTCTCTCTCTCTCTCTCTCTTTCTCCTGTCCTCTAATTTCAGATAAGCTTCTATCGATACATAGTACGAACGTTTCTTGAATCTCGATTCGAAGCATCCAGCACCGATAATCTATAGATGCGCGAAATCGATAGTCTGTAAAAATTATCGTTTGTAAGATAAAGCACGGAAGTAAGAATCGCAGACACATCTTCTGAAACGACCTGTACAAACAGTACCGAGACGAATACATCGGAGTCGGTGCGAATATCGAGGGAGATCCGTTGAAACAATTATTGTCCGCAATGATGATCATGATAGCTGCGTCCCAGTTGCGGGCTTTGCTCGCGGACCGCGAGCATTATATAGTTCCCTTCCCTTTGGCGAGGCCTTGCTTAAGATATATCCCGTCATTTTTCTTCAATGAAAAATACGCGATGGGCCACGCGATTGGAAACGACACGCGAATCTTCCCGCGCGCGCGCGCGCGCACGCGCAAGGAAGCTCGCTTTATTAAACGCAACGAGTAATGGCGCGAACGACGCTGCACGTTCGCCAGCGTGTACTTTTCGATATTGATATGCTGGATTATGTACGATATTCCTCTCGCTTGAGATCGCTTGGATGGATTCATTATCTTGATCAGTTTTTCTATCCGTTCTGCATCGAGAGGTGCAAGTTAAACTGTTTGCGTTAAACGCTTACGTCACCGGTTTCGTCATTCCGCTCAATTCGCGCGGATTCAAATATTCCTGGAGGAAAAAAAAGAAAACAGGCTTTATCTATATCATTTATCTGTTTGTATTTATAACTTCTGTCGTCAGCAATTAAATATCGAAGGGTCGAATCGCAGGGTTTTATCTGCGATATCGCGATCGTACGTTCGATAGATCGCTCCGTCTTTCAAATCCTTATCTCTCGTTCTTATGAACCCAAATTTCGTAATCTCCCTCCCTCCCTCCCTCTCTCTCTCTCTCTCTCTCTCTCTCTYTCTCTCTCTCTCTCTCTCTCTCTATTTCTCGTTCGATTCGATATCGAGGATATTCGCATTTGTTAGTTAAACGCGCGTGATATGACGATAAAGAAAATGCTCGAGTTTGTTCGCGCGACACCGATCGCCAATCGCTGTCGTTCCTTTCCGTAATTAACAAACGAATTGCCGTATAAAGATTTCAGATGAGATTGCTAGGATCATGCTCTTTGTACTAGATAAATGTCAATTTTTATTCCCGTTCGATAAATATCTCGTAAAATCTAGACGTTTGACGAAAATAATTGCTATCGCTTTTACGACGTCGCCCGTGCTCTCTTTCTCTTTCTTATCTATATCGCTGTGCTCTCTGTCTGTGTCTCCGCGCACGCGCGCGCAAGCAATTGATAATTGGTAATTTCCATTATTCCAAGCCGTCAAAATGTTTCTCACGTCACGTTGTATAGCAAGCGATTGGACATTTTGACAAATCGCTGACAACAAGGTGAAAGCGTTCAGTTTATGCTATTCGAGCGTTATTATTAGATCTCTATCCGATCGAGGATCGATCAGCTGACGAAATGTCACCGAAACACGCAGATGCAACAGCGAGAGAGAAAGATCGATCGCGCGCATTCTATCAGACGAGCAAATCAGTTTCGTCTCGACATCGAGCTTGCTTTCGTTCGGCGACTTTCAGTTCACGATACATGCACGACCGATTAAGATCGCACGAGTGGCTTGCCGGGCCGATGATGGCACGTCTTTTAAATTCATAGTCGAGAAAGTTGCCGGGATCGTGATCTCCTTGTGTTAGTCACCGTAGACTGCGCTGGAATCCTTTTACTATCTCATAATTCTTCCCCTACAATTCCCCTACAATGCCTCCGAGATGTCTTCGAGCCGGTTTCGTCACGTGATAATTTTTTGATGCAATCGGGGAGTTAATTAAGGCTCCCCGGCTTCCCGGCACTTCGACGATTCCGACGAGGAAACGAATCGCTGGATTCCAGTCGGGATTCCCCCACCGAGCCATTCAGGAGATGCGATTTCAATGTTCAGTTCTGCTGTTCTCAGGTGGATTTATACAGTGCACGCATCTGACGGATGTAACCGACACGCTGAATATTAATGCGTTATCCACGCCGTTGTAAACTGCTCGTGTAATAATAGTTCTAATTGATTATGCAGAAGATGCAAAGGTATGGTTGATCAAGAGTACAATAAATCTCTCGCGATAATTCTCAAACACGCATGCGCATCTCGGCTTGAGCCAACAAAATTGTTAAAGCAGCCGAGAAAGAAAGAAAATATCTCTAGCAAGTTTTTATATATATATATATATATATATATATATATATATATATATATGAAAATATATATACATGTATATGATGCATTTATGTAATTGCTTTTATGTAATTCAATCATATATATATATATATATATATGTATATGTATATGATGTACCTTTTACGTAATTCCATCATATTCAATTAAGAATGCAGCTAAGAATATAGCTCGGAATTCTCGATGATCAGGGAAAGAAATATTTGACCGTTTGGAGAAAAGAAGTTTCCGAAAACTCGTTTCGGTTAATTGTCGCGTCCCGTTAGCGAAATGAATTTCTTATAACAGACGTTTGAAGGAAATTATACAAGAATCTTGATAAAACGAGATATTTTCGAGTAAAAATACACGCTTGATAAATCTTTAGGTAATACTGTGTGACGCATAATGTTTCGACAGTACAAACGTGTACACGTAATAACGTACACAAATACAATACATTTTATAAATATATTATTATCGAAAATGAAACGCGATAAAAGGCAG
This sequence comes from Eciton burchellii, assembly GCA_020341155.1. Lineage (NCBI taxonomy): Eukaryota > Metazoa > Arthropoda > Insecta > Hymenoptera > Formicidae > Eciton > Eciton burchellii. The sequence goes on from JAHMML010000060.1 coordinate 284,944, forward strand.
AGGGTTCGTTCCTAATGAAAATCTTTCAAATGCTTCATTAAAAATTTTAATGCTAACCGACCTCCCTCACGTGCGCCGATTAGATTACCGAGGCAACATAAAGCTCACACTCCAATACGATCGCAATATTTTTTTATTATACGATCACGCGTCGCCTTCGATCACGCTACGCATCTAGACACGGATTTTCAGCGAAAATATAACTTTCTCCTTCTCTTATCTCTTATCTTCTCTCTTCTTATCTCTTATCGAAATCTTGCCGAATTCCTCTGGGCGCGAGTGAGATCCGCGTTTGAAATTACACCTTGCAATCGCTCTCGCCCCTTCTCGTCCCCGTCGCCCTACAAAGGGCCGCGAAGGCATTGAAGACTCTGCCATACGACAAAGGCATCGTCTCCTCCTCGATCTGCTCGGCGCGGAGCGCTATTCCCTCATGGCTTCCCATGTGTTCCCCCGAATGTGTCCCTGAATCCCGAAGGCATCCCCCTTCCCGCCTGGGCCACGTAGTTGACCAATAGACTGTCTTTCTCTCTCTCTCTCTCTCTCTCTCTTTCTCTCCCTCGCTCCGTTCTTCTCTCTCTCTCTCTCTCTCTCTCTCTCTCTGTGTCTCTCCCTCCCTCATTCCTCCCTCTCCCTCTCTCTTTTCGTGTGTGCGTGCCTGTCTCTCTTGCTCTCTCCGAGCTCCCCTCTCGATTCTCGAACGGCCCCGTAGTCGAAGACTTCGTCTGGCGTCTGGCGGCAGTCCGGAGCGAGACGCCGACACGATATACAATGAGTATTTTCATCCCGGACCTCTCCGGGACGCGAGTGAGATCGTCGGCGCGCCGTGATCGCGCATAGACGCTCCCGGAAGTTGCCTCTACGCCGGGAAGAGCGTGATAGATACGTGCTTGCCGTCGTGGTGCCGAGGTAACGTGTCGAGAACGTGCCGGCTGCTGATGTGGAGGTGCGCGTAACAGGTCCAGTATCCTTTCGAGTGGTGACCGGCGACCGGCAGCCTCTCTTCAGCGGCCAGCTTGGTCGCGCCACGTGACCGGAACCACCGAAGGTCCCCGTGGCCAACCGGACGGGGAGAGATCCGAAAGTGCATCCACCAGCGCATTCTCCGACTCGCAGCTCGGCATCAACCCCTGAAACCTCGAAACTAGACGCGCGTGCACATCGAGGCGGCGAGACTCGCGAGCGTTCATGAGCGTTCATGGACCAGGTATACCGAGCATCCCTTTATTCCCAGCTCATGCTCCTCGCATTCAAACCTTCGTTTGTCACACTCGTCCGATAGTGCTCGCAGCAACAGCAGCAGCAGCAGCAGCAGCAGCAACAGCAGCAGCAGCGGCCGGTACACGCGCACACGTACGCGTTCGCACACACGCGTGATCCGAAGAAGAAAGCGCATCCGGTTCGCCTTTCGTCTTGCCGCGCGTCGTTATCCACGGGAACACCCGGCGGAGAAGCGGTGGAGAGCGCCGATCTCGCTCACGCGGGATCTCTCCTGATCTCGGCGAGGCCGGGCACGAGGGGAGGCCCCGCGATGACGTGATACGCGATCCCGACGAGAGAGAGGAATGCCGATGCGCTGACGCGCCTGATCCGGTCCTCTTCCTCCGCCGAGGATCGTCGCGGGATGCGATCCCAGCACCGGGACGTCGCTCGGATGGCTTTGAACGGCTGGCGATCATCGACCAAGCCGCTCCGACGATCGCCGTGATCACGGCCGACTCGTCTTTCTCCCCGTTTCTCGTAAGTAGGAAAACGGCCCTCTCCCTCCCCTCCGCGCGCGCGCCCCCCCCCGCCCCCTTCCCCCTTGAGGCTGAGCGATGGGATCGAGCGCGGGGTCTCTTGCGAGTCTCGATGAGGCTCGGATGACGAGCCTCGCTCCAACTGGGTTACGTGTTTACCAAGTTTTTGTAATTTATCACGTGACCGCGAACCGGTTCGCTAAATTTGCGGCGTGCCGCGTTGCTATCGACGCCAGATGCGATGTTATCTAGGAACTGAGAAAAATATACGTTCACGTCGTACGCTTTAATAATATAGCGGAGATAAGAGTTATTTAAGAGCGGTAACAGGCAATAATAAGCTGCCACTGGCGTTGGCTGCGTTGGCTCATGTCTGTCTCGTCTGTTTCCCGAGTCAGTTTCCCAGAATCCGAATTTTCTCGCTACTTTCCGGCAGGAAGCTCGAACGCTGGTCGATGTGTAGACGAGTGCTTGTACTACATCGTTGGCTATACTACATGCTACATTTATGCATAATTCAATCCGCGGCTGTGTACGCAAATTTATTTATCTCATTCATTTGGGAATTTATTCGGAACTTGACTGAGCTCTCGCTGCATTCATATGCAACTCTGCGGCTCTGGGATGTTCGGCGAGAATTTAAATTGTCTTTAATTTTACCGCTCGCGGTGAAACCGATTCCGCACGAGACCGTGTTTCATGTTCCGACCATTTGTCGGCTGATCCGTCGATCCCTCGATCGAGAAACGAATTAGCCGAAAATTTGCGAAGGTTGATCGAGAGTCCTCGTTCGAATTCGAAGCGTGTCCGAATTCTTAGAGATGTAAAGCGTTCCCAGCAGGGGACAATTGGAAGCTAAAAATGCCAGCATGCGATACTCCGAGTCTCCGCGGTATCTGTTAACGATTATCATCACGTCTGATCGCAGAACCCAGCAAAGAGATCCGTTGCACCGTTTGCACCGGCAATTTCGCTCACCGCAATCGAAGGTAAACGACTCCTTTACCAATATCGCGTAATGATAAGCAGATCGACTTGAAAGCAGTTTGGCAATGAAACGAGAGAGAAGTGCGCTCGGTATTCTCGGACAAGTCACGCCGCTCGCTGGTAGCCATGAAATTGACGAAATTTCCGTGACGCAATTAAGCTTCGATCGTGCTGGCGGTTTCGTGAACGAAGCGATCGCTCGGAGGAACTACCGTTAAAGCGATCGTGACCTCGATTTATCCTCGGTGGATTCTGCATGTAGATCCGCGTTTCCGCGCTCGAACGGCCGGATCCGCTGCGTTCGATCGGGCCGCGACCGCATCGGCGAGAGGTCACCCGCGGGTTCACGAGTGCGCGGAGATGTCGACCCGCCAGGAAGTTCCCAGCACGTGTGTCGGCGCACTCCGACGTCAGCTGGCGACGAGAGGCGAGTCGCGCGCGTTTCGCGGGTCGAATCCTGTAAGCCGGCATTCGCGAGGGGTCAGCAAGCCTCGTGACCTCCCTTCGCGGCGGTCGACGGATTAACACGTTAATGGCCGCTCGCTCAGGCTCGCGAAGATCGTTGTTGCTTGTCGTTGGTTCCATAGTTCGAGGCGGATCGGATATTCGGAGATGTCGCGGGGTCAGAGGGCTCCGACTCGGCGAGCGGCGTCTCGGCGATCCGAAAACTGAAGCAACGCGCGTAGTCTCGCCTCCCGCATTTTTCCTCGCGGAGAAATCGAGAACTGTGCACGCGTCGCGCCGATGCATAGAATTTCGTGCCGTTGTTGATCGCGAGCGCGCGCCGCGGTTTATGAAAGTGTGTGAAAGCCCGGGAAGAGCTAAATATGCATTGCTCGCGTTCCGAGCGGGTGTGCACGCGAGCGCGCGCATTGATGACCCAATTCGGGCGATTTTAATAACGTCGATCGGAGAAGGATTCAATTTCCGTTAACGGGGAATAATAAGAACGCGAGCGTTAAACGTACCCTGCGCGGTCCTGATCGGCCCGTGTTAATGAATCGGTGTCTTGCTTGACAGGCGTGACCTCGTTGTCTCATCGATGACGGGTCATTGGTACGGCGAGTTCTCGTTTTGTGCAATTTTTTAATCCCCATCATCGGCAAACGAGCTTCAGCAAGGACGAGAATGCAAAGTACGAAACGTACGCCTCGCTTGGCGAGGATCGTGAACTCAAGAGCGACATGATCGCGATTGCGATCATCCGGACGCGATTCGGATCGAAATGTGTCTCTCGATCCGCAGATGATGAATAATGAACAAACGGCGCTGCGATCTTTACGACTGATCCGAGACGCGAACGCCGTCCAAGTTCCGCGATTGGTTTCCCGCATGAAATTTTCATGTCGGTCTCGGATCTGCCAAACGATTGGTCGTTTGGCGCATCCTTCGATCACTCATCGTTTGTTCCGCCACGGCGCGTGGAAGTCGAGTAATTAACCGAACGATCGAAGGACAGGCTCGATCTTGGCGGGCGGATTGCCGCTCTCGCGTATAATTCGCGCTAGACGCGGACAAAGAAAACGGGTTACGGCTTGATAGCAGCCACAATAACGGGCATTGTAACGCATTACGGCGCGAGCGAGATATCATCTCTCGGGCGGGATCATAATATAGCGCTTGATCTCTCATGCTCAGCCGGCGCGATCACGCGGCCATGTCGCGATGCTACGCTAACAGCGCGCGGATGTGTCGTCGTTATTGTTATTGAACTGTTATTGAACGTGCTATTGAATAGCAGCGATGCTCGGCGAACAACGGCGAGCAGACTTGTGCTCTTTCATCCGAGCAAACAAGTCCTTGTCGTTTCCATCTGTCGAAAATAGGTCACACATGTGCCAAGCGACGTTACGAAGAGGCCTCTAAAAATGGATCGCGCGACGTAGCTCGTCGCGTTGATGCGTTCGCGCGCATCAAAGGATCCGCAAAGCATCAAGGTATCCGCGAATCAAAGACACACGAGAGGTCGGAACTCTTCTCGCGTCGAGAAGTTCAATCGTTCAGGGCGCGCGATGCAGGGCAAAAGGTCGCTCTCGGGGGATCGATTATTCTGGGATTATTGAGAGATGCTTCTCTCGCGGATGGAGATCGACAAATCGACGATCGCGATCGTTCTCTTGGAGGAAAACGACGAAGAGGCGATACCCGACGCGCGATTCAGCCTGACCCCCTGCTCTCCTCTCTCGTAACGGTCTTGCACGATCCAAGTATCACAATCTGCCCGATAAAGTCGGTCGTAGCGCAGCAGGCGCGTCATTAGCGTTGCGCGCACATCGCTCCGTCACGGGGATTACCGTATAGCATGACCGACTCCGAGACGCGATATAAATTAATTCCGCGGCACTGTCCGTTCGCATGTTGAAAAATCGCTCTCTCTCTCTCTCTTTCTCTCTTGCGAGAGCTATTCCGTTTTTCTCTTTTTCTCCTCATGGTTGTCCAAGTAACGGTGCGTAGCGCCGCGAAGGCGAGTCGCGTGATTTATGCCGCTTAAACGTCGGCAGTAGCGCTTCTGGACGCTAGGGATTTATGCACTCGGTGATACGAATCCGCAGTCAATCGAGGAACGGATGTTTGCGAGTACGAGAGTGGCATTCCGGGAAGGACACGTGGCCGTGGAGAGACATTTCCGATTGTCGCGTGCGCGAGAGACCAAGTCGCGCGATCGCCGTTCCAAGGCTCGCGCCTTTCGTCGCGAACGATCGTTCGGATAAAAGGTGGCTCGGAGTGGCAGCCGGTGCCGCTCGGATCAAGATTGCATCGGCAGGAGAGAAGGATCGTGTGCAGTTATCCCCCGATGAGATGATGGCGTACGTGCTGCCGGCAATTTAAAGTGCCATTTGCTTCCTGTTGCAGGGAACAACGGCCTCGTTTCAGCATTCAGCGCGGTGCCGTTAAGTGTTTATGCGTGGCCGGTCTAATTGCCGCGGCATAATGCGAAAAATGGCTCGCTAAGCCGGGCGTTTATGCACGGATACATTGTCGGGGAAGTGGAGAAGTGGAAGAAGCGAACGAACGAGCGTGATGGGAGACGGCGTGTCGAGGCGCGGCAGCATCGCGCGGATGAAATCTGAGAAACGCCGAGAGGCGGAATCGTTGGGAAATAAATACGCGTCGGTGCGTTTACTCGATGGCTCTTTTCTTGAAAAGAAAGAAAAAAAAAAAAAAGAAAAGGAAATCAATCGACCGGATCCCCCGCGAGATATCGCCAGCTCGGTTCTTAATCGAGAAGGGAGCAACGATCGGCTGGTTCCTCGCGCGAGGCTCGCTTATCGAGGTGCTAGCGGATGATGATGAGTCACATCCGCTGATGTCTTGAATTCGTCGGAAAACGAGGGGGGCCTCCAGATATGAGCCAATATTCGAGCAAGAACGCGGCACGAAAAAGCGTGCACGAAAGCGCCCGAGCACGCACGCAGGCTGCACGCACGCGAAAGCGCGTGTGTCGCGTGTGTTCGAGCGTTCGCGAGCGTTTTCAAGCGGCGATCGAAAGCCGAGAACCTTTCGGAATAATCGTAAGGGGAAACAAGAGTGACCGAATGAATTATTCCACGCGTGACTCCGCGCCGAGCGGCCGAGATGGAGCGCGCTCGAGCCGAGTGCAATCGTAAAACCGAATCGCGCGAACATGAACCGATATCGTTTGTAAACGTAAAACAGACTCATCGGCTCGTTCGCTCGCTCGTTGGAGCATTAAAGCGATACGCGCTCGCAACGTCGAAGCCGCCGAGAGATCCGATTCCGCTCAGGCTCGACTGTCGCTCGCTCGCGTTTTCGCACTTTCGACCCGCCAAGTGTCTCGCCTTCTATCGCATCGTCAGACTTATGAAACGCGATGAAACGAAGCTCGGATCGCTAAGCTGGCATCGCGTCGGTCTCATCTGCGGACGCAGCTGCCGCCGATCCGGAGAACCGCGCGCAAATGCATCGCGAATATAAGCGATACGTAAATCTGCAATTAGCCCGCGAGCGGGCATTTAGAGCGTTGTTGCTTTGATTTTCGAGCCGCGGTCAGTACGATGGATATTTCTATATCTCGGCATTTCCTCGCGCGGTAATCACGTGCCCACGTGCGACATTCGCTTTGCACGTGGCTGTGCAAAACGAATGGCAAAAGTTGGCGAAGGGAGCTAGCAGGGAATGATGATTTAGATTACAAGTTGACAGGTCACAATGGGTCTCCTTGTCCGATTCCGCTTCCGATCCATGACGATTTTCCGTATCGAAGCGATGACGATACGTGTAATTAAAATGTCCCGAACGTAATTGTCAGACGTATGATTTAATCGCTTAATTGCGAATCACGATTAATGTGCACCCGTTGAACTCTGCTGCTCGCCGTGATGCGAATTAACGATTAAAAATCTCATTGCGGACCCGGCGTCCTTGCATCTTTCCTCCCCGAGGAAAATAATGCGCAATGTATCCGTAATGTTAATGACAAAATCCATCGATCGAAATACCGGAGAGCGGAGATTTTTTGAAGATGTAAATGACGACGCGTCTCTGACGCGTTACGTCATTTTCTTGCTTAATGTATTCGTTGCATCGTTAATCGAGATCTTAAGCTCTGTTAATCCGAAAGATTATTCCGGAATTATAATAGGTCGAAAGAGATTAAGACCTGATGACTTTGTAGAGTTATCGTCGAGCGTCACCAGCTCTCGATTCTCACCATCTTCTCTCCTCCTCGGTATTTAATTCCCTCCCCCCCCCCCCCCCCTCTCTCTCTATCGAATCAAATCAAGATAATATACAAAGATGCGCGTGGAAAATCGCGCAGAGCATTCCTATCGACTTTTTCTTTTTTTTTCTTTTTTCATAGAAACGACGCGAGCGCTAAATCGCGAACCGCGACAAATCCCGTCCGTGCGTTTTTGCACGAGGATAATCGGTTCATGCCCGATTTCGTTTACATAATTTCATCCGCGGCTACCGGGAAGGAGTCTCGGGCACGCGATTCGGTCAGCGATTTCAATTCGTCGGACGTAATTATTTGATTGGCGTCATTATGTCGCAGTTTCCCCGGCGGAGTCATCATCGCCGAGTCAGCCGCAAACACATTTGCGCGACGGCGATATGTATGATGATTACGTTTACGTATTACCGCGCGAATTAATCGGCGCATTTAGTTATCTCTCTCGCGCATCAGACATTCTGCCGGCCGATTACGGCGCGATTGCCGTAAAATACGTAAAACACGAACGAGTACCGGATGCCGGCGCAGAGATCGGAAGAGTTGAAGCCGCGAACGCACGCACGCACGCACGCACGCACGCACGTATGCGTAGGAGAGCGGCCTACACGGCCAATTGGAGACGATATTGCATGCCGGGAGATAGAATGCTATCTCGCTCTCGAATCTCGCCAGAATCGACGACGAGACGAGGCATCCGCGAACCGGTGAAATCGCTCGCTCATGGCGCTCCATTTGCCGGCTCGATTTATCCCTCTCTCCCTCACATCCACCCCACGTCCCTCCCTTCGCCCGTTTCTCTCTCTTTCTCTCTCCGCGCCTTCCCCCTTGTCGTTCAATTAGGGTTAATTAGCACGCGTGTAAGCGAGAAATCGCAATTGGAGCGGCCGAGCGTACGAGCGAGCGCAGCGGCGCAACAGCATCACTCGCTCTCTACTCGACTTTCCAGAATCGTCCTCGCTGGACTGCTCGCTCGTGTGCATGCCTGCTGTCTTTCTCCGAGCGCTGGAACCGGTCTAATTTCGATGATTTCGATTCCCGCGGGCCGCACAATGGGAGAGCGAGGGGAGTCTCGATATCGGCCGGTATCTCGTGGAGAGAACGCAGACGCTGTTGGCGAGGAGAGGAGTATCAGTCGCTTGCGAAAGCTGGTCGACGGTTCTGCGAAACCTTTGTCTCTCTCGTCTCGATGACGACCGGCCGATGAGCCTTGTGCGATCACTCGCCTTTGCGTCTTGCGAATAATTGCACATTGCGGTATCTCCTATCGCTTCCATGTGTCGGAGTCGGAGCTCGTCGAAAGTATGTCGGCTATTATTGAGTTGTCTAGATGGACCGTCATGATAGCGACGTGAAATTCTAAAGGCATCGGCGCTTATCGTCGATTTAAATAATACCGATCTCCCATCCACGCTCGGAAATGCTTCTTCGACGTTCCCCCTTCTCGAGGACGATATCTTTCTCCGTAGCGGCGAAAGAAGAAATTCGCGGAGGAGTACAATGTAGTGCTTGCGCAAGACGCGGAATGCAGATGCAAGGCGCGCGAGCTTAGGAAATCGCGATTGTGTGCGCAGAAAATCGCAGCGTCCTTGGAACATCCGTGTTTACCAAGTTGAAATCTCGTGACCTCGCTATCGCTGATTAAGATGCATCCGAAATGCGAGTCGGAACGTGTCGGAGAGGTTTGCTGATCACTTATTCTCATAAAGTAATGGGCTCTCGCGACCGTGAACTTTCCGATGAACGGGAATCGTGTTTGCTTCGCTCTCGCCTTGCTTCGCGATTCATCTTGATCGACTGCACCGTCTTGCGGATCTTAATTAAATCATCGTAATCAATGAGAGTCACCGGCCGCCTTCCGCGCGAAAGTAATCAAAGCACGAGCGCGGATCACCGCAGAGATCACGAGATCCAATTCGTGTCAGTTATGATTCAGCTTCTGTGTCCTGCAAGCAATTTATCGATGACTAACGCGGTCGGACGGAATGCCAATGAGCTTAGCTTATCGCGCAGAGCTTATTATCGTTTCGAGCTGTCGGCTGCTTTTGGCTGGAAAACGGGAACTCCCGCCCGCCGATGGACAATCCTGGAATCCGCGATCGCGACTCGGCCGCGTATTTCTCTCCTCGCGATTGCATCGATCAAGGGTAAGGGCAAGCAGTGAAGGGGAAATTAATTTCACAATGGGATCTTATCGGTCGATCTTGCGGCCGGGGTGCGCACACGTCCATTTATCGCGTGGTATCGGTAACGCGCTTAATTCAATGTAGAGAGATGACTTGCCATTAATCTCGCGTGTTTAGCGAAAGTGCATCGTTCGGCACACGATTGTGACGCGTTCGGTCACGTCGCGTACGTTCATTATTCGCGCGACATAAACTTCATTCATTTTTAACCGCCTGACCAATCTGACGGATTGACGCGCGTTTGATGGACACTTGAGGGATTATTCGCCCGTAAGAATTACGATGCGATTGTTGCTTCGTATGTGACTTTCGCGTTTCCAGCCGTCTTGCCAGCAAGGACGTCTGCCGACAATATAAGAATATTAATTTACAAGTTTCAATACGCTCCGCGTGCGAGATTGCGCGATTATACTTGACGTTCGGGTACGAAGACGTTGTTGAAACTTTTTACAGATATCCCTCTAAGAAGCCGGACCCTATCCGATCGCGTCGACTCAAGTAATTTGTACAAATCGATGGCGGGATTAGGATCTATCTTCTTCGACATCATAAATCGATTATTGGTTAACGCGTGCACGTGTTTTCGGCTTTATCTTTAATCTCGTTCTCGATTCCGTATTGAATTCCGTCTCTATCTCCGGGCAAGTATCGCCTTGCCGAAGAAGAAACACGATGATGTGAGAAGACGGAATGACGAGAACAATGACGAAGAATCATTTCAGGGAATTTCCATTCGGGATTTGGCGATTGTTGGCGACATTCGTTGATTTCCTTCGTTAAATACAGAAGAGAGAAGCGTGAGCACATTTTCGGCTTGTAATTGACCTCCTTTCGTTTAATTATCTTTGACGTCGCCCGTAAAAATTCTCGGCGTCGATCATAAATAAATCATTCTGCTTGTGGTCTCTAATCCCGGTTAGATCCCCCTCGGGATAGCTCCGAGCGTCAGCTGCAACTTTCAAGTGCAATAGCAGATATTGCGACCGCGGAGCAGGAAAGTTATAGGAAAGCAAACGAATAGCAGAACGTTCGCACAATTTCGTGATCTTTCACTATCTTAACTCTCATTATCTCAACTGAACAATGCGTGACTAAGAAAGGAAACAAGGGATTCGGAGATCCCTCGATCCTCTGCTTCATTCCACTCGATGTCCAGCGAAACCACCAAAGTCTAGGCCGCGCGTATCGTGTAATTATTTTCTTCGAATTCTGCAATTTTCCTTTAAGCTAAATTATTTTTGATTACAGATATTTAAAAGGTAATTAATAATTTCTTTTTTATCTATTATAATATAATATAATTGGCTATTTTTATAATTATCGATAAGTAAGCTTCTACATTCGTGCTCTAAATATAGGAATTAATGTTCCCTTATTAATTCTCTTATGCGAAAGATCTCTTTGAGATCTCTTCGCCTCTAAGAGGCCTCGCGGGAGAGAACGTTCGACAAATTCCCCCTTGACGAGCGCGAAGCCTCGGCATAATGAACGAGCTTCATTGGACAATGATGATTACGTCGGTGCGTTCGTTCCGTGCAATTGGCGTTCCGCCCGGGCGATCTGTCGCGCGCGCCTGTTAATTGGCAACCGAGCAGCGGCGATAAGAAACGCGAATTAAACGGGACGGCGTTATTATGCGTGCGCGCGTTGTCGCATTTTCGTAACGCGAGGCGAAACGGATCGCAAGTTATCGAGCTCGACCGCTCGACGGTGATGGCGGCTCGAATGAATCCAGTCGCTAATTAGCGCGCGAGTTTAAGGACGGTGTCTCGTCGTCGGTATTTCGAGAACTTTTCACGGCGGAGTGCGGGGAATCCCCGTCAATCAGCACGGACTGTTCAGCGGCGCGATCGCGATAGCGTCGCGATATCATCGAGCGGCGCGCTTCATTGAGATTGCGAATGCGGAGGATTTTCTCATCCCCTTGCGACATCCTCGCGATATCCTTTTCGCGTTGCGAAAATTCGAGAGGGTTTAATAATGATGTTACTTTAATTAGGCGTGTCGCAAGATCCGCGTAAGACGCGGGCCCTCGTTTTATTAATTAACAGTTATTCCTAACGTAAGCGATACTCTCGCGATCGCTCGTACACACGGATTGTGTCACTTTTGCGAAAGTGCTTGTGATACACAACGTTTCAAGCAACAGCGTTGCCTTAGTTACGTGAGCCACGAAGCTACATCATGGTGCTTAAGACTGCTGAACTTCCGATCGTAAGTCTCTTGCTCGCTGATTTTTCTAGCGGAACATCCAGCCCGAAGAGCCTTCCTAACGTACCTTCCGTCTCTCGTTTTCTTCCGTTCCGAAGAGACGAAGAGGCAGGCGAATCTTCCTGTCCTTTCTCCTTTCTCTCATCGGCATTCTCATCGATTCAGCGATTACCGATTGAATTGATTATCGACTAATGTCATCCTTGCGAGGTATTCGACGTTACAAACACCGAGGAATGACAAGATCGCGAGGTAACGGCCGGCGGCGATAAGCTCTTCGTGGAAGATCCCAGGTCGCGAGCCTGATCCTGAGAGTCGCCATCATCTGGCTAGGTCTGAATGAGGGGAGGGAGGGGAAGGGAAGGCGGGCTAGACGAGGAGGAAACACCATCGGGTGGAAGGCCCGAGGTGGTCAGGAAGGGAGGAGGTTAGACGGAGCGAGGTGCAAAAGGTGAAAAACAGTTTGCCATCAGCATAACCGGTTCCACGTATCTCCGGCCAGGTCTCTCGTTCTCTCTCTCTCTCTCTCTCTCTCTCTCTCTCTCTCTCTCTCTCTCTCTCACTCTCACTCTATCTCTCGCTCTCTCGCTGGTTTTGCCCGATCCAGTCAACGGGGTTTCGCCCGACAGGGTCGCTCGCTTTCCTGATGATAGTCAAGTACCGGCTACCGTTGGCGGGTGTCCTTATACAGTTAAGGACATTATCTTGTCTCCCGTCTTAAATTCCGTCGACGATTACACCGCGAATCATTCCGCGGCTTTCGTACGGCTCGCGGATGGCCCTTCTGCCCCGATAAATCATCCGCACTTGTTGCGCCTCTCCGAAGACAATGGTTGTCTCAACGTTGCAGCTGAGGGAATAATCACGATGATGGAGGAAACGAGAAAACGGGAACGAGATGGTTCGATATCGATTATCGCTCGCTGCGTTCGTCCATGCGTAGTTGATTAAAATCTATCAAGGGTCTTTAGACTGATGGTCGCAACTTTGCATCGTTGGCATTGGATGTTCGCTGATCTGGATCTCCCGGATGAGATCCGATTGATGTCAACGTCGAGACGGAACTTGGCCATCTGTTCGCGTAAAAGTCATACATGTTTCCAGTCTCCCAGTCTTCCAGTTTAAACGGTTTCACGTCTCAGTTGGAAGAATCATCCGAGAATCGCAAAAGTACAAGCTGATCTCTGTATCGCTATAACTCGACGCAGTGATCACGATCCAATATCGCGGAACAACGGGTCTTGTTGTTGCAGATTCGGGCTTGAGATCGAGAAGGACGCGGTCCAGCGGGACGACGTGCAGCATCGTCCGGCAATCGACAATCGAGAAGGCACCGGACGAATCGACAGGATGACGATACAGAGCTGCGGTGGCAACTCGTCGAGGTGCGCCAGACGCGCCTTCGTCTTCGTGTTTGCCTGGGGTCTGCTGATGATAGCGGCGGTGCAGTTCCGCCACCTGGAGAACAGGGCGTTGCGCGATGGCGGCCCGACAGCCGAGGAGGCTTCGGGCAATCTGGAGATGGAGGGCACCGGCAATGATCGGGGCGCGAGTCGCGGTTCCGCGGGTCTGTCTCGATATCTGCTGCAGAGGTCATCGTTGGGTGACCCGTCCAACTCCGGAGGCAATGGCGGGCTGTTGACCACCCTGACGACGATCAGGAATCGCCTGGAGGCAACGAAGAACCCGCTCGAGCTGGAACCATTGTTGGACAGGAGGCCGGCGAAGACGGAGCAACAGCTGATCGAGGAGATCGCCGAGAGGATACCCAGCCTGCCGCTGGGCGACTGGACGAGGAACAACAAGCTGAACTTGAGACGGGTGAACGATAGCTGCGCGAAATACCCGCAGATCTACGATCTGGAATTCAATAACATCTACTGGCAGACTCTGCGCACCAGCAACGGTACGTTCCAGTTCTTCGGCGCGTTCTACGATAATCGGAAGCTATCGAGGATCGGGCCGGCGGTGAGAATCGTCGGCATGATCGACCGGATCGAGCCCACCGTGAAGACGTATTGTCAGCTATGGTACGACAGCGAGAACCAACCCAGGATCGTCGAGACTCTCGAGTACAAGTACATCTGGTATCCCAAGTGGGGTAATTACAAGCAGGGCATTTATCAGCCGTACGTGATAGCCTGCAGACTGCCGCCGCAGACGGCTGGCAAGCCACCATCCTCGGTCTCCATGGTGGAGAAGCGTTGCGACACGGCCAGCAACAACCTCCGAGTAATCTACAACAAGCCCAAGCGCAAGAAGGACTTTGCGGTGTGCGTGAAGGGCTTGGACTTTTTACACGAGGATCTGTCGGTGCGACTGGTCGAGTGGATCGAGCTGATCGGCCTGCTGGGCGCTGACAAGATCTATTTCTACGAGTTGCAAGTGCACCCGAACGTAACCAAGGTGCTGCAGCACTATCAGAGTCTAGGCATGGTGCACGTAACTTCGTTGACCCTACCGGGTGGCCAGCCGAACGTGCCCGCTTTCCAGCACATGTACCTCACGAAGAAGACCAATCACAAACGGCAGAACGAGCTGATACCCTACAACGACTGCTTGTACAAGCACATGTACGAGTACGAGTACATCGCCTTGCTGGACGTCGACGAGGTGATCATGCCCATGAAGGACGCGACCTGGCAGGAACTGATGCGCCGGGTGCTGCCCAAGGCCCTGAAGATACGGAACGAGACCCGCGCCTCGTACAACGTCAGGAACGTTTACTTCCTCGACGACCTACTGCACTCTCATGGTTTCTTCAAGGACATACCCAAGTGAGTAAGGTTTCCACTTTCACGCCGCGCGCAAATCAGCCGCCCGTGAAGGGAGCGCGAAGGTCCCGCCAGAGCCTGCACCAAGCCCGGCTATCGGTGTCACGGTTCTTTTTCTTCGACGAATTACGCGACGAAAACAATCGCGAAGATCGTAGCAAGATGTCGATTAGATATCGGAAATTTGCATCGCATACTTTTATCGCACCATTTTCTCACTTTCTTGTCATTTAATCCGAGTAGACGTACGTTTACATACTGATAAAAGATTAATCGTTGAATGAAATTTTTGTTATCTTGAAAGACGTTCGAAGGACATTGGACTCTCTTTGCGAATTTATAAACGGACAGTCGAAATTGCAATATTCTGAGAACTCTTATGTCAGAGATGCGTATCGCGATACATCATGGACGCTTGTTAAGTGCCTCTCACGAGTTTCGCGAGACACGAAGGCTTCTACAAGCGAAAACAGCGACTGAAAGATCTTCATTATGAAAATATCTGATTGCGGAAAATGCGCCGCCAGCGAAGCTTCATCATGAGCGAGCAAATTTACTAGAGTCCATTAAGCAGAGTCGCTTTTGATAGATTCTTTGCTAGCATCAGCTTTCCCGATGAAACTTCAATCGTGGAGACGTGGCTGCTTTTAATCTGAGAATCCTTCTCGCAGGTACATGCACATGCTGCAGCACGTGTATCGCTCGAAGAACTTCACGAAGCCGAATCAGTACATCAAGTGCTTCCACAATCCGGAGCGAGTGGTCACCCTGCACAATCACTTTCCTCTGGCCTGCCTGGGTGCCGGATGCACCAGCTACCCCATCGAGACCGAGGACGCGCAGCTGCAGCACTACCGCGCTGATTGCGTCCGCTCGCTGAAGAAGACGTGCGTGGAGTACCGGGAGAACAGCGTGGTGGACACGACGATATGGCGTTACAAGGATAAGCTGATCAGCAGGGTCACGCACACGTTGAAGACGCTCGGCTTCTTCGGCCCAAGATAGCGCTGAAGATTGATTTCCCGCGTTTTCTTACTCGCGAGAAGGACGAAGAAAAAGGCTGTGCGGGAGACGGCAGCGGATTCAAGAAGAATTCGTCAGCGGCTGACAATCGCGATTCGATCGGAGATCATGAACGGAAGATGCAGGATAGACAAAGCGGCAAAATGGATCCATCGCTGATGTAATATCGCTTACTCTTCTCGCTGATCTTTATCCGGCGGAATGCACGATGTTTCCAATCTGGAATTTTCTTTAGAAGAAGACGAATGAGATACGAGATACGGAGAAGAGCCGCAGAGCGCAGAGATTCTCAACGATCGTCCGCGAATTGGAGCCTGAAGCGCCGCTTAAATTAGCGAAGGATAAAGACACAGAGTTCGCATCGAAATCACGTTTTCGCTATAGTCTGCTACACACGGCAAAGTCCTCCGGTCGAAATCGGAAGCGAGTCGATTCGGAAAAGCATCGAGCGGATCCGTATTACGGTAAATCGCGGCTGAATAAAACCGCGAGCAATTTATTACAAACGGGAATCATTAGGCTGAATTTATGCGAGTCTCATTAACACGGTAGCTTTCGGACAGCCGCGGAATGGGATTTATGTGTGTAGGTCGAGCGTAATTGCGGTTTGATTCGTCAATCGACAACCGACCGAGCAACGAATCGAGCAAATTTTCGCCGATCCGAACGGAACGATCGGATTACGTTGCGGAGAAGAGTGCAGTATTCTCTCGTTTCCTCTTGTAAATAATTCCTCCAAAGTCCTCCCACGTATGCTCAATGTATAATACGGAGTCTACGATTGATCGATAGCCATAACGGTGATGAGACACGGTGAGCGAGCGCAACGAATCGATAAATGCGCTGTGATTGCGTATGCATATATAATCTAAGACTTTGTCCAAAATCGAAGAATCGCGGATCTTTGAGGTGATACTTTAATAGAAAAGCGAAACGTCGCGTCGCGGTGCTCATCCGCAGAGAAGAGAAGAACGATAAGGAAAATCATCAAAGCGCATCGTGCGCTAAACAAGTCTACGCGTATCTGTGTTACGATATTTCTCTCTCTCTCTCTCTCTCTCTCTCTCTCTCTCTCTCTCTCTCTCTCTTTAGCATGAAAGGAATCCCCTTTTGCGGGGGATGTTTGCTGAAAATCTCTTGTCACATGTACCGTTTCGACGACTGAGATGCTGTGAGAGTATAAAATTAATTAAGATTACTTGTAACGAATGCTCCGCATTCGCGAAGCGGTCTCTCGCGGATCCCGCGAGACGGAAATTGGATCGATATTGCCGGAATCGCGATTGCAGAGATGCGAGAGAAGACGAGGAGCAAGAGTAAAACGACGATTTAGCGAACGAAGCTGCACAAGAGCCGTCCGATTGTGTGTAAATTTCATCTCGTTCTTCTTCTTCTTCTTCGTCTTCTTCTTCCTTCCTCTTTTACTCATTTCAGCGCACTTATCAATTATTACGTTTCCGTATGATCGTTTTTGTATTTAGGATAAAAACACCCGCGATGTCCCGTTCAACTCGCGCACGGAATATCCTGCTCATTAGTGATACGCGACTATTTCCGCGTTTTTGTTTCGCTTTCGCCAGCCGCTTCGCGATTTCGAACAACTTCCTTTCCTTATGGTGAACCTCGATCGCTTTCTGCACGATGAGAATCGATCATTTTTTTATGACTCGACATAAGCATCGCATCGTAAAAGGCGAGAAGGCGATTCACGTTGCACCATGAGACGTAATCAATACAAAGGGGACCATTGTAGATAAGAGACGCATACGCATGACGTTATTGGCCTACGTGCGAGGATAAAATATATCGCGTTCTTTTAAAGCGAATGTACGCTTTTTCAGGTAGGAACAGCCAGCCGGCGGATAAACCGACGCCTTTTTTTCCTTTGCGGAGAAAAACCTCGCGAGGAATGAAATCGGCGCCGAGCGCTCGTAACAGCTTCCCTCGTCGCTTCGAACATCGAGCATTGAGATAAAATTAAAACGAGTCGATCAACTTGACGATCACCAAGGACTCCGATTCCTAAAAGCGAGTGTATCGTGTTAAAAGTCATTCTTTACGCCTGGCCGATGAGAAAAGCAGACTGAATTCCTCGCTTCTGGCCAATATCGCAGTGCGTGCTTCACAGAACGAACACGCTTCGTTTGCTGTATAATCCTCTGTAAATATACGCTCGAAGAGTCCGTCTGAGGAACAATAAATGGTTACAGAAAGAAACATGACCGTCACGTATCCTTCACGTGTGTCCTCGATGTATTCCGCGAGCGAGTCGACCGCATTTCAGGCATTTCGGATGTGATTCGGAGCGATCGCTAGCTGCCACCGCCGCTCGGGACCGGATAAATCTCGATAAATCGATATTAACATCTGTCCTATCCCTCATGCCCCCCTCCTCGGATTATTATACGCGGCACGTAAATCTGTATCCGATCGATTGCCCGAATTCGCTCATCGATAACGTGTTGGTTCACGCTAACCGTCCGCGTGTGATCTCGACGCGATCGGCGTCATTCGAAACGCCGGTTGACTTATCGGCTACGTGTCCGAATTGTCGGCTGTTATCAGTGCGATGAGCCGGCACGTTGCTCGACATGCGTCGAGATAATCGATGGCGATTGTAATATAAGCGGCCGTCAACCGGCCGCTGAGTTTCCCCGGATGATGCACGCGCGCGATAGAGACGAGAGGCAGAGATCTCGAAGCGTCGATTTCGAGATGGTCTTATCACATTACTCTGATCGAGAGTGATAAGACGGACGCTTTTGGGAACGGCAGGTGCGGTCAAACGAGAGCGAGAGCTGAAACGAGTCGGATGAGAAAAGCGTCGCGCGTGAAACGGTCGGCAATAACGATAGCCGGCTTTGCAGGCAGGCTAAAATTTTAATTAAGACGACATTGCACCGTTGACGCGCCAATCAATGCGCGTTTATGCGCGTTTTCTAATTAACAGCCCGATGCAATCGCTATTAAGAACAGCGATCGCTGTTTTATTTGCCGCCAGTTGCGCGATGCTGATTACGTTCCGGTACCAATCCTCGCATTTGTCACACAGGCTATACGCGTATTCGCGTATTCGCGTAGATGACATCCCCTAAAGGAATATCGTTCTCCCGCGATCGATAATGACGACGAAGTGATCTTCCTCCTTATCGTGTCGTGTCTAGATTTTTATATGCATTCTCGCATTCTCAGCAGCTGGAGCAGCTTTGCCGACTGAGCGTACTGCAGGCCTCGACGAAACGATAAACACCGATAAATCAGGAGACGCGGGATAACCGCGTTGCCGAAGGTAGCCTTCGGAGGATACGCGATCCGGCGATACGCGAGCTCGTTATCTTGCCGCGCTGGAGCGGAACATCGAACTTAACACCCCTTAACTTAAGCCCCTTAATCGAGTACATCGCACTCGAGTCCCGGCATTCCGTACCTTTACGTCGCCTTGGCGGGGCTTCAGCGAATCTCGATGTGGGAATGATCTGCATTTACCTTTCCCGAGCCTCGAACGAAAGCTGCACGCACCGTCTGATCGTCAGCGATCGCTCTGCTTTCTCGCGAAGGCGAGAAACGTTCGGCAAATCGCCGCGATCGCGAACGATGATCATCCGCGCGTCTCATCGATTCTGCTTTTCTCTCTGTAAATAACCGCCACTAAAAATAAAGCACCTCCGCGTTGCCGACTTCGCGGAGGATCGCGCGCTCTTCTCTTCGACCGGCGCGTCGCGGCGAACGAATTTCCGTGATCGACGAGCTCATATTTATTCATGTGACCTACGCACGGTCCAATTAATAATCGCGTCGTCGCGATAATTACTGTCGCCAGACACACGTTCGCTTCGGCGCCCATCGTAAGCGCGCGCTGGCGCGCCGTTTATCGCCGTTCGCCGCGCAATCGAATTTTTAATGCGAGATTTAACCGCGGAGATAAAGACACGGGTGAATACGCTCGATGTATCAGTCGCGACAGCTTTGATAAGTAACATTCTAATGCGAATGTTTGGCGGGCGGGAAGATATCGCGATCCAGCGTACTCTCTTCTATTTTCTGGAAACACGAAACGCGCGTCGCATGAAATTAACGATAAATCGTTGAATCTTAATTCAAACGCAGCACTCCCCACCGATGAAATCGAGCCGGAAGGGAATTGCTCTCTCTCTCTCTCTCTCTCTCTCTCTCTCTCTCTCTCTCTCTCGCGTAAAGGGCGTAAAGTGGTCCCGCTGTACCTTGATGCAATGTAATCAGGTTTCCGCGAAAGATCGGGAACCGAGAAATGGTCCATCGCATCTAAGCGCGATGTCGTTACACCCCGCTATTATTCGCCACTGGATGAAGTCTACTACATGGAAATTTACACGAGCGCACAAGCGCGTCGTAAATAACGCGTGACAAGCGACTGAAGCGAGAAAAAGAGCGGCGCGCACGCTGCTGCATCGATACGATGCTTGCGCGGAAAACTAACCAGATAAATGGCTCCGCTTGACTTAGAGACAGACAGAGAGAGAGAGAGAGAGAGAGAGAAAGAGACAGAGAGAGAGAGAGAGAGGGGGAGAGAGGGAGAGAGACGAGCGGGAAAAGCCTCGAGCGAGAGGAGGAGCGAATCTGGTTCGCGGTCAACCGATTACACCGAGAGATTCGTCCGGGCGCGCGCGCGCTCGGGGAGGCTGAGTACATTTCGGCAATTGATTCGACGCGGATCAATAAGCGCGCGTTCGCTCGCCTCGCGATACTCTCGACGACGGCATCGATACTCCGCTAATCGCGAGAGAGCCGCTCGCGAGAGTAGGCGGACAGCGTGTATCCGCGGGCTGCTTCGGCTGCACGTCGCCGCTTCGCGGCGAGATTTCGACGCCGGGATAAATTTGGAACAACCGTCGCGCGCGCGGATGTAAGCTCGGCCACGTTCTGCGTTTCTGCTTTAGTTTCGTGCCGGGGAACATACGGGGATCACGCGCGTGTCGTTATGGCGAGATCGGGAAGTCGCGCGCGGATGGTCGCGGACGGGCGCGGAGCTTACGCGGGAGTATCGCGGGAATAACGAATTGGAATTCGTAGCGAAACGTGCAGATACGAACTTGGGGAACGGCGAACGATATCGCTGGAGCTCGCCGAAGCGGATTCTTGGCTGCAGATCGCAAACGGTCATCGGCGTTTCCGATGCAGCTTCGAGCGCACGTGCCGCTTTAAAGAGCCGCCGCGCGTGTTCGCCGGATAGAGATCCTCCCGTAATGACTCATCTCGCAGCGCGATCGCGTAATTACGTAATTGCACACTCCCTAGGCATTCCAAAACATTTCTTCGCGTGTGCGCGCGCGCGCGTGGAAGCACCGGCGCTCCCGGAATCGGCGAAACGTCAGGAGCGGCTTTAATATAGATACTTTCATGCGCGCTCAAGTCTCGACGCGAGACGTCGATTCCTCTTCGAGAAATTCCTCCGCTTCCACCGTTCGTTCCACAGCGATTAACTCGCAATAAAGTCGACGAGCAGCGAGCGAGCGAGCGAACGATCGGTAATAACAACGATGACAACGACAACGCATGATCGTGCATGGCACGACGAAGCTCCCTGTTCTCCGATGCCGATATCGATCGGCGACCAACAACAACAAAGCGGATAGACACGAGAACGCACCGCATTAAGTCGAATCGCCAGCGAAAACGGAGACGAGCGATTCCGGCGATCGCGACAACAGATTGCGCGATCGCCGATCGCTCCTCGTGTCTTGCGGCAAAGGATCGCATTTTTTTATATATCGCAATTTGCCGAATAGCTTCACCGAGCCGATTCACCGAGAGCCGCGCACTCGATGATTTTCTCGTTAATGATACGTGTGCGCGCTAGAGAGAGACGGGATGACGATTCGTTAATCGACGACGCGATGTTGTTGATGAGATATGTTTGCAATTTGAAACAACTTGATCACGTTTTTTCTCTCTCTCTCTTTTTTTTTTTTTTTTTTTTTTCTGCGGGAGGGAATAATGGAGCGCCATTGTTATTTGTCTGTTACATCGTTTCGATTATTGCACGAACGATGATATGTGTGTGCGTGTGTGTATATACATACATGCGATCGTTGTTGCGTCATTTCGGCATTTTTCTTTTATTATCGGCATTCAGTGACATGATTCTCACGCGCGGCCGCCGATAATGAATTTCGTAAATTTCAGTTTTAATTAATATCTGAAAAAGATAAATATGCAGATAATGCTTAATTATTGATTTCTCCGTGAATCTGCGTATCTGCGTGTGCGTTTCATAACGTTTGACGACAGATACCTGTGAAATTTTTTAAATTAGCAGCGTAGTTTTTTATACGCTGCATATTTACATCCTTAAAATGCATGACGGTTACATGACGATTACATGACGGAAGGTATAACATTTCTCGTTTAATTGCTTATGATATGACAAGCGGCAGTTTGCGCGCATATTCATCCATGATGCGTATTATGTGTGGCCGTTCGCGTTACAGTCGCGCGGGGGAGGGGAGTTATTTAACGATCCTTTCGATCTTACGATCGAAGGGCCATTTGCTGGAAATGATCGGCAATCGACGTGACGTCAATTGCACGCTCGCGATGAATCTTTAGATCTCCAGCCGTGACAAGCCTGAATTCTTGAATCGGTTTCTTGAAATTCTTTCAGGCTCGCCATCCTTCCGCAAGACTCGTCTCGTCAGCCATATCTCTCTTAAACAGACCTTTATCTCGAGAGAGAATACCGAATTCGACAGCAACATCAACAAATTCACCGTGCCAAAGGGATCTAATTATCAGCAACTAAAGCTAACCGACGAGAGCGGAGCATGGAGCCGCGCTTGTTATGTAAATGGAGAATGTAATAAGAGGATACCCGCGATCTAAAGAGGACAAGTAAAGAAGAGAGAGAGAGAAAGGGGGAAGAGAGAGAGAGAGAGAGAGAGAGAGAGAGAAAATGCCGCGTTCGCGGAGCGAGGTATTCGACGCGATGGAAGTGGAGAAACCGTCGAGATGCATCAAGTTCCTCCGGCTGCTGTGGAAATTCAGCAGATGCATCTTCTCCCACGTGACGTTGATCTCTTTGGTGGTTGCTTACTGCGTAATCGGTGCGTACGCCTTCGAGTCATTGGAGGCGACTCATGAGAAGGAGGTAAATCGGTCGGTTTGTTTGATAAAATATTCCGTTGTATCGTATGTATCGTCTGTGCGATCGCGATTGGAATTTCACGAGAGACGGACAAAAATCGCAAGAATCGAGCACTCGATCGTTTGCTCGTTACAGCTTACTAGCGATTTCTTTCTGTCGATCCTCTCGGGAGCGCGAGGATTGGTTACGGTATCCTCTCGTATTCTTAAATTTCGTTAATTGATTATGAATTTCGTGAGATTAATTGAAATTAATTGAATTGAAATTAATTCCTGCCGTATTCAGACGAGAGATTAACGAATACCTCGAATTTCGCGCAATTCCATCGGGCTGCGAAATTCAATGGGACAAGAATTAATTCGATCGCGAGAGCAAAAAGAGTACAGACAAATGGTGTTTCTCTCACATCGAATATTCCACGCTCGTGTCAGTGAATTATCGATCGACGGCGGGCGTCGCGACGCGAAATAAGTGCGTGATTCTTCAGCTGCGCTCTCTTCGCAGGTGAAGAAAAGCATCAAGAACA
The DNA here is from genome assembly GCA_020341155.1 of Eciton burchellii. Classification (NCBI taxonomy): domain Eukaryota; kingdom Metazoa; phylum Arthropoda; class Insecta; order Hymenoptera; family Formicidae; genus Eciton; species Eciton burchellii. Next base: position 308,203 of record JAHMML010000060.1, read on the forward strand.
TCCGAGGAAACGTCTCGGAGAAGCTATGGCAAATCACGAAGGACTTCGACGTGCTGATCCGGGAAAATTGGACGAAACAGGCACTGAGCGAGTTGAAGGTACGTTTCGCTTTGAATTTACAGGTCCGATTTTAATTAAGCGGAATATCGAAGCTCTAAATGAAATTTGCGATTCGATTGCGCAAGATGGCTACAGCGTAATAAAATTAAAGCGATAATACGGCGCAAATTTTCATCGTCTTGTTTCAAATCCGCTTTCGAATCCGGGAAGGAATTGTTTGCGCTCACAAATAATGCACGATACAGGGATTCGAGGACAGCCTCTTGATGAAAATGAAGGAAGGATGGGACGGTAGCGAGGAGGAAAATAATATTCAGTGGACGTTCGCCGGCGCTCTGTTCTATTCAATCATCGTTATCACGACGATCGGTGAGTCAATATTCAAAGCGTGGTCGAAATTATGGAGAAGAGCGGAGCTCGCTGAAGCACAAGAAGCAAGTTGCCATTGCGTTTATGTATTTGTGACGAAAGAAACCATTTAATTGTAACTTTGATTGCAATAGCTGCTTAAGAGCAGCCGAAATTGCGAAATTGTGGAAACTGTGCCAGGCTATGGTATTTATCTTAATCAGCGATAATTAAGAATGACTTTCATCGTCAGGAGAATTATCGCGAAAAGGTTAATCCCTTTTAGACATAAACGTAAATAAATTACCGTTTGATGCGGTTCAGAGCGATTTATTTATTTCCGTTTTTCTCTCAATTTGGTATGAATCTTGGAAAATGTTCGAAACGCGCGTTCGAACAAAAATCATAAGAGCTCGCGCTTACGCGAAATCGCGCGCTCATCTTCCCAAATTAGTCACACGTCATTAGCATCGCAAAGGATTTATGTTTAATTCCTATCTTAAATCTTATCTAATCGTGTCATGTGATCACCGACTTGGAGAAAGAACAGACATACTGCTATGATTAAAGATAAAAATTCTGTGGCGATACAAACATAGCGCGTACGAGTTGAGCGGGCCTACTATAGAATTATGACGCATTTCGATGCCGATTTTATGAATTTTCACGCGCAAATCGCGCACCGGCAAGCTTCCAATTCATAAAGACACACACGCGCATACATTTCCGTCACGTCTTTGGTATCTCCATTCTCCAAAGTGTAGAAATATCGACGAGGAGCGATCCGGTCGACGGCAATCTCTTTCAGAGTCACTGTTTCTCGATTTCATCGTTTATCTTTGGCTGCTCGCTCGCTTGCGTTTGATTCTTGCTCAATGACCTCTCGTAGATCACCGGGTAATCATCGGGTTCCGCGTCGTAGCCGTATGGCTGGAACTCATTACGGTGACCATAACTGTCGCCGTAGAATCCCGGCTGATAATTCCCGAAAGACGGATGTTGCTGGCCGCCGTATGGATTAGCGTAGGGTCGTCGATTGCCGTAATAATTCGGCGCAAGACTACCCGGTCTGAATTTATGCGGGGCGCCCTGAAAACGATTATTATCCCGTCATCATCTGGCCGATAGGAGAATCGATCGGAAGAATCGCTGAGCTTAAACGGATGTCTCGCGGGATTCTTGAAGCGAGCCACGCGAAAGAGTTGCAATTTTCTAAAGAAACGTGACTTGCTTCTCCCTAAATATAGATGAAGAAGATATCTGGGAAATTCGAATCTAGATATGGTCGAAATGAGTCTTTTACATTACCGGATGATACGGATAACGATTTCCCTCCGACAGTCCCGGGAATCTTTTGCTGTTGAAGCAGCAGTACTTCTTGTCCCTCGAGCAGCTGCCCTGAAAAGCAATGGGACAAGTGGACGGGTTGTCAAGGCCAGAACGAACTCTGGACAGCCAGATCTCGGGCACTCACGAATTTCAGAGCGGGCGACGGGCAGTTGAAGCTGTATCTACACTTGCACGTGTCGAACTCCCGATAACGCGGGTCATCCCTGATCCATGGCGGCACAGAATCCCGGATACCAGAATCGGGCTCGTAGCGAGGCGGCCTGAAACACCACTCGCCGTTCACCACTTGCTCTTCAGCAGTTGCTGAAGTCCGCACGCGTTGGACTTTTCTTCGGATTCGGCCAGCGGTCGAATTTCTCTCGCGCGAGTGATGAGACACAATGATGTCCCGAGGAGGAATAATTCAGTGGCGGAGATTTACGAGAGCCACGGCGGGAATCTACTTGCGCTTCATGAAGAGTGTATGCGCTCGCTGATAAGCCCGCGAACGATTCGTTCCACGTGAAATATTGTTACGGCCGCGCCGACATGGTTCGCGAGCAATTAAATGCGCGGGATAAATCTATAAATTACGGTGGCCGCCGCGAGAAGACGATGCTTCATTCGGACCAAATTGCGGATTTGCGACCCGCTATTGCATACCGGAAAGTCGCCCCCTTTCTGGTCAATGAGAATCCGTTCGGGAAACGCGAGGAATCGCATTCGACTGCGATCACGCGACTACGCGAGCCGGAGATCTTTCGAACCGAGGCGCGCGGTCTCGAAGAGTCGATCGATCGATCGATTAATGAACGATCACGCGCGGGTGTATATGCGAAAGGGACCGTCGAATGAATCGGCCTATTGTTAAATGAGTGAAGGGATTACCTGCCGATTATTCCAGTCGGTCCCCCCGGGCCCACGAGGACGCCATTGCTGCCTTGGTGTGGCGGCGCGATGGGCCTGCCGTTGGGACCGAAAGGCCCCAACGGACCCGGATTCTGCGGTCTGAAGCCTGTATGGATGCCGTTGCTGCCGAATCCACCCAGATACTCAGGCTCGTGTACCAGATACCTGAAATCGCCCGCGTGTGAATTAGCATTTGGGCGCATTTGCAATTCTTCGTCAAGCAGAATTCCTTCTGTCGGAATTAATTAACGTCTCGATACGAATGTCGCCGATGTCGTCGTCTTTCAGAGATATCCTCCCACCGAGGGGGATATATTATTTCGCGTTTTGCGAACGATGTCCGACCGATGTCAATGGCAAAGGCTCGAAAAGACGGGCGCAAAGATGCAGAGCCGCGATGGAACGAGACGGGTAATCGCGCGCGGTTGAAATTGAAACACGTGAACAACACGCAGTCGATACATCAATCGATAAATCGCAAATTAGCGTACCTCGGATCGGCGGATCGGCCCTCCTTTTGTTTATCGCTCCATGCCCAAGTTTCCTCGTTCTCGCCGGTTACCGCCGCGATCGCAGCGAGGAAAAGCAGAGCGACAGCTCGCATCCTGGTCGGGAGATATCGAGAGAGGTGGAGAGGCTTAACGCGTCGCCTCGATTAACGTTAGCAAACGAGAGAAGACGTACGGCCACGCATAACATTCGGAGCCAACTAAACGAGAGTGAAAGCGAAGCGTGCCTTTATATATGCACTGCGGGAAGGTGAACGTACCGCTACACTTCGAGGTCTTTTTTAACGATAATCATCTGCGATCAGTGGACCGCTCTCGGTACCGGTTATTTGGAGAATGCGTCTGCACCTTGCAGAATCCTGCATCTGCGGAATGGTCCAGACGATCATCTCGCATCGAACTGTAAACTCGAACGACGCGTTCGCGAACATTGAACATCGATCTCGTTTATGTTTACGTGATCGTTCGGATTCTCCGATGGCGATATTTAGAAATATAGAGAAATATAATTCCCTTCTCTAGGACCATGTTCCCTTCTTTTGCATCAGCCACTGACAACGGTTCCATGTTTTCAGTCCTTTTCTTTCGATTACCTGTGCAAGATGCTTTGCTTCCGTTTCAATTGATTAATCCCGATTAATTCTTAAGAGTTTTTCTTTTTTTCCTTTCCCTTTTCTTTCTCTTTTGAATATGGACGCCAGGAAGGTGTACGTCAGCAAGGAAGGTCGCGTTTCTTCCTTGAATACGTTTGCTTCTGCTCGTCTTTTACTCACATGTCGCAATAGCAGAAACGCCTTCTATGGAGCCTTCTTCTAATTTCTAAGAATTTGAATCTTTTTGAGGCAATAATCGACACACGTATGCATGTCCCGTTTGTGCTATCGTCTGCGAGTAAAAAATTACGTTGCGCCCGCCTGTCGATTCGCGGCAAACGTAACGTTATTACGCGCTGGAGCATGGATGGATCCGGTCGAATGTTGAGCTCGATTCCACTCCTTCGAGCGGCCGGCCTTCGACCTGGGAAAATCCGATTCCTCGAGCAGGGAGGGAAGGCGCTTGCTCGCGCGCTCTTTGACCTCCTTCTTAAAGTAAAATCAAGACGCATGGCGCAACGTTAATTCCCGCGACTTTGCGTCGCGCACGGCAGCGGAATTATCCTTCATCGGGGATTTTCAGAGCCTTCACTTTTGAGACGCACATCCTTCATTAAGCTATATTTGCCCGTCAATCTCCTTGCGAGGTTGCGCTGAATCCGTCAACCGCGGACATTCGGAAAATCGCTTCATCAAAGTACTTGGCGCAAGTATTCTCGCTCCGCGAGTTACATCCAACGGAAGCGGTTATTCACGCGTTATTCGTTCTTCGGTCGGTTTAATTCGCAAATCGGATCGCAGATCGGCGCGCGTCCGATCGACGAGTGAGAGACGAAGAAGAAGAGAGAGCAAACAGAGCGGAAACAGGCCGCGGTGAATTCTCGAGAGGAAAATACGTAAACGCCGGTCAGAGCAAGCCGGCGTGAGCGTGGACGCGCACGATGCGACGTATTTTTAACGAAGAGTTGCACGAACAAAAGCAAAACGCTCTTGCGCCAGCTTTGAGACTCGTCGCCGCAACGACATCTTTTCATTACGAGATTCAAACGAGAGGGAGTTCAAGCAACGGAATTTTATTCCGGCCTCAGGAGAGGCAACGCGCCGCGCGATCGCGAGCGCGCACACTTTCCGCGTAACGTGGTTCTGCATGCGTAAAAGCCGCGCGCGTGGCTTGTCGCCAGCACATCGGGAGCTTGAAGGAAAATCGTCGCGAGCTGCGGTCGCGGATGCTTTGCAAACTTGACGGAAAATCCGATTCGATTACGCGTCGAGATCAGGTCGAGAATGCCACCCGAATGTCTCTCTCTTGCGAAGACGTCTCGCTGCACTCTTATGCATTATCGATACCGACACTCGCTTTCGGGACAACCGATCGGACGCGTCGCTTTTGGAAGCGAGGAAAATGAAAAACGAGAAGTTCCTCGTTGAGGAACGCATCGAGTAAACGCAAACACACGGTAACACACGGCAACCGAGGAGGCGCAAAGTGCGGTGCGTAATTTCAAGAGACGCTTTTGAAATCCGAATGCTGCCGCGCGCGACAGAGAGAGAGAGAGAGAGAGAGAGAGAGAGAGAGAGAGAGAGAGAGAAAGAGGGAGGGAGAGGGCCGAACGGGGAATCCTGTTACGAGCGATCTCTCGGGGAGATCTCTCGGCTTTCTTCTCTTCTCCAACGGGCTTCCCTCGAGTGAACGTAAACAAAATCGAATGAAATTCCGTAATCCTTTAGCGCGCGCGATTGATGAAATCGGATCTCCGCCACTTGGAGAGAAGCTTGTCGTTCGAATTCATTTTGCGGGGGCGGGCGCCGACCCGCCGTCGCGCCTTTCAATTAATTTTTCTTTCGGATGGCTCTCGCGCCGTCGTAAATAAACGATGAAGAACGGACGGTGCGCCCCTCTCGTGGTCGGTGACTTTCCGCGCTCGCGTGGAAACGTAACAGCATCGCCGCGAGGAATAACGGCTGCGGTAAACTGCACCGGTTACTGCTCGATAACTGCGTTATGCTATTTTTACGAAATAAAAGTGCAGCGGGCTTTTATCTCGTCGAGCTTGCCGATCACGACCGGAATCTCTGATTACCGTACATGTTTGAGGAGTAGTTATGGCTTCCGCTTTCAGATTCACCGCTTTATTCACCGCTGTTCCTTCCCGACCGGACGAAAATGATTTCTTATCACGTGAACGTGGGATTTGTTTGGGATAAAGAGCGTGCGTTTGAAATTTGATGATCCCCTTTGTATCGATCACAAAATGATCCGCGTCGAGGGAAATCTGTAATCTTCGATCGCGGAATCCCTTCGTTGGGCTCGATAATGAGTCTCCTAACGGAAACACGTTTGTTTTGCGTAACGTATGCTTGAAATTAATTGCAGAGCTAGCTTGATTCAGGTTTCAGTCTCTTAAAGACCTATACGACTCGTATCCCTGAGAGCAGAGACCCCTGCATCGAAATAATTACCGTTTCTCCTTGACATCGAGGCTCGCAATTTCAGCGAATCGAGTTTTAACGGCCCATCGCCATTCAATTCGATACTAAAGCGCGAATTGCATCCGTGACGCGTCCGTTTTAAAGAGCCTGTTCCAGGCAGGAAATTGATGTTACATGTTCAAACGTCGGGACGTCAGTTTGCCTTCTCACGGTCTCGGGGTCACTTCCGGCCTGTAATTGCGTAAAAAATTAGCTCCGGCGACGTTAGACGTAGCGCGTCGATAAGAAGTCGTGGCCCATCGAGATTTCTCGCGGTCGATCGCGATGACGGCCCGATCGATCGCGCTTATCCTCCGATGATGGCGAAAATTCATTTCTTCGACAGGCACTCGCGATCGCGGCGGCGACTCTCTATATTTTCTCCCTTTTCAAATAATTTCCTGCCATCGGCCGTGCGACCTATTTCTCATCCCTCTCTCTCTCTCTCTCTCTCTCTCTCGCTTTCTCCCTCTCCTGTCGAACTAAAAGCATTACACTGCTTAGGGAAAGAAAAAAGAACGGAGAATGGAGGCGATGCTTTTCGATCTTGGGATTCTAAAGATTCTCCTATTGGCTGATCGAGAAGATCAGATCTCTTGTCCTTTCCCTTTCTTGCGTGTATTGGCTACGTGATGTCGCGCGATGTTTGAAATTTATGCCGTACAGCAAGGAGAAAAAGAGAGCGAGATTCCTTGATTGACGACGATTTGGGGCAAGCAAGAAACGAAGTGTCATCGGAGTCGTTTACATTCACGGGGAATCGGATAACAATAGCTGAACAGTTATCGCCGTTATCACACGTATCGCTGAATATTATATTACCTTTCAAGTTTATTTATCAGAGTTCCGTTGCAAAATAGACTCCGCTAAAGGCGATCCAAATTGGCTTCGTCGCACGTTTCGCCGTGAGATCGCCGTAATAAATGGCTTCTTCGGGGGCAAATTTATGAAATTGGATCGCCACCTCCCGTTTTCGTTTCCTGCCCCTTTCTTCCTCTTCCCCCCCCTCTCTCTCTCTCTCTCTCAAGCGCGGATAAATCCGTCCTCTCGATAAAGGGGAAAGGGACTTGTTATGGGTGCACTTTGACCAGGTTTCTCGCGACAAGCAACTTCCTCCAGTGGGAAACCTTGCGACGTAGAAAAAAAAAGGAAAAAGAAAAAGAAAAAGGAAAAAAGAAGAAGAAAAATTGATTGAGTTTTATCCCGGTTTTATCCTGGAAACGGCACGTTATTCGGATATCCTGCATGACCCTAGGCGGCAAAATAAAGCCGAATCTTGAATTTTTTATTAGAAAATATTCGAAAATTTATACGCGTAATACCGCGGCTCTCGAAGAAGCTTCGAAATTTGCATAATCGAAATTATTCAAATAGCGGGATTTCAAGGAAAGCTGATAATATTGATTTACTCGGAAGAATTTATTACCGCAAGTTCCCCATCCCGCATTATTATTTCGCCGTACGAAGGGTGCCGTTTCCATTAAAGCGAGAATACACAAGTTTCGATATTTCCCTAAAACAATTTAACAGTTTCGCAACTTTCAGTTTAACATCAATGCTCGCTCTTTGACAATAATATCTCAGAAATGTGAAACTAATTTTATTTATATATATACATATCTCTTTTTTCATAAAGTCTCTGTAATTCGACCTGCTGATATTATCGGCAGTTTAGCGTTACGCCATTCGAATCGCGAATTTGAAAAGTCGACGTTATGCCTCCGAAATTCATTGTTCAACGTGAACATCATGAAGACACCCGCATCGCCGGCGATAATTTCGAGAAATCGAGTTATGAAACGCTTAATAACAAAGCAGGGAACGACAAATAACGGAAGCATTATGTAAAGGTGGAACGCATGCATTATCGAATAAGGAGTCCCGGCGACCTTGACCCAGACTCGTAGACGAAATTACGAGACAGTGCGAGGCCTCGAGGAAGAGATTCAAGGCCGGAGCGAGAGCGGCTAAGGACCTGAACGACCTCGCCGGGCAGTTTCTTCTCATTTGAGATTTCGATTAAACTTGACTTAGGCCGTGTCGCCGATCGAACTCGTTCGGCAAAGTAAATTCTTCACTCGCGATCCTCCGTTCTTCGTGTCTGAGAAATCGCCTCTCGCTTCACAAGACAGATCTCTCGTTGCGCGAGCCTCCTCCTGCTCTTCCCGCTCTTTGAACCGGGCAATTTGACGCGCCTGCTTTTTATTCTAGGATACGGTCACATCGCGCCGAAGACGAAAAATGGGAAAGTCGTGACCATATTTTACGCCATCCTCGGCATTCCGCTCATGTTGCTCTGTCTGTCGAACATTGGAGACGTGATGGCGTCGAGTTTTAGGTAAATTTAGGATAATCGGAACACGCTGCCTGTCTCGCTTTTATCGCTTAACAGCCAACGAATAATGTCTCTTCCCTTTTTCTGTTTGATGTTTCTAGATTTCTGTACTGGAAAGTGTGCTGTTACGTGTGCACCAAGCCACCGAAAAAACGACGGGCGCGCAACACCTTCGTCAGATCGTATTCGGTTCGCCAATCAGGGTAATTCTATGCGCGATACAAAAGAACGCTTTTGGAAATTCAACGGCGAGAAAATTAAAAGGAAAGAAACGCGTGGACGTAATGACATCTTCAATTATTTATGTTAGATTTACATTGGATATCTCGCGACGAATGATCCTCATTGAATCAATCTCGTTATCGCAAAACTATCGCAGACGCACTAGCGCGTTTCGTGAGAATTGCGTTGATCTTACGTCGATCGCGTCGTACGAATATATCATCGTAAGCATGTTTGAGTTCCTAAAGCGACAGGATTATGTGAAATACGTCTGTTGACCTGGGTTTAAAGACCTTCCACGCATAATTGATTGATGATACAAACGTTACGTTTTACAAGGCGATACGCATCGAGCAAAGGCCCGTTTCGCCGCTCCATCAGAGTGAGTCAACGATCAGCTGACTCGGCCTTGGGGCTTTCCATACCTTCGAGTATGACGAAGTCTTCGTACTCGGACACCGATTGCAGGTAAGACTACCGGATTTAGTGAATTTACCTGAATCGAGAAATCAATGAGGATCTTAACGAGTTAAATATGCGCGTTTACAATCGATATTCGATACGGTGTCGCCGACACAGTTTGCGTAAAACACGCCCCTTGCAAAACGCAGTTTAAAATTGACGGAATAAACATGTTTGATGCTTTCTTCTGATATCGATACAACAGAGACCGCGATCAATCGCAAATCAATTTCTGCGAATTTATTTCGTCACGGGATAGTTCTGTAAAGATATTCGACCACGCGGACGAAACGTGACGGAAGAGTCCGCTGAAAGAGGGAAAGAGAGAGCGGGCACTCGCGGAAACGCGAGTATTAATATAATTGATCGTAGCAATAGGGATACGTTGACGAGGGGCTTGGGATAAAGTATAGGCAACAAACCGCAGATACATGCCACGACGATTCGAAGGAAGCGAATCGAAGCCATCGAGCGCCTACGCAGCCCAGAATCCAGCAGAGAACAAAGCCGCGACCATGCCACGTTACTCGGACGTCGCTGTGGCCATGCCGAGAAACGTCAGAGGTATTTATCAGTCAGCAGCAAGTGCCGAAATTACAGTCTAAATCGGTTTTCTGATGAAAGAAAGGGAGGCGATCAATGTAAGGAAGGCACAAATGGTAAACCGAACCCGCGCATATTTAATACGCGGCTTAACCTTTGTTCCATTTACCTTGCGCGTATGTTATTTACGTAATAAAAAAGAGTTAACGAACGGGACACCGGCGAGGTGAACGCGCCGAAGCACTGCCAGCGTAGAACGCGCACGCTCGATATTAATTAATTAATTCAGGCGCATCGGCCGCATTAAATTGCGCTCGTTATCGTATCGCCGATCGATGAAACTATCGGCTGGKTTGCGTTACTTTCATTATCGCGTGCAGCTAGCTCCAGGATGACGCAGTCGTTGGACAGAAAATTATTGCTGGGTCCAAACGAGGTGGACCGGTCTCCGGTTTTATGCAATAAATACGCGTTGGACGATTTGGAGGACGAAATGCCTAGGTGGCAACCTCCGCCTCGAAATAGAGGCAAGTATCGATACATTATCGATTATTCTGAGAGTTACTAAAATGGATAATGCCATTCCCATGCAAATTATCTGTTCCGTGTCAGTGAATTTAAGCTAAACGCATGAATAAGACAAGCGCATTGCCGAATGACGAAACATGCTTGGTGACTAACAAATATCTCATGTTTATTAACAGATAATTATTATTCTTATGTTTATGTGTATGCACGCTAATGTTTACCGAATGATTTAAACAAGTCGAGACTTGATTTTCGATGGCGAGTGAAATTAATGTCCAACCGTGTTCCTCGATAAATCCTACGCACGTTAAGATTTACGAAAGAGTTACGCTTGTGCGATATTTGATATATTCTTTACGATATTACTCATCTAGCAGCGGTTATTACAGTTTAACGTTGAGATAATATCCGCGCCATTTAAGACAATCAAACAGAACGCTTTCCAAAGTGCACGAAGAAATTAAACAAAAGCGACATTGCAGTGGAGAACTCGGAGAAACCGCAGGGCAACGAAACGGCAGCCGAAGAGCTGGATAACGCAGAAAAGCAAACTTCCTTCGGTCCTAGATCCTTGCCGAGGAGATGTCTCTCCGTGGAAGGAGCCACGACGAATAATCACAGAATGAGTCTGACTCATTCGGTTCCGCGACCTGGTCCGCCTTCCGTCTATCTGGAAATGGAGCACATGAGGAGAACGCAATCGACCAAAACCAGACGCACCCGAAGCAATTATTCCGTCGGTGAGCGATGAAAGTGCGAAGGGCGACCCTCGAAATGGATGTGGTCTCGGCTCGACATTGCGCCTGAATTAAGGCAACCGATAATACACGGTCGATGCTCTCTCTGAATCTCCGGACGACAATCCGGACGGATCGCACTCTACGACGAGTACCACGTCAGACGCGAGATGATATCTAAACGGAGATCTCGGGATTGAGTTTTCGAGATGCAAACAGCGGTCCCGAAAAGGACGTAGCGTTAATGCATGATTTTTATTTGGCGCGATTCCGACTTTATCGCGAACGTCCAAAGAACCGCTAAGTCGCAGCTATTGACCACGTCGCGGTCCGAATAACAGCCGATCGATAACGCATTCCTGATCGCTAAATGCTCGTTCCCAGCGCGCTCTTATAAACGAGGACCATCGCCGAGGATCATGTCGCCGATGGGATTCGCCGTGCATCGACAGATTTACGCTGACGACATCGATTTCGACTACGAGTACTATGCCGCCGCGGATGATCAGGAGAGACAGCCGACCAAACCCGTGCCCATCTGGCTGTGCGTGTTCCTGGTCGTCAGCTACATATTCGGCGGCGCGTTCCTCTTCAGCGAGTGGGAAAAGTGGCCGTTCCTCGACTCGGCTTACTTCTGCTTCATCACGCTGACCACCATCGGTTTGTCGCCATTCTTTCATAAGGATCTCCTGTGTGTGCGTGATGAAACTAACGTCTCTCTCTCTCTCTTTCTCTCTCTCTCTCTCTCTCTCTCTCTATTTTTCTGCCTGTCCTCCGGCAGCTTTATTGGAGGTACAAGTGTCCTCGAGCGAACCTGTAAGCTGGTTTTCCTGGAAATTCGGAGGAATCCGCCGCTTCTCGTCCTTCAGCTTGGAAATCGGCCCAAAATTGCCGATTTAACACGCTATCAGACTAATAGCCCACCGTGATGGATCGCTCAATGCATTCGGTGTTCTTGGAGAATACCGCATCTGCTATCGCTTGTCCTCTGTTGATCTCTACTGATCTCTTTAGCTTCGAGCACGGCAGACCTCGCGTGACTTTCTGTCGCTTCCTTTTTAAGGTTTCGGCGATTTCGTGCCGGCGTACAAGCTGGACGCGCAGAAGGGTATCGCCCTCTGTTCCCTCTATCTGCTATTTGGGATTGCCTTGCTGGCAATGAGCTTCAATCTGGTGCAAGAGGAGGTCATCATCAACGTGAAGAGCGTCGCGAAGAGGCTGGGCATCATCAAAGAGACCGACGATGAGGAGGAGGCCGAGGACTACGACGAATACGACGCCGAGTACGAGGATGAGGTCTATGAAAATGAACCCAAGCTCTGATCTCGCACTTTTCAGCCTGCTATTCCACCGGATCGGAGACGCGTGTTTATCCGCTGTCGCACGTACGGCGCGAGAGAGATCCGCTGGATTTCTCACTTTGCTCCCAGCTTGCTCGCCAGTTCCGCCGCATGAAAGGAGCTTGATCTCGCGAAATTCGCTGGCTGATTTCTTCCCAGCGAGGGGAGCACTCGCTCCGCCAATGAATCAAACCGCGCCTGACGATGCGCGGTTTAGCGCCGCGATTGATCGTCGTTGATGACGAGAGGAACGCGATGGAGAATCGAAATTGCACGATCGATGCAACGAACGTTTCCGGGATTAACGATTATCACGGATTGATAAATCATCAGCGAGCGTTCGCGGAATAATTATTATCGTAAGGTTAGCGGATAGTTGATTTCATCATCGGCAATCCGCCGCGTCGCTTCGTTTCTCCAAAGGCGCAGGGATGCTTCTTTCTTTCCTTTTTCAATCTTCGCCTGATTGGTATCGCGAAGATTTCGATTCGTCGCGTTTTAAGAGGCTCTGTTATCTTGGGAACTGTCCAATTTCAGCCTCATGAATTTCGATATCTGGCGATACGGCGATAATTGCGCGATCATGCGAAATCAGATAGCAATAGGAGCCGTTGATAACTCGTTTACTCATGATTACACAGTTTACAATTTCAGTCTGCAATTTCACAGATTATGACCGAGCATGGTAATGGATCATGATCGTACAAATTATTATTAATTGCGACAATGGCGAAGAATGGAACTACATCTTGCGGATGCCACAAGTTTGATAAATGTCATCGTGCACGTGTACGTGCGCTAACACACGTAAAGCTCAGAATTAGTTGTCAGAAAATGAACGAGAGAACAATTGCGAGACGCAGTTAAATTTGCATATGCATCGCACAGCGGTAGCTTTAATATTTACTGGCCGGCATTTGCATTTTGAATGTCTCCTTTTCAGATTTGCCCCGCGCAAATTTAGTCGCGCGAGAGGCAAGTCTTATTGAAATCGAGAGATCGTTCAAGAGGAGAAGACCCAGAACGCGCGTTCTCACGCGTTCACGTTGTATGCTTGCTCGTGTTTGCGTGTAATAACTTTATTTGTCGTGTCCCTTCGATGTACTTGATGAGGAAAATGAGAATAAAGTCGAGGCATTACTCGGAATGCGCGTGAATGCGATTATCTCGCGGAGAGCGACATTTTCGCGCGGCTTACCACTTTCCGCGCGCGGAAGATTGTTCTTACAATATTTTTCCCGGACGCGCTTGCCGCATGTAAAATTCACGCTTGCTATGCAAATCCTTTTCATCCTCTTTGCGACCCGCGCACACACACGCATACGTTCCCGTGCATTCCCGCCGCCACGTTCGCAGGCATAGTTCATCGTTTAAATCGCGAGAACGTTAATCGTCTCGACGGCGTTGCCTGTTAACGGCTCCGGCTTCAACGATTCGATAATCGCGCGATAAAGTCCGCTCGAAGGAGAAATAATAGTCGCTAAGAACTTCCGTTCGCACCCATTACGGACATACTAGCGCGGTACGCGCGGAATCTGCATTTCATAAATTTTAAAGCCGGCCCAGACGACGTTACGACTCCTTCCGCCTCTCTCTCTCTCTCTCTCTCTCTCTCTCTCTCTCTCTCTCTCTCTCTCTCTATCTTTCTCAAAGCGGCGTGATATTATTTCTTACGCAAAGTTAAATATTTTTGCATAGAGCGGATGCATAAGGCGGATGATCGATGAGGGGATGTAATTCACTCGCGTTTATCTTTTAAATGGCGATCACTTAAATATTCTCCGGAACGCGATGCTCGAGTGAACGAGGAATTCGAAATTCAGATCCGGAAAACGGAAACGCAGAATCTGAGACACACGCGACATCATTTCCCGAGGTTTAACTGCGATTAGCAGTTAATTGCGCGATGATGATGAATACATACATAATGATTACACGCTTGATGAAACAACGTCGATTAAGCCTTCTTCCTCGGCGGCGATGGAGAGAAGAGATGAAAAAGAGGAAAAGGAAAAAATTTAAAGAAAAGAGCAGAGGAAGAAGAAGAAAACAATCGACACTCGCATCGACGCGGATCCGTCTACCGGGTGTCCGGCAAGTGTTGCCGACATGCGAGCAGGCCGAAGCGACCTGAACCCGGTTATTTTCGGCGGCACGCTATTTCGGGACGGTGCGTGTCGTGGCGCGGGGTGCCACGAAATCAGTTTACGGGGAAACCTCGTCCAGGCGGGTCGTTTTCCGCACGTTTGCATACTGGCAATTAAGCGGGCCGGGTTCTATCCTGACCGTCCTCGGCTGGATCCTCGACCTCGATCGCGGGCAGCATTCGGATAACCGGCAGTAATCGCGGCGGGAGTGCGCCATCGGTCTCCGACGAATTCTCAAAGAAATTTCGATACACGCGTATACATGTTGCATATATGTGCACGTGCGCGATAACGATGTAATCGGGATCATCAATCGGGGTCGGGAGATCGAGGGAATCGCGAGTTGCGGTCGCTTATCGCGGCCGGGATCGAGATGCGCGCGTTGAGAACGGGGAGGTCATCCTCCTGCTAGCGAGGGCGGCGAGGTTCCGGGGAAAATGATCTTCAAGAAGAAAGGAGAGGTTTAAACTTAGCGTGCGGCTTCTCGACACGTGGCGGTGGCGGCGGCTTCTCGTAATCGTCTGTCTACTAGCCGCATAGACGCGGACGCGTCTAAGTATAGCCCGTGGAACGAGCATGAACGCAAAAATGCTGTCTCAATGGAAGCGATCCGGGCTTTGTAGCGAGAGGAAGCAGCGACTTCGCCAGCGACTCTGCCCTCCTGCCCTCCTGCACGCTTGCTTATTGATCTCGCGCGTCATCGCCTTGCCCACGTCAGAGAGCGTCATCGAACTGGCCTCCAGCGGCGCCTCGATCGATAGCGGGACTCGAATCTTGCGATCTATCCGCGCTAACTGCCTTCAGCTTCCGTTAATGGACCGGCGCTCATGAACACCGCGTCATTAACGTTATCGCAGACCCGCGCGTTGATTTAGCGCGCCTCTGCGAGCGCTCTGATAAAATAAAGTTCGCTCCGAGGTCTCGTGGAGGTTTCTCAGGATCCATCGTGCTTGGAATTTTCACGCAACACGGGGGACCGACTCTTCAAGAACTGACTCTCGTTGCTTCGGAAAAGCGTTCGGGCGAACCGCTCGACGGTTTAATTAAAGCCAGATCATCCGGTGTCCTCCACTTCGAGGAAAGTCCTCGATCGTTTCCTCGCCGGATCGTAAACAGTTTCACAATAGATTTTGTTAAGCGGCCAAGTGGCTCATCCCTCCCGCAACGGCGACTCCGTCCTCGTCCTCGTGTTTCTGATGCTCCGCGGAACATGACGGAGTCGATAGCAGGCTGCAGCGGACAGCAGCGGAGGTAGAAAGGATCCGACGTTTTCCATTAAATTCGTTCGGCCTGACTCTCCATTAGTTCCGATCGCTGCTCGCCCATGAGGATTCATCTTACGTTACCCCCGTTCCCCCGCGTCACCGCGCAATCGAGCCGCCAGTCTGATAATAATGCCATGATGCGATGATCGATCCCACGCTCTTACCTACGCTCTTCCGCGCGGTCGATCTAACAAACATGATTTAAGGGAACTCGATCGACGCACGTCTCTTGCTTCGCAGTTCGAAACGAGAAGAGATCTGTGCATCGCGTCATACAGTCCTCTTCAGCGACGAGAAGACAAACATTGCCGGTTGTAAGGTGATTAGACCGCGCGATCAGTGCGAGCCAGTCCTCACGCGCGATCCTAGGGGAAAAAATGCAATGCGGACGACATCGCGGCTTATCCGCGAATCAACGGGAGATTCGAATGCTGCGAAACGAAGCTAATTCTTCCGAGCGGATTCAACAATGCGGATTTCTGACCTCGCGATCTCCCTCGAAGGGGACATCTCGTAGTCATTAATAAATCGTTAGACGAGCTCCAGCTGTTTCGCCGGAGGATACACTCGTACACACACATACACGCGTGGACATCGCGAAACGATAGCGCGACAGCGCGCAATATGGAGTGCTCGGCGAACCGGAAGCGCGATGCCCGTGAATCGATCCGACGTGATCCGGTGGAGGTGAGCTCGTCTTGAGCAGCCACCGCGGAGTCATCGTCATCGTCGGCGCCGATGGAGACGGACAGGCCGTCCCACTCGTCTGTCAGCCGGAGCTCGCAGCGTGGAAGTTATCGCAGCCGAGGCGGAAGACGGCGGAAACGCAGGCGGAAGCTGTGGGGCGAGAGGATCGCTGACTGGTCCAGGGCGCTGATAGCTTTCCTCTTCAGCAACGTCGGCATCGTGTGCCTCGTGGTGGGCTATACCATAGCGGGCGCTATCCTGTTTACCTACATCGAGGGCAGGACCAGTTCGGACCTCGCCGGCAACGTCATCAAACTGAGAAACCGGACGGCCGCCTCCCTCTGGGAGCTGACCTCCAAGGTGAAAGATTCATGTCGCATCGCGCAGCTGTCCACGATAGCGCCGAACACGCGGGGACATCGAGCGCCTTCACCTTTCCCGATTCGAATTCGCTCCTCGGGCTCGCTCGCACGCAAAATGTCATGGCATGGAGGAGAAAGTGGTGATGACTGGTGACTGGTCGCTGGGATTCAGGCGGCTTCGATTCCAAGTACACGACGATCACGACGATGTCTTTGCACCGAAATATCGGATCACGGATATTGTGCGTGCTGCGACTGCCCATCTCCAACACATCGCTGACGTTGAATTAAATCCATCGCGTTTCTCTAATCCTCGCTTATATATTTATGCGTGTACAGCCTGCCTCGATATGTATTATTTATAACCCGATGCCTTTCTCTCTCTCTCTCTCTCTCTCTCTCTCTCTCTCTCTCTCTCTCTCTCTCTCTCTCTCTCACGAGATTCTGACGACGTTGATATCGCATGCAGGAAAATGTATTCTCGGAGAAGCTCTGGAAGGCAAAGGTGAGGGTCATCCTCGAGACTTACCAGAAGACGGTTGTGTCGGCCATAAAGAACGGCTACGACGGCGTGGAGGGAAATAAGTGGACTTTTGCCGGCGCTTTCCTCTATTCCCTCACTGTGATAACGACCATTGGTGAGTGCCTCTCTTTCTCTTTTCATCTCGATGCATGCATCCACGCGAATCTGTCTTCGACCTCGACGTCCGACGTCCGTTTTAATTGGCCGATTTTACTCGAGTAAAATTCCACTTGCGTAATTCATCTCGATATCGCAGCTGAACGAGCATTATCAGCGCGGCGAGCGTCTGCCTTTAAGAAGAAAACGCCGGGAAAAACGCCGAGAGGAACTTAGCGGGGAAACGCTTGAAAAATGTAGTCAATTTACTTGCTGCCGTATAGCTCGCTGTACTAAACACGGCGCGCTTATTTGCGCTCTTAATGCCGGGCTAATGCCCACTTTTCTCGTCGTGACTGATAAATCTCCTTCAAGTCTCCCGTCCCGGCCGCGAGGAAGCGAGATAAACAGAGAGACCTTTTTAAACTTTGGATCTTTTTAATTAACGACAAACTCGACGACAGAATAAAGCCTTTGCATTCCCTCATCGAATGTAGGAAGGATGTTCGGGCAACATCGAGCAACTCTTCGACATCTCTCGAGCAACTCTTATAAATGAAGGTGACAGGCGACGCGACGCGATCAGAGAAATCTGAAATAAGAATTCAGATTAGCCCGCTTCCAGATGAGCGAGCCCGAAAGTAGAAAGACAGAGATCTCAATTGCAAAGAGCCTCGGCTCGCCGGATACAGCATACGCACAAATCTCTGCCTGAAACGTCGGTCGATGAAACCAAAGTTGACTGGAAGCGAGAGAGAAAGAGCGAGAGAAAGATAGAGAGAGAAGAGTAAGAAGACATTTATCGAGTCCGATTCTCGTCGAGACCGATTAAAAGATCGAAATCGCCGATCTGTCAGCTATCGACTTCAGACAGACTCGCCACAAAGCTCGGCTTCGCTTTTCCCCTCCCTCTCTCTCTCTCTCTCTCTCTCTCTCTCTCTCTCTCTCTTGCTCGATCTGACGATCTCGATCCGCATCACTGCAGCGGAGAGAGAAAGATCGACGGAAACGATTGTCCCAGGGCACGAGTGGTGTCTCGAGACGCGGAATTTATCATGGGCCAGCGTTGGGGTGCGATCTCGCCGCGGTAACGAAGGGGTAAAGTGATATTAATGACTTTAGCGCGCGAGGGTGGCTTTGTTCCGAGCGTTGCGCGCGCGCAAAGAATACGAATCACGATTACGCGGCAGAATTACAGCGAATAGGGATGGCGCGATTTGCGGAGCCATTGCGTAAATTAGAGAGACGCGTAACGGAATCAAGATCGAGATTCGTTACGGGCTGTTATCATCGCGGATGATGGCATTCCTCCTTTTCAGTGATGGGCGCGCGGATAACAAAGCGTCGCAATATTCGACGCAAACACTGCGATCGATGCGGCCCTGATAAATGATAGGAAATTAATATAAATACCTGCGCAATAATTTGATGGCTAGAATAACAAATGACTGTTGATATTGTTGTCGACCGCGTAATTAAATCGCTGATAATGTACATCCTCGCGATGATGATGATGATGATGATGATGATATTGTTCAGGAATTTATTGCCCTGATAATTATTGACAATTGTTCCGCCGGCTAATTACAAGGCGTTTCCGGCACGCTGGGAACGCCGTCTTGGAACGGATGAAGCAATCGAATCATCCAAAACTCTGTTCGAGGTAATCACCTTCGATCACCTCCCACGCTCGGCTGGCTCTTAGTAATCGGCGATCGCTCCGAATTAATTAACCATACCAAGCACCCGATGACCGCGAAATTACGCGATCGCAGATCGATAAAGCGCGCGTTCGATCAATGCCGATTCGATCAGCGTTCGATGGCGATCTCCGATTTCCGTGTTTATATTTGTATCCATTGCATCATCGATTTTCTTACGATTTTGCTGACATTTCGCGAAAACCGTCTCAGAATTATCGCGCAATAATTAATTCGCACTTCGCCCACTTGATTATTACGAATCGCAGGCTCCTTCTTCCGCTCTCGCTTCCCTCCAATCGCACTGTCGAGTGTTATCCCGAGCAGATAACCGAGATTGATAAGCGCGTTGGGCGAAAATCGCGGGATTGGATCCCGCGGCCGAGCCGGCATTTATCGCGTATCCGATATCCTTCGCGGAATCGAATTGCCGTCGAAAATTAGCTGTCGCGCGTCCTAGCGCGCAACGACGAATCTGCGGCCGGCTGCCGAATACTTCGTTAGGCCGGAAATTAATTAACGCGCGCGCGCGCGCGCGCGCGCGACTGATCGCCCGGTCCCTCGGAAGCTCGTCCGTCCGTCCGTCCGTCTGCCGGCTCGCTCGCGAGGACGGACGATCGTCGACGATCGTCGGCAATTAATTTCTTCGGCCGGCCGGCCGCGATAGCGGCTAATAATCTCCGTAATGGCCGAGATGCTCGGAGACGAGCAAACGCGCGCGGCAGCATTTCGGAKGCTGCGGGCGGKCCSGGGRGGGGGGRGGGGGAAGGGGGAAGGAAGCGTTCGATGCGTCTCCGCGCGATCGTGCTCCGACCGGATCAGCGGCGATCCGAAAGACTCATAACGCGGGAACATAACGCGTTAATTATTTCGTGCCCCCGCGCGCCTCCTTGGCGAAGCGTTGTCCGCGAATTGCGGAAACGGGTCAGCCGAAACGTACACGCGAGCAGTAACTAACTGCACTCGGCTCCCGCGGGTTGCGTTCTCGTTAAACTATTTGCTGCTCGTTTCGTCAACTGCTTCAACTCCGCGTCTGGCGCGACAGCGAATTAATAAGAAGAAATCCTCGTGGAATACGTCACTCGCCGCCACGATCGCGCCTTTTCGGGACGCCCGCGCTAGAGAGCAGCACGATAGGAACTGTGAGCCAATTGGTGGACTATCGAGACTGAGGCTGATTGTATTGCCGCTAGAATTCCAGGCGGCTGGAAGAAACGCGAGTGGAAACGCGCATCACTGTACATTGCATCGCGAGCCGACGAGAGTTTCTCAAGTATGTGGAAAAATCGGGTCAATGCCGTCGAATCGATAATCGATTCGCTCATATGCGCGCGCCCGCTCTCGAATTTCGACAGCGCGAAGGTCGCAGACGGTCGACTCGACCCGGTCGCGATATTTCTAAAACATTATTCTCCGCCACGGCTGAAAAAGCTCCGCCGGTGCTCTCCCACGCGCAAATAAACAGACATTCGCGATTTTCGCGAATATAATCAGCATGCGCGCCATTGCGGAAGGAACATTGCAGCGGGAACGTTCTTGCGCCGCGCCGAGGCGGGAACCGGCTACGTAATTTCCACATTTCAATTTATAATGCACTCGCGATTGCAACGGCAAAGCGTATCAAATAATCGAGGATATTTAATCCAACGAATCCAACAGTTAATCGTGAACACAAATGCGAGCGAACGACCGAGAGAGAGAGAGAGAGAGAGAGAGAGAGAGCTGCGAGTGAAAAATTTTATTACGTCAAGTGCATGAATAATGTAACGCAATTAGACGTGAATTTGTCAGATTGTTATCATTATCCGGCGAGCAAAGCCGGATAATCTCGCCCGCAAGACCGTTTTGTCGGTTTCGACTTCTCCGAGTCGCTACGAGCTTGCGAGATTAGATCGAGACTTCAAACGCGATCGCGGATCGCGCCCTTCGACCGCAGCGAATAAGAACTCGGACGGAAATGCGGCATGGAACTCTCTCTTTTCCGGTGGAATGGGCGCGATGCTGAAAATCGTTCGTCGTCGACGCCGAAAATCTCATCTTATCGCGGACTTTCGATTACGCGAGCGATCCGCGGACGCTGCGGCGAATGAGGAACCCTCGAAGCGAAGGAAGAGAGAGAGAGAGAGAGAGAGAGAGAGAGAGAGAATAAAAAACGGAGTTTCATTAATTCAGTGGAGCCTTCTTTTTTTTTTTCTTCAAACGGCTTCCTCAATGACGCAGTTCCCACCTAGTTCGTGGTAATTATTGCAGCGATCGCTCCATTCTCGCGCGTTCAGGATTGTACGGCGCCGTGTAAAAAATTTCTTTTCACCTTTGAAGGTTTCCGACGTGGGACCGAGCACAAAAGAGCACATTTTTCCTCAGCGAGAGGATTTCAGAAGGCCACTCCTCACTCTTCGACATGGAAGCACTCGCTTTACGTAAACGCTCCTTCCCGCGGGCGAAGCCACTGCCTCTCGCGAGGCAGGAAACGGAAATGGGAATTAACAGCCGCGCGGAATTCTTGTCGGAGATCTTTTAATTAATTTCACGAGCACCGCGACTGGCCTCGTTCTATTTCGAGCAGGGCGAGGGAAGGGAAAATTGCAGGAAGTGTTTTCGAAATCGATGAGTTTCTGCTCTTAGCGAGTCGTGCTGCTCCTCAGAGTCAATTTTTGCGACCTGGGATCGATCCGGAAGCTAGCTCGAACAAGGAGCCTGCCGATGGCTGATCGTGTCAGAATTCAGCAATACGGAATTTCGATCGCCCGAGGGATTCGATGCCAGGGGAAATCCGCTCCGCCTTATCTCCGACACTTTCGAACTGTATCGCGGAAAAAAGAGAACAATTCGGACGGAAGGGAGACTCGCCTCGCCTCCCGATGACGCTCCTCTTGCCGATGACACCGCCGATCAACCGCATAGAACGTGAAGGGCGCGGTAGATGCGATATCGCGCGAGAGATGGTCGCTGATAACGCAACACTTGCGCATAAATCAAACCGCGACAGCGATTGTCTGACGGCGCCGCATAAACGGCAACAGGCATAATTAATTTTCCGAGGGAATCATTTCGCTGTTAAACTTCTCGACAAGCCGATAAATTGATGCCGCGACGAATCCTCGCGCGATTAATCCTCGCGACAATTGATCGCCTCGCTGCCGCCGCCGCCGCCGCCGTCGTCGGCGTCGTCGTTCGCGCACGGGGAGGCGAGCAGGGGACATATCGGTTGCCGTATTTTTGGTCGATCGCCAATAATTCCCTGGCCGGAGACCCGGCACAGCCGAACTGATGTCCCTGATACGTCGCGCACGTGATACCTGTTACGTGCGCGGCAAGACAAGCGTGTCGTTATGCCGATAATGCCATCGTTGCGCGGCCAACGGCGGAACGCTTTGACGCGCCGAGCTCCTAATTAATCATCCCCCGTATCAATCAGCCACGTCGGCCAAAAATAATTCCGGGGAAGCCCCGCGGGATTAGATGAGTGTCGCCCGCGCCTCGAAGAAGGAACCACCGTTCGAGGCACGTGGATATTATTCGGATTTCAAGCGCGTTGACTAAAAGTCGATTTAATCCGCGAGCGATTGATCGATCATTCGACTCTTCGTCGAAACAGTCATGTGCTGGATGCTGCGAGCAGGATCGCTGTTGCTTGTTCTGCTTCCGCTTGTTCCATGCCGACTTTGTCGCCGGCGACTGGCGGCGAATTCGACCGCCGTCTCATCTGAATCATTCGAGATCGCGGTGTCGCGGTCCAGCGTGCAGCCGCGCGCGTGCCGCGGCTTCAAATCGTCGCGAATGGAAACGAACGAGGGATGCCGAGTGCGTATATCACGCTAATTTATGTCGCGGCGCGGCCGCACTAAATCCTCGCCCTCCGGAGAGAGGTGGGAGTGGGGGAGGGGGAGGGGGCAGGGGGATGAGAGGGTGAGGGCGAGGGGGAAAATCGGGCGACCCCGGCTGGCGGAATTGTCAGTTAGCGAAAATGATAAGCGTCAAGCCGCGCGGCGGCCGCCATGCTTCACGGCGCGCGATTGTCGGCGCCTCGTTGTTGCTCGCGCGTTGAAGTTAAGTGCACATGGCCGACGCGCATTTAGCGCGGACGGCTCTCGCACGTGAACGCGGATCCCGAAAATGTTTCCCCATTCGACGGAATTTCGAATCGGACGAATCGGGATGATCGGGATCGGGCGATCTGATCCTCATGGCGCAAGGTGTTGGAAAGTTGCTTTTAAATGATCGTAAGCACGCTGTCGCTTTCGCTACAGTACATCGATCGAAGCTCGATCGATCCTTTTTAATTTACGATTGTTTTGAGAAACTCCGAGGAACGGAAACCGCCGCGCGTCTTCGCCTTCGATTTTCTATTTTCCATCGCATCTCGTTTGCCATCGCAAAACTGGCTTTCGTGTTACGCAATCCGCGCGAAAGGCCAACCGGCAGATCCGCAATGGATCCTCTCGCGTTGCTATCGGCAGCATTCGACTTTGTCACGTCGCTGACTCGGCGACATTTCTAAATATACGTGTACACGCTTGTCTTAATCGCGTCCGCCGGCGTGCAGGTATCGTTACTCATTTAGCGATGGATTTAGGTTTGGCACTAATAACCGATGCTCGGGTCGGGCTGGTTTACGTAACGCGTGGCCGCGTACATGTCGTTTTTACTCGACGAGTCAGCTGCCGGCCGTAAAGCGCGCGAGCGAGGACGAGCTCGCGCAAGTTTGCGCCTTTGGAGCTCCGGCTTCTCTTTTCCCGTTTCTCTCTCTCTCTCTCTCTCTCTCTTTCTCTTTCTCTCTCTCTTTAGCTTTAAAGCAGAGTCTGCTTGTACGCGGAATGCGTATTTCGGTTACACGGCGTACTGGCTGGCCGCGTAAATGCCTTGTACGTGCGAAACGAGCGGAAAGTCAACGCGTAACGCAGCACTTGGGCACTCGCTCTATTCGTATCGCTCCTCTTCCTCTCGCTGTCTCGTAGCGCGGTTTTTGACGCATCAGTCGTTGCACTCAATTAATTTTACGTGCCGTGAATTTCGGTGATATTTTACTCGAGCCGCCAGCCGCCGTCATCTCTGGTCGTTGCGCAATCTTCGCGGAGATTGATGATGTTGGAGAACGCCGACCGATTTCCGCGCTTCCCCCGTGTGTTCCTCAAAGTTAAACGTGGCTACTTTCGCGGACGATTGCTGCATGATACGCGCGTATCTCTCTCTCTCTCTCTCTCTTTCCCTCCGATCGAGAATTGCTCATAAATGCCATTCCCGAGTCGTTGGGAAATTGAGGAGAGGTGGAAGAGGAGCAGAGCGATGATGCACGTTTTCGCTGGTCGTGTCTCCTTTTATCCTCCTTCTATCAGAACGAGGGTGTTAAAGTCCGCCAGTCTGCTCTCCGCTGAAAGCGCAACGTTGCTCGACGTTGATTCCTCGTGTGTGCGCATCATTACTCAAAGCGTCGTTGTCGTTGGAGATCTTCATGTTTCGGGGGGAACAATATTTTGAACATCAATCGGGAACCAGTTTCGGGACCAGTCACGTCGGCTCCGTCAAAGATCGCGTTTGATCGCTTGTTCTCGCATCTTCGAGCCGCCAGCAAGGCGAATCGTCTTCAGTCGAAAGATCTCCAGTCGGAGATGTCTCGCATCTCGAGATGAGATTTTACATTTTCGCGGATAAAGCTGCGATCTCTCCCGAGAGTGAGAACCGCCGAATGTAGAAATATAAGCGCATCGAGATGCTCGACTGCTGTTGTGATTGTTTCTGTAAGCTGCTGCCGCGAGCGTGTACGATTAGTAAACAAATGCGCCGGATTTGCCAGAGTCAAAGTTAATCGAGAAAAATGTCCGTTAGGACCAATCGAAATTCGACAATCGTTCCGACAACACCGTTTTGTTGGAACAGCAGCGCGCGCGCTGCGAGCAACGCTGAAAACCGCCTACGGAAATGCCAACCGAGCACAATAATCAAAATTTAATACTGCCGCCGTTCTGAAAAGGTCTTCTGAAAAGGTAGCGTTTTCGCAGGACCGCTTTTATCGCGATCAAAAGGACACGACCGGCATGCTTTTAATGGTTCACGCTAGTTGGCCTTTGTACAGGATGCGCTAAAATCCTCGCGACTTTGATCGAGCTTGAAGGAAAGAAACGGACAAAACAAGGACGCAGATGTTTCGAGGGCTAAACTTTTAATCGCAGTTCCGAATCGCTGAAGAGGGCAAGAATTTCTTGCTCGATTCGGCGTTATTTTTCCCTTCTGTTACTCTCTGTCGATCTTGAGATGCATATCGGCGTCTGGATATCAGAATCAAGAGAACGCCGATGAGACATTGAGTCGTTCGATTTTGTCGAATTTCTCTGCTTCGAGATTTCAAAGTCTGAAGTTTCTGGAATGACCTGTACGCAGCTTTATGTGCTAGCGCATAAAGCTGCGTACAGGTCGCCGGGTCGCAACATAACGTTAACTTTCGCATGGATAGTCCATTATTCTCGCTTCCATTTCCGACTTTTAACATATGCGTGTTATATCGCGCACAGAGCAAGCCGAAAAACAGAATTGTATGCAAAACCGTCCTGTTTTTGCTTCGGAAACGGCGACGAGCAACGAGAAGCGTTCACATGGCGGCGCGATCAAACACAGCGCGACTCTTCCGAAAAGAGTCAAAGCCGACTTTATCCTCGGCGCAATGAATGTTCCTTCGCTTATCCCGTCGATGCTCGGAAGCTGGATCACTGAGACCGCAAGACGCTCGATTTGAAAGCATTATTTTAGTGGCGGCGGCGTTTCATCTTCCGTCTCGGTCGCCTTTCGAGGCGCGGCAAGCCGGCAGAATCCGCGCTACGTTTAAGGAGTAAGCATTTATTTAATAGACACGCTGTTTCTTTAGAGACACCTCCTCCTCTTTCTCTCTCTCTCTCTCTCTCTCTCTCTCTCTCTCTCTCTCTCTCTCTCTCTCTGTTTCTCCGTTAAATTTCCGCTGCCGCTTTAACTTCAAAGCTTCGCGAAGTAAAACGAAGTAAACGGGCTTGCGGCGTTATAAAAATAACATCTTCATTTGTGGCCGCTCGGGAGAGCCGCTCACGGATTTAATCCCCGTAATGCCAAGGCGCCGGATACGTAATATTGTAATTTTTAGAGCGCTTTCCTCCATTTCCGCCATTGACCTCAAGATAGTCCTGCGAAATCTCCCTTGCTCCCGCCCTTCATTAATTACAACATATCATCGCGATCTGCGTAGACGCCATGAACAAACATGATCTCGAGATTAATAGATTAATCTCGATAACGACTTGAGCTGAGCGTCCTTGAGCGTCCCGCTCGACGAGATATCGAAATGATGAGCCTTGATTAGCCTTTATTAGATATTACATATATCGCGATCGTCTCATCGCGGCATGCGCGTCGTTTATTGTGGCGTTTATTGTCACGAGATTTGCAACGAAATCGCGACCACGATACGGATCGCAACATCGCGGATAGCCATCGCGCTGCGTCCGGTGTCTCTCTCTCTCTCTCTCTCTCTCTCTCTCTCTCTCTCTCTCTCTCTCTCTCTCTCTCTCTCTCTCTCTCTCTTTCTCTCTCTCTCTGCCTCCTCCCTATCTCTATCTATTTCAACAATGGAGCTTGGGGGAAAAAAATAAAAAACAAATGAAAAAAAAAAGCGGAGAGGTCGCATCGATAGGACGCGATACGCGTCTCGATTGAATTGGCAAAGTCGGCGTTCCCGCTCGCGCGTCCGCGCGCGTTGAAAAGCGTCGCTGAGAGATTAGTCGCCAACAGCGAAAGTGTCCGCGACGACGTTTATCCGTCACACGGGAAAATCTCTTTTGATGCTTCCCCTGCCGCGCCGTCGCGGCGATTGCGCGAGCGGCGACATGCACGACGCATCGGCCGCGGATTTCGGAGAGGAATTTTTATGGACGAACGCGCGAACGACACGTCGCCGTCTCCGCTCTCGCGCTGAACGCGACTGAACGGTTCTCTCGAGGTAGATCTTCCCGGATAAATCGTTACGACCTCGTCCCTAGCGCCTGTCTAATTTACGGGCCGTGCGGCTTTGTGGCCGATCAACGCCGCAACGACTCGTAAAAGAGGCCTCGCGTTCCTTAGGTCCAATCGGACAATTCGAACACGAAAACGGGAGGAATCTTCAAAGTTGGAAACTTGGAGGCTAATCTAAAATCGTGTTCCGAGAACTAGAGAACATTTCTAGAGAAAATTCATTCGATTCGCCGACGAATTCGCAACGCTGCTCCGCTAAGAAGCATAGCGTGAGTCCTGAAGGCAGTGATCCTGTTCAGAGATCCTGTTCAGAAAGATGAGAAAGATGAAAGATGAGATCAACGGTCTATCCTGACGCGTAACAGCTACTTTATTAAGCATCTCGCCGCTCGCGAGCGCTCTATCAATCCCCATGAAGCATCCCCCGAGGAGGAGCGGCGCTCTCCCCCCCCCCCCCCCGCGGCGGCGGCCTCTTCTTGAACGAGATGGACCCTTGCAAGGTGATCCCGTTAGCTCGAGCAGGCCGCAAATTTCGCGGCGATCGTCGCAAACTGGAGATTTTGCCCGCGAGCTCGCGCGGCTCGTCCGCGGTGCCCTTTTCGGGGCACGAAGGGAACCGGCGACAGCCGCCGCCGTAAAATGTCGGCCGGAGTATATTCGCGGAGCTCGCGGGCTTAAATGTCCGTTTACTGCCGGCTTTACGGTCGCATTTTACAGCCGACGGTCGTTTCAGCGTCGCTGAAAGACGCGCTCGCGCGCGATCGGTCCACTCTGTCTTCGCCGCGCCGTAAATCGCCCGGCCGGGTGTCGATTTTCGGGAAATTAACGAGATCGCGCCCTCGTCCGTGCTCCGAGCGCCGTTTAAGCGCTCAGACACGACCGGGCTAACGAAATTTCACCCTCGCCCGCGGGCGAGGCCGGCCGAGACGGCGACACCGCGCGCTAAACTTTTAATCGATTTTGCCCTCCGCTTAACGAGCCTTCCTGCCGCCGTCGACGAGCGAATCCGCGGAAACGCCGCGTCCGCGCGCCGACCACCGCGCGGCTTCTGACCTTTCACCGGACCTACGCGACCTACGCGCTCTTGAGGGGACGACTGCCAGTAAATTACGTTTAGAATCGCGCGATCGTATTATTCGTCGATGCCGATACACGCTGCGTCTGCGTCGTGGAAGTTGCGTTGCGAGTCAGGCTCCTTCACCCTGAAATTACCCTTTTACGAGGGTCGTTAGGCAGCTCGTACGGCTCGCCGGGACTTTTAATTTTTATCAAAATGTAAATTCTGCCCGCGATCGCCGCGGGCCGTTTGTCCGACGACGCTAAGAATTGTATTCGGCTCAACTCGGCGTTGCAATTTTCGAGGTCATCAGAGTGAGAGGAAATTAGAAAGAGAGAGAGAGAGAGAAAGAGAGAGAGAGAGAAAGGAAGAAGAAGGAAAAAAAAACGACACGAACGAACGGTCTTCTCTTTTTTTCTCCCTCTCGACTGCGACTTTCGCTTGATTACAAGGCACGCCCGGATTCTCTCTCGATATCGCGCATTGATTCGCGCGGCTTTTTGGCACCGGACTGAAAGCCGCAGCTATTTTTATCTCTCTTGTTTCTTCTTTCATTAAAATAATGAATGGCCACGGACGACGAAGAGAGCTGAGAAAAGGGACGCGAACGGAGTGCAACGGCTGCCCGTTGCCGTTTGATAAACGAATACGCTCCAACGATTTCTATCTATGCGCATTATCGCGCATGGCAATTTTGTAGCGATAACATTCCCCGCTCGACGAAGAGTCGACATGATTTAAATGCACACGCGAAATGCACGGCGATTGCATTAATCTCGCATTAGAAATATGCGAGCGTGATATTTCCGCTATTCCGTAAAATCAATCCAGAATCGACACGCGAAGCGCGAAGCGCGAACGCGACAAATCCGATATCACCGGGTGCCTTCTTTTTCCGTCTTTTTTTTTTTTTTTTCCTTTTTTCAAACTAAAGTCTCGTTCAGCTCAGCCGCCGCAGGAGTTAAATCTGTCCTATCAGTGCTGCAAAAACCGCGCCGATAAAATCCGCGTAACGCCGCCCGCCTCGTATACGGAATTCATTAGCGTCACGGATATCGATCGCGTATATTCATAACACAACACGGCGACGTGATGACTTTATAGTCCAACAGGCTAATCGATCATTAGCCGAATATCGTCGCCGCGATTCTCTCGCTCGCGATCGCTTTCCCGATTTTTTATCGCTATCGAGAGGTCGAACGCGGCGCGCCTGCGATGCCGCGGAAAATTATTTCTCTTCAACCGACAGCGACGCATATGCATCTATATATATATATATATCTTTCTCTCTCTCTCTGTTTCCCTTTTTTTAACGTAACGACGAATTTCCACGAGCGCGCGTCGAGAATTTCAAGGGGAAGAGGGCCTCTCCGGCCTTTTCAAAGAGACGCCGCCGCTTGGCTTTACGAAGCGTGTCCCGACATTATGAAACGTGAATGCCCGGCTAAATTTGCTGGGATTTTTTTATGATTTCCCGCGAGGCAACCTGGAATTTTCAGAATCTCGTCAAGCACGCGGTTCAATCCTCGCCCATCGCGGCAACATCCGTACGCACGCACGTAATAACGTCATCGCCGCCTCCATGAGCTTTTCTCTCGTCGAACGTCGCCGAGAGAGATGCCTCTTGGAAATACGTTGCACGACTGTTACGCACGACAAACGCAACGAGCGAACGTTAACGTCCACGATGACTGCACGATGATCAAGCATGATCATCGTTTATCGATCGTTTATCTGCTCGCGATAGTTCGCGAAACGCCCGCGAAATCTTCTCGATCGCTGCGATTATTCAAAATTCGTTCGCGAGACATCTCGATCGCGCGATTGGCGATTCATGACCGGCCGATAAATTAACCAGACGTTAATCCACCTCGCGTGGAAGAGTGGAGGGAGCAAGGAGGGACGGAGGCATGGGGGGAGGAGGAGATGGAAAGAAACGAGAACGAGCTCGAGGGAGCCTCGTCGATAAACTCACTTGCCGCGTTCTCGTTTGCTGCTCGCAGGTTACGGCAACATTTATCCCAGGACGAAATGGGGCAAAATCGTGACTATAGTGTACGCGATAATAGGGATGCCGCTTTTCCTTCTCTACCTCAGCAACATCGGCGACATCCTGGCCAGAAGCTTCAAGTGGACCTACGCGCGCTGCTGCCTCTGCAAGTAAGCTCATCCAGAAGTTCCTCCATCCGGAGACATTTTTGCTATCTCTCTCGATTCGGATGGATCTCGAATGTCGGATCTCGAATCTCGCGCCGGATTAATCGTGACTGATCAATTTCAAGGTGTCGAAGGAAATCATACGCCTCGACAAGGGCGTCAGAGATGCCGAACGAGCCGGCCGCTGCGAATAGAAACCGCTGGCAGGTGAGCGATGATCGAAACGGAGTTTTGGATCCTAACGAAGCAGGCAATGCGCGCGCCATGCCGCTGCGATTGTCGAAAATGCCGAAAATTCATAATTCGTTGGATTGAATTCTCATTTTTATTCAGTAATTCCCATCGTTTCCCATTACCTCTCATTATATTGCCTCCGATATTCGTCGGATGTCCCGCGCGAAAGCCGCTCTAGCGGATGTACGTTCGCAGATGGTGAAGGCGCACGGCGGAGAAGCAGACGCGTCGAGTTTGGATCCGGAAGAAATTTCGCCGAGAGGCGATGACGACAACGGCGGTGCCGACGAGGGCGAAGGTAACGACGAGGACGACGACGACGAGAGCGACAGCTACGATCCTCAGCACGTGACGGTGCCGTTAACTCTGTGTCTCGCTATTATGGTCGGGTGAGTC
The DNA here is from genome assembly GCA_020341155.1 of Eciton burchellii. Taxonomy (NCBI): domain Eukaryota; kingdom Metazoa; phylum Arthropoda; class Insecta; order Hymenoptera; family Formicidae; genus Eciton; species Eciton burchellii. Next base: position 339,185 of record JAHMML010000060.1, read on the forward strand.
TAACCAGAAAGAGAGAGAGAGAGAGAGAGAGAGAGAGAGAGAGAGAGAGAGAGGGAAATAATCGGGCGGTTAATTAACAGACAGATCTGTGAAGAGCTTTAAGAGATAAGCGCGTTGAAGAGACGGGAGACGGTTTCTTCGTTAAACTCGCGAATGCGTTCTGGCGGCTAGAATCAAAGATTTGCATCAATGTCGGAATTTCTTCTCGCTTGCGATAACAAATCTTAATCACGCTGCTATCATCTTGGTGCTAAATATTCGAAACGCTGCATTTGAAAGGAGATATAGATTCCTGATCGTGTCCTTGTCGGTGATTGCTCTCGCGCGTGACTCTCGCAGCTGAGATTGTAAATAAGTTTTCCGATGGAATCGGGGAAACGGGGGAAATTTCGACATCAAGGACTGATATTAGAACGAAATTGTGTGATAATGATTTAAATTTTCACGATTAAATTGTTACGATGATACTATTGAGTATTATTTTACGTATATGCGCAGACGAGAAGGCAGTTTCTCTAACACGGCAGCTCGAGCGAAATGCGTAATTCATAGTTAAATCTCGAGATTGAAAGTGGAGCCCTCGACGGGGGAATTCCGGTTCGAATGGGGATTCTGCTTAAGTGAAAAACTCGCGGTAGAGTTTGCCGGCGTCGTGTCCGTATTGACGTCGCTCGGTGATCAGTTGGCGCGAACATTTGGCGATTAAAGTTCACGGGAAATCGAGAAAAGTGCCGGCAAAACTATCCTCGACTGACGTGGCTTCCCTTCGCTCTTGCTCCCGACAGGTACATCTGGGGCGGCGCGGTTCTGTTCGCCGAATGGGAGGATTGGAATCTGCTGGACGGTTCTTACTTCTGCTTCATCTCTCTGTCGACCATAGGCTTCGGCGATATCGTGCCGGGCGACAAGATCTACCACGGACAGGGCCTGGAACTGTCCTTCATCTTTTGTTCGATGTACCTGATGCTCGGTGAGTCAGCGCCGCGCATCGCGGCGCCTTTTCCGCCGGATATCGGAGCCGGATGGAGGCCAGAGCAGTTTGGAGCAGTCGGGAGCTTAATTAGCAAAGTCGATCTCAGCCTTGGCGAAACTTGCGAGAACTGGAAGCGAACCGGAATCGAAGATCGGAATCGCGCGCGCCTTTGCCGGCAAACCGAAAAGATCCGTAGCTTTTTTTCGTCCGCCCACCCCCCACCCCCACCCCCTCCTCCCTTTTCCCTCGCGCGGAGGAAAAATCCGATCGCGCAGCGGCGCGACGCGAAGACAATCATTTTAAAAGGGATCAACTTTAAAACTTCAAATCCGGCAACGCGATTGCGCTCGCAGCGAACGGCGCATCGAGTCCGTTTCAATCAATCGCCGATCGGTCCGGCAGATTTTTCGCGCGGATATTCCGGCGAGTGCTCCCGAGTGCTCTGAATGGCACTCTCGAGCCGCGCGCGGCAGCGCGATAATATCCGCGGCGCTTGAAATCGAATTTCTCACGCCGCGTTCGATTCCTCGAACGATCCGCGGACTGCGACAACGCGCACGGACTGTTCCAGGCATGGCGCTGATCGCCATGTGCTTCAATCTCATGCAAGAGGAGGTGATGGCGAAGATGCGCTCCCTGATGCGCATCATCAAGTACATCTTCAGGTGCGAGAGATGACGAACGAGCTGCCACGAGCGTGATCCTGACAGCAGCGCGACGATCGGTGAGTGAATTGCCGAATTGCCGAGCGTGCTCGATCGCTCGAGACGTCGCTCACTCGCGGATTCAATCCGCATGACCCAATGACCCGAGAAACGAGCGGGACCAGTCGCCGCTGAGACATCGCTCTTCTTCCTCTTCTCCCGGCGATCCGCGCGAAGAGCGAAGAGCGATCGGATGTGCCCTTGATATTCCGGGCTCTCCTCGGAAATCCCACGCGAGATGAGGAGACGAGCGCGATCAAACGATCGAGTGGAAGCGTCGCGACGCTAGCGTCGGGAACGCGGGCGCGGCACAAAGATAGCAGACGATAAATTTTGCACGGAACCGTCCTCGCGGCGATGCCGCGTTCTCCGGCCGGCGAGAAGGCTGCGCCGTCCTTTCTGTTAATGAAATTAAATTTTAACGCGTCGAAATAACGCGCGCCTTAACCGTCGATTTTACGACGCGCTCGACCGAATGCCGGACAAAACGGAATCGCGGCGTGAAATTTTCGACCGAACGCCCGCTAGCTCGAGCGGGGATTCCCCGTTTGTCGGATCATTTGTCGAGACGAGCACCCCGCCGACGCGAGAATCGAGATCGCGCGATATATCGCGCGCCGCGCGCGATATCGGAGCTGTCGCTTTCCTGTCGAATTACGCGAAAGAGAAGGAACCGGGGGCGCGGGGCGGGCGGCCAAGGAGACGCGCGAACTAAATAAAGCGCGGCGCGGCGGCGGGCCGCGGGGGAGGGTCGCGGGCCGGGATGATCAGGTATCACAAAGCGGGCGGATACGGATCGGGGAGAGGAACCGTGCGGGGTGAAACCGTGCCCCTATTCGCGACGACTGAAGGCAGTCGAGTGTGTCGCGAAAGTGGCTGCTGCCCTTCTCCATGCATGATTATGAATAAAGTCTCGAGTGTCGCCGATCGACCGGCTGGAGGGCCATCGATATCCGACACATCTCTGCTCGATTTCATCCACTTGACACCCTGGTCGAGAAGACGAACAAGGGCGTCCGAGATATCTCGAATCGCGCATCGTGAATTCCGTAATAATAGTAACGGAATGTCACGCGTAAGCATAAGGAGTATCGATATTCGTAAATATCAATGTACGTGTATGCGCGCGCGCGCGCGTGTGTGTGTGTGTGTGTGTGTGTGTGTATGTGTGTGTGTGTGTGTATAAGCAAATCTGAAAGCGAATCTGATTCGCTACCAATCGAACGAGCCGTTCGCTGATCTCTCTGAGCAATTTAGGCTTGCGAGTCGACGATCGACCGCGAAGAGATCTTGTAGCGGAGATTTTATTGCGCTAAAAGCGCAACCGCTGCACGTAACGGAAGAGATCGTAACGTGTATCGTAAAGCGCGCTACATTTATCTCAGGACGCTTTGGGTCATTTATATTATCGCCACTGTTTTAAATTATAACGAGAGACGGCGAGCCTCGGTTGCCCTCGCACGCAGGAAGCGTTAATAATACGCATCTCTGAAAAACCGAGTAAATCTCGCGGAATAACGCTCGCCTCCACCCGCATCCACCCTCGGCGAATGATCGCGTGCACTCTAAGAAATGAGACTCGACGGCGTTCGACCTCTCCGGCGTGTCATCGGCTCGAGTCGCGCGACGAGAGGTGAACGGCGAGCTAGAAAGAGAAACGGACAGAGAGAGACGAGAGAGAGAGAGAGAGAGAGAGAGAGAGATGCATCCGCGGAGGCGAATTCTCGCCGTCGTCATTAACGCAAGAAGAAAAATGAAGCGCGTGTGCGTCGGTGCGCGCGTAATTAAAGCAGCAAGGAGAGATTTGCGGAGAAATTAAGAGCGAGGAGGCAAGACAGGATGGAAAAGAGGGATAGAGGGGAGGGGACGGGGGCGGGGGAAGGGAGGGAGGGATCAGGTCAACGGAACGGGGCCTGCGACTGTGCGTTCCCGCATCGCGACCCTCCGTTCCGTCTGTGCGTCCGCCGCACATGCGCCACAGCCACCCCCGGAGACTCGGCTACAGAGAGAAAGAGAGAGAGAGAGAAAGAGAGAGAGGAGCGATCCTGCGCCCTGTCGCTTCCACGGGGGTGCGTCCGCACGTATAAGCCGGCGTACACTGCTCGCGAACGACTCGCTCGTCGCTGACGTTCCGCGCGTTCCTCTCGTCCGGGTGGAAGCTGGACGAAACGGTTCCTCGCGGAGGATCTCGTCGCGTCCCGGCTCGCTCCGTCTTCGTCTCGCGAGATTCGAGATCGAGCTCGGCTCTCAGTGCACGCAGAATTGCGCTCGAAATGCGAGGGGGATGATCCCGCGACGAAACGGCCGGATCTCCGAGCACGCGTGTCGTGAAAAGTGGACGCCGAATTGGAGAGAAGATCCCCTGAGAGGGCGAACGAGAGAACGTCGTTCGCTGGACCGAACTCGATGGAGTTTCCGGTGCGTCTAGGATGACGGACGTTCCGTACGGCATGAGAGACCGCGAACCGACGACGGACAGCTTCCTCTCTGTTGATCGGACGCACTACGATCAACGGGGATCCTTCTCGATGAAGGAGAGCAACGCGCCGTTTCCCGTCATCGTTATCTCTCGCTGGCGGCTTTATGACGATCCGATGACGACTTAGAGTTATCTCGCAACGGCAACGGCGAATTGCTGCGAGTGCTCGGATACCACTCGCGACTTTGAAGAGAGAGACCAGATGGACGAGATGGACATGGACGTGGAACAGAGTGAGTAACGCGACAGACTCGCTAGAGATAGCAACTGTCCATGACGATTCGAGCGCAGATTCAGCAATCGCGAGCATTCGCGGATGATCATCATCTGCCAGCTGCACAACCGTCGATCGAGCTTAATGACGAGAACGGCAACGACCTATGCAGGATGATGCTTCCGTTTTCACGCAGTGAAAACTTCCAAGCTTCCCCTCGAGTCTGCCGATCGAGCAGTCGTCGCGCGATCCATTCGATCAATCCTCCTCGATCCCAAGCGGTGGCGCCGCTTGCGATCCATCGCGCGTGTAACGACCACGCGCTCGTCTTTTGCCAGCAACGGAAGTGATCCGAGACAGCCCCGGGCATGACAGCCATCGGCAGGCGGACGCGAGGTGTCGAGTAAATCGCGGGTAAACCGCGAGATAATCGGCGATGCCGTTATCGCTCGCATCAGCGCGGTTCGCCGCGCTTTTCGGGGAACGATCGCGCGACGAGACGAGATAACCAAACGATATCGAGCGGATCCGCAAGCTGCGGTCACGCGGGCTGAGGAGGGGGGGGGGGAGGAGGAGAACGTGCCCTCGATCGTGATCCATCTTTGCACGAGGCTGATCGGCGAGTATCGAGCGCGAGTGATGCCAGTCGATTATAGCCAGACGTCGCGAGTGATACGGGTCGATAGTAGACGGACGTTATCGGGCACGAGCGATGCGGCCGAGTGCGACATGCCGAGCCGCTAATGAGACGCTATTAAGGATAAGTGATACAGGCCAATTATAGTATTATACCGCGCGCCTCGCCTCCTCCTCCTCCTCCTCCACCCCCTCCCTCCCTCCTCCCCCTTCGCCGGGCGAGATCGATCGCGAGCATTGACGCACCGTGCTGCATCGTGCACGATGCGACGCTCATCGGTGCGTCGTGCGTGAGCCGATGCGTGCGGAGGAGCGTCGCGACGACGCGATAATCGACCATTGCTCCGGCTAATAATCCCCCCGCGGGGGGAGGAGGGGGAGGGCCGGGAGGGGGAGAGAGAGGTTTCCGCGTGGACGACGGGGAGGTTTCTTTCGGGGGCGCGACGCGGGAACTTGAGGACCGCCGAAGAGAGGGAGAGAGAGAGAGAGAGAGAGAGAGAGAGAGAGAGAGAGAGGTGAGCGGTAAGTTGCGGATAGATTCGACGCGGGGCGCATCGAGGGCGTCGCGATGCATCCGCGCGGTGTATTTCTGGATGTCTCGCCGCGCGCGGATTGGGAGCGCATTCGGCTGTCCCTCGTTACGATCGAGATGGTTTATGCGAGATCGCGGGATCGGGAGGGAGGGAGAGAGATGGTCGTGAACGAGTACACGGTGAATTTCCCGCGCTTTGCTCTCCGATGTGGAATTTTCCGGGATGGAAAATTCCGTTCCGGCTGAAATCTCGAGAGAGTTGCAGAGGAATTAGCCAGCGAGGTCGTCCTTTACAAAGTCCCTTACAAAGAGATAGAGAAGGATCCAGAGGAAGCTCCGCTGAAGGAAATAATAGTCGGACACGTAAGCGCGCGGATTGTCGCTTACAAATACGATTATTCGGACTCGCGACTCGCGTAGAACGGCTTCCGTTTGTAGCCTCGATACTTGCCTGAATGTTGAAGAGGGAAGGGAAAAAAAACGTACACAAGCACTGATGATTTTTTCGGTCATCGCCGCTGATGTGTCGTTTGCACGCAGAGCCAGCGGCGCTTTCGTCTCGATCGTCCTTGTGGAGAAGTCGCTGCGTAATAATCGCGCCGTAGTTTACGCGCGAAAAGAAGGACACTCGAAGGACATCATGTGATGTATTATGCGAGCAGCGGAAAAGTGTGTCGGTGCTTTCTCTCTCTTTCTCTCTCTTTCTCCCTGTTTTCCTCCGCGCCCGTTCGCTTACAGGCTTATAAGTAATGTTCCTGTTGCTGCTGCCGAGTCGTGCATGCGAGTCTATCGATTTGTCAGGAAGATTCGCAAGCGTGGAGCGTTTCGCTTAGACGCTGAGGAGTTTTTATGGCAAATCCAGCCGACGTGAGCGTAACGCGAGCTGTAATGTGGCGAAGACATGTCGCCAGACGCTTACCCGTTATTCGTAAACGGCGATCTCGCGGGAGGAAACTCGTCGGGATGCTGATCTGTTAACGGCGTGACTCTGCCCGGACTTTACGTGAATGATTAAAAATCCGCCGTGCTCGTTTCGCTTCTACGAGCGGGGCTAATCCGCGCTCCTTCCGCGAAAGGCCGCTGCCGTTGATGAACGTGCGATACGCGGCAGTTTCGAGGATCAAAAAAGCAATCTGATTATCCCCCGGTGGATTATACTTATCCCGGAAGCCGGCCAAGAGCCGTTTCCGTGCGGGATTCGCGATCCGCGAATTTTTCACTCTCGCCCGTGTTTGGTATCGCGACCCGCTTGCCGAAAGCGCGGGATTCGATTACGCGAGCAGAATTGAATTTGAAAAGCGTTTGTCTTTCCGCCCTCGATATCCGTCCTTCGTTCGCCGGAAACGGGGTCCGGACTCGCCTCGAGGATCCCGAGCTTCACGAGGCTCGTTAAATTTTTAACGTCTCGGCAAACGATATATCAAGCGGACACGCGAATACGCGCGAGAAATCGCGCCTCGCGCGTGGAAAGTTTCCCAGTTTACGAGCAATCTCCGCTTCCCCCCCCCCTCCCCTCCCCCCGTCCCTCCCTGACGACCGAACATGTTTTTATCCCAAACAGCCTCCGTTTAAGAGCCACGCGAATTATGCCAGTCGGCGAACCAGTGCTCGCTTTTTTCCCTTGCCCGACTTTTTACGTACTCGCCATGAGGCGTCTCGCTCTCCCTCTTTCTTTCTCTCTTTCTCTCTCTCTCTCTCTCTCTCTCTGAGATGATTTGTGGCGGAAGAAAATTTCTTCTTCCCGCGCAGAGCTCGGGAGTGCTCGCAGCCCTCAAAGATTTCCTCATGGATTATCCAATTTAGATCTAATCCTCGTACATGTCCCCTGCGAAGTTTCCATTTGCATCTCGTGCGCGTTCTCAGGCATGTTTTCATGCATCTGTTTTTCTCCTCAAGTGCTCCTCGAGTCACTCGGCAGTGCTCCGAGACGCGATTTAAAGGAAATATTGTAACGTTCGCCGATAAAATTCGAGCGAGAAGCGCAAGCGTCGCGCTATACGGATAGATAATTCATAATTTCGAAGCGCGTATAGCTGTCGCTTTTCCATGCAGATTCTTTCTCTTGAGATTTCTCTATAAAACTCTTTTATTTTCCCTCCTCGCGTTTCTACCCTATGTTCTTCCTGTCCCAGCTTCTCTCGATGAAACTCTACACCGGAGAGCCGTGTTTTATCTCTTAACGCGATTGCTCGCATCTGCGCAATGAAAAGTTTTTAAGAATTTTTCTTTCTGTTTTTATGAGCGGCGTACAACCGGCGGATCAGAATAGTATTCCGCGTTTACGACAAAACACGCCGAAAATAGCCACGTAAAAAATTATGTATATATATATATATATATATATATCTTTTTATATTCGTAGAATGCGCTGTCTGTATCCGCGAGTGTTAGAAATCCGTGAGTGTTAGAAAATAAACTGTTCGAGAAATCGGCGTTGAAAATGCCGCTCGGCTCTGTTATCAATAACGGAGCACGGATCGAATGTGAAAATTTTCGATGCCTCGCCCGTCATGAATTCGATTCCAAGGTCGACTCGTTGCTCTCGAATGTCTCTGAATTTTCCGGATCAGGAAAATCCCAAGGAATAAAAACTGATTGCCGTCTTTTGCCGAACGACGTATCGTCGCCCGTTTCCGTGGCGTAGGGGTAGTTTTAATTTTCGCTGGTCAACGGACAGCCAAGGGTTCTTGCCGGCTGAATAGCGTCCGCAAGAAGGTCGATATTCTCAAGATCTCCTCTAATCCCGAGGGAGTCTTCGTTCCCATGTAGACGGGATGACTCTCTATCCTCACGGCTCCTTTATCCCTCGTCCATCCGGAAGAAGGAGGATCACGGGATAACTTACACGCGTAACCTTTCCTCCCCTCTTCATCCCGTGCGATCGTTAATAGCGACGTTTACCCGCTAATTTACAATCCTGCTCCAGTTAGACGCTCCAATCGAAGTAAACAGGTTTCCACTTTATGCTTTGGATTATGTTGGATATTTCCCCTGAGCTTCGTTTCGCTCGGATGAAAGACTCTTCGATTAATTTGGAATGAAATTTTTCTCCTCGAAAACTTGCTACTTTCAACTTTGCTCTTGATTAATCCTTAAATTAAGGACTCGTTGTAGGATAAAGTTTGCGTAAAAATTACTGAAGGATGAAGTCTCTCTCTCTCTCTCTGTCTGGGTTCAAGCATATTAGACGAAACAAAACTTTGCGAGAATACTCCTGCGTGCGATAAATGAAGTACTCCTGCGCTATGAAATAGCAAAATTTCGTGGGCTCCTCCGCTCTCGCGAGTAAGCTTCGAATAAAGAGCAAAGAGACGATCTTCCTGACGCGTTCGCATGCGCGTAAACGCGATGAGAATTTTCTGGCTCTTATCGTTTCCCTAACGCGATTAATAACGTTATCCGAACACTCTCTGGCAAATCCGCCAGGGATGGATCGAGTATTCGGGGATAAGAAAGACGCTTGCAACTTGCGTTTCTTTAATATCCTAGCGCAATGTCGTTTCCTCGCGTGGTACGCGCTCGACTGGAAAAAGCGGCAAAGTCGATAAAGCACGCAGTGCCGAGAAAATATCCTCAAACAGCGCACAATGCGGCATCTCGAGGTGCTCGGATGCATGTATTCGTTCGAGGAAACGTATTTCCTCGACCATTCATCTGCGTTACGAACGCGGCATTGGCTAGAGGCACAGACATCGCGTTACTTTGAATATTTTCGCGCTTTTAATAGTCGCCGTGAATGGAACCGCGATGTTATCTCGCGACCGGCACAAGCGCACGAAAAGTTATGACCTCTTAATCCTCTCATTTATTCCGAATAACCAGCTTGCGTATTACGAAAATATGCAAAATGAGGATCAGGCGAGGATCACAGATTTCTACAAAGAATTCAGAGAGGGATGCTCATTATTCTTTTCAACGCGCGATTAAAGGCGATAGTTGATCTCAAAAAGTCTCGCACAATGCGATGCGTTTTGAAAGATGCGTCCATAATATGATCGGTCGAAGGGTCAACGTGGGCGGAAACGCCAAGGGGAAAGAGTGCGGGATTCAGGGAGAGGTGGACGAGCACTCTTTTCACCCTCGGTGCTCTCTCATACGGGAAAAAGCTTCCCCTTGTTTGCAAATGAGACACGAGATAAGAGCGAGAGGCCCGGGCTTATTTAGACGAATAAAAGGTCATACAGGCGATAAAAATCCCGCCGGACGACTGATAAGGTCTAATTGAATGTTTCTCTCCGGCGGACATCATAGAAACGAGACGAACGGTGGTTCGAGGCAGCGGAAGAATTCGATAACGAGGACGTCGAGAATGACGGAACAGACGGAAGAATGCGAGTCGCGCGAGTCGTTCAAGCGATTCCTCGCGATTCCTCGCGATCGCTCGGCGGCTCGCATTCCTCTCGATAGCTCGCATGCTCCTCGACGCGCGACATGATAGAATCGCGTCCCCTGATATGTCTCCGGAAAAGGGAAAGTCGTCCTCCCGAAGATAACTCGATGAGCGGGTCGGCGGCGCGCTCGCGCGTAAATCTCACCCCCTTCGCCCGCAGCGAGTGCGTTGATTAGGGGGCTGTCGAGGGTGCAAACAACAGCGCCATTCGCCGGAATATGATGCATGCTCTCGCGTTTGCATCGCCGGTGCATTCGCGTTTTAATTAACTTCGTCAAGCGTGAGGCACTCTCAGCCTCGCCCTCGTCCGTGCCGATCCGCGTTAATTCCGTGTGTTTGGCCTGTTAGGCGAACTTTTCGATTGAAAGCCCGCCCCGACGAAAATTAATTGCAAAAACTCCTACCCGCCGCGCGCGATCTTCCCGATGACGAACGGCGACGGCGATGGCACACGAAGAAAAACCGCCGGTCGGACGGTTTTTCGCAGCGCGCATTCGCCCTGCGTTCGCCTTGTGCAGTTTTAACAAGAGAGAGAGAGAGAGAGAGAGAGAGAGAGAGAGAAAAGGAGGAGGCGCCGCTCGTTACGCCTCGCCGCTGTTTCGGTTTGCGCACCGCGCGGTTCGCGCGAATTAGAATAGCGCTTAATTAGTGCGTGGCGGGGCAAACGGTCGCACGTCTGTCTCTTTGTTTGTGCGGAGAACGAATAAATAAATCCATTACGTTGCCGCGAAGCGCGCTTCTCGATCTTGGCAGCCTGCGCTTTCGATCTGAGCGAGCGTTTTCGATACGAGCGAGCGCATCTCGCTGTCACTCGCGCGCCAAAATACTCTTCGACGATCTAATAAATAGGCGCAGCTGAAATTGGGCCCTGGTACAATCAACGAATACCTTTCTGCGCGGATCAGAATGATGTATCGTTAAGACGATCCTCTCGTCGGTTGTTTGCCTGCCCTTTCGGTAGCGCAAGCGGAAAGTCTGCATGTACTTCCGAGGATTAGAGTATTCTCTAAAGTGCCCTTGGCTCGCCAAGCGCGAGCTCGAATTGTTTGTAATACGCGCATTTGCTAAAATTTAATATGAAATCGTGTCTCATCGAGAAAGACACATTCTGGAACACTCTGGCATTTCCGATATTACGCGAGGAAACGTGCCGTTTCTCGTTAATCCTCGTTATCAAGTTTGTAATTCGACTTTTAGCGAGACCAGCTTCGATGACCAGCCTAGTTCGATTTCTGCACGAGATCGAACAAGGGATAAGAAATTTTTATTGCAAGATCAGGAACGCGTGAGCGGACGAGCGAGGGAATGCGCGGTCGTCCATTCTGTTCTTTAGGGAGAGAGGAAGAGTTTCCGGTTCGCCGAAAAGGAATTCACTCACACTCGCCGGAGACGTAGCTAGATTTTTTTCTACGTCACGTCGGGGAGAGGGGAGAGAAGATTGAAGTAACGAGTGAAAGATGAAACGACGCGAAGGGAGAGTTGGACGAGCGTAACGAAATTTACGTGTAATCTGTCCGAAAAGGAGACCCCGACGAAGAGAATTTCGTTTGATGTCTTCCCTTTCGCATCCCTTATCCCCGTTTACATTTCGCGGTCGAAACTTTTGAATTCGAAGGGAGAGTAATAAGAAATTACTCTCACCCGATACATCTACAGGCGCCATCCGCCTGTAATTTTCAAGCTCCTTGCACAACCATTATTAGCAATTTGCCGAATTTCCTGATGTTGCAGCTCTCGGCTGAGCAAATTTCCTCGTATTTCTACACAGTTCTCCATTTTCCTTGCTCCCTCCTTCCCCTCCCCCTTTCGCTCTCGTCTTTCTTCTCTCTCGCGTCGCTCGCTATCACTTGCTGATATCACTTGCCGGCGACGAAATAAATATCTGCATTCATCTGGGGCTGTGAGCCCTTTGGGAAGTTGGAGAGGATTTGGATCGCCATCCTCCTTTCGTCCTCTCTTATTTCTAATCTGGCGCTCTCCATTATTCGCTGCGAATCGCGGCGCTGGGTCAGCGAGATAAATCAGATTTTCGATGACAAGAAAAATCTCGGAAGAGACCGAGAATCAACGAGATTATGACTCTAACTAGCGCCCGGCGGGGATTAGTGCGCTCCGTTTCTCGTTCCATTTTACAGAATGTCTCGGACTATCTCGGACTATCTTCGATAAATAACGTCCTCCTAACGCGAAAAGAAGATCTCGCTCCCTCGGGCGAGAGACTCCTGCGAAGATCACCGCGATACGTAAATAATCGACTTACTTCCGCCACAGCGAATTAGTCTAATTACGTCATTAATCGCTCCGTCTCTTCTCTCGTACACCTCTCGTCGTTTCTCCGCGGATCGTTTCGGTGGGATCCTCCGGAGGATCCAACCCTTTATGTGTCCCGCTCGGCATCGATTAGCATTTTTTATCGATACTTTTCTTCCTCCTCCCGTTTCCCTTGGAAGCATACTGATCATAGCCTGATCATAGTCAAACATAGAACTGGGAATTCTACGTTTTCTATGTTTCCATGAAATTCACTCGATTACACGGGCAAAATTAGCCCGACAGACAGACAGAATCCAGAAGAGAATCCCGCCGTTTAAAGCTCAGAGGAAGCTCAGAGTTAGGGCGAACCGAGCGAGTCTCGCTTATTATCGTTCCTGTTAGGAACATGAACGAGCTATCTACAAGCTAGCCTTCGCAGACGGAAACGCGATCCAGTATCTCTCCTTTTTTCTCTTTCTCTCTTTACGTCTGTCTCGTCGTCACCAACCCCGCGCCGACCGCCATGCCACCGGCTGCTGCTCGACTATCGATTGCGAGCGGCCAGGGCCACGAGAAAGCATTCCCCAGCTCTCTCCCTCTCTCTCTCTCTCTCTCTCTCTCTCTCTCTCTCTCTCTCTCTTCATCTCCCGCCTGCTTGTAGTAACTCGTTACGCGGTGCTACCGCGTTTCCTGCCAGCTACCGTGGCTGTGCAGCGCGCCTGTCTATAGGGTGGCTTATGTACCACCACGCGCATAAATTCCAATTAAGCGTGGTCCGCTTCTGGCAGGGTGGAATTCCTTCCTAGTCGTCGCATCGATGGATATCCGGTGCACCCGGCGCACACGATGGCCACCCTTTTCCACCGCGGCATTCTCGAAACTGTTGCCTTCGACGCTGCCCTCGAAACACGCACGCCCTTAGCCGCGTCTCGTAAAGGGGCGCGAAATCAGGACTCGTCGCTCGGGAATGCGAGCCGTCGAGTATCGATTCCGGGAATTTGTTGAGCCATTTGCGATGTCTTTGGTCCCGTGTTTCAATAAATTTTCTCTACTCCCGCGCTTCGCGCCTGCACGAGCGCTAATCTCGAATGTCCCGCTGCTGAAACTTTCAGTGTTGGCGACACGTGGCTAACACGGATTCGCTCTCTCATCCCCCGGAGATGCCGCAGCTAATCCCCCGAAGCTCCATAATTGGCTGAAAACTTAAATTGATTTCGGATACTTGTCGGCGCGTTTCGTCCCTGAGATCTTTTTGTCCCGCAAAGACTCTTAATTCGGGATGTAATTAGGAAAATACTCGAGAGAATCGATCGACGGCGAGATTCTTCTGCGGGGAATTTTTATAATCCCCGTTTACAATGCTGGTGAGAATCGTTTACCGGAGGAAACGTGAGGAATGCCGGGCAGCGTGGCAGCGAGTGCAGTCCAAGTGCACGATCTGCGCGGGGAAGCCCCGCAGCTTGAAATCGTTTAAAAGCAGCAGTTTCGCGCTGCGACGATATTGGCACCGAGATCGATTAATCGATCGCTTCGTATCGCTCTAGGAATATTAGAACGGGGAGCAATCGCGCATTACGCGATGCCATCGTGTCTCCCTAACGATGATTATAGCAGACGACTGTACGGCGTGCTGCACTCCGCGCGCAAATTCCAATTAAACGGCTGGCATTCCTTCCGCGTGCCGATCGATTACGACAATGTGATTGCGACAAAGTTGTAACGCGTACGTCGCGCATCCTCAACTGTCATCAGAGGTATCTTACGTCTGACTACCTCTGCAACCTCCGTGAGCTTATAAAGGATGACGGTACATGCATAGCTCGCATTCTCGCAACGCGGAATCGCGTGCGGTGCAATAGAGATGACGATAATCCCTTTAGAATTATCCAAGGAAGCTGGAGCTGGAAAAATAAAATACCGACGAATAATTTCACGAATAACAACGTGGAAAATATGGACAGATATAATAAAGGTACGCGTCAGCGAGGGAAAGAATGGCGGAAATTTAGCTATTTAAATGCGCAGCGTGCAGCCATGATGACCGCTAAATTCGTAGAGGATCTTTCGAAAAATGCGAAACGCGAATCGCGAAAGCCTCTCTGTCGATGTCGACAGTTAGAACGCAATATGAGAGTAACTCGATAATTTATTCAGCATTTTCAATGCAAAAGTTGTATCTATTTAATTATTAAAGCTAATTCAAAACAATAATATAACATTATACCTCCAATCTCCAAAATTGAAATTCTACAATTTAACTATTTTTTGCCAGTCTTTCAACTACATAAAATGCATAATTATGACAAAAGTCATATGATTAACCTACCTAACATGATTCGTTCTCTTAACTATCATAAGAATCTTTTAAACTACACCAAGCCACCCTGTAACAATTATCAGCCTCATACTAATTTATAATATTATTTTATGCTTAAACATATCTCTTTGAAAGTCAACTATATTATTCCCTATCACATTTTTTATAATCACAATTAATCCCGAAATAAAATCTTGCTCGTGCGACTTTGTCAAGAGATCATTAGGAATGAAGAAATTTTAAAAGAGTCTCCACGAAACGGATACACATTTAATCAGCAGGTGTGCAGCATCTAGCTGTGCTAAGAGCAGGGCGATGTCAGACACCGGCGTATCCGGCGAGTCAAGAGGTTAGAAAAATCTGACGATCGGTAACCCCTTCAGGAAGGGTGAGCAGACATGGTTTGTTCGTAAATAGGAAGCAGGAAACCCGTATATCGATATCGGAAAATCATTTATCCCGTCTATCTCGCATGACGCGCCTCGACTTTTGACAGACTCGAATCGCTCGCCTCGCCACGTAACAGCCTAATGCATTGCGGGGTCGCCTTAGGCTATACGTCAATGTCACGAGGCTCTTTGTGCATAATATATAATAATATACAAGTTTCAGCCGATATTCCGACGCGGGAATGGCGCGCGGTCAAACGCATCGAAATCTCATTTCGTCCTCGTCGACAATTATAATCTCGCGAGGGAGGCTCGGCTGCTGCGGAAGGTTTACGGAATGCAAATCTCTCGTCTAAAATCGCACGAGCGTGTGACGCGAAGTAAACAATCGTATTCTTAGCTCTCGTATAATGAGAGGAATGAGAGGAGAAGGAGCGCGTCTGATCCGTAAAATTTGACGTTCGACGGAAAGTCGGAGCCGATGTCGAATGCGATGTCGAGGGCCGATTGCGCGGGGCATGAAGTGTGGCATGAAAACGGCATTTTATTTTTACATTGATAATTGGAGCACGTTCCGGCACGCGCGAGGCGCACCGCGCAGAAATTAGACACGACGCGGATCCAACCCCGCGTTCCCCTCGGCGCGGTCACTCCGTGTCCTACATAAAGGAGCATTTTTGGATTAGCGGTCGGCCGCGGGGGTAATCTGGTCCGATCGGCCCGAATTAATACCTCCGTTCTTAATTAGCGCACGGGCTAATCCCGCCCGCGCGCGCGTGATCGTTCCGCGCGCGGCAAGAACTCGGAATCTGCGCTCACGCACGAGCGCGCGCATTACGGCGACGCCGCGCCGCTGGTCGATCAGCAATGTCTGCTCGCGCGTGAATTTCAATTAAACGAAACGCTCCCGGCGACCGGCCAGCGGTGCCAACGGATGCGTGTGGCCTAATGTAACGAGTGCTAAGCGATAGGAACACGCGCGTGCGAAAGATCAAAGAGGCCGCTCCGTTGGATCGTCCTGAAATCCCTGATTCTAATTCTAAGCGCTGCTCCCGGCGCGCTTCCGGAATCTTCGCAATCGATTATCCCGCTCGAGTTCGCCGCTCGTCCGAACGCTCGTCCGGTTAGAATTTTGAGGGGGGGGGGGGGGGGAAACCCCGATGTCGAGGACGAAATTCCTTGTCGCGGTAAAATTTCCCGGAAATCCAGTGAAGAATATTCTGCCGCGTCCACAATGCATCGGCACAGCCGATAGGGGACCCATTTGTTTTTATCAAGAGAGGAAAATCTACTTTCGGTTCCGGTACATCATCCGTGGCGCGAATACAGCTGTATTTTCGAAGCCATCCGTTTTCGGCCGGACGCGGCGACATCGCGCGCTCATCTGCGACAGCGTGTTCCAGCTCTTTTCTCTCTCTCTCTCTCTCTCTCTCTCTCTCTCTCTCTCTCTCTCTCTCTCTCTCTATCTATCTATCTTTTTTTCCTCGTCCCCCACCCGAAAGCACAGCTCCCCGACACATTTTCACAGCGATCGCGATCGCGCTCGTGCATCCAGTGGAACCAGTTCAGCAAAAGCCCGCTTTAAGCTGGACGGGTCCCAGCCGAAAAAACGTTAAAGGGTCATCTCGGACGCGGTCCTTCTCTAGCTATCCTTCTCATGCGAAGAGGAGGGAAAAGGGAAATAAAAGCGAGATTTCCGCAGAGGAAATCGTCTTCTCACCCACAATAAGGCAACGTCACAACGTGCCCGCGCGGGGATACCTGCACGATCCCGCTGCATTCGCGGAAATCGTCTATGTTGGACGCGCGTGACGGATATCACAACTGCGTCAACGTACGCTACGTTTTCCCCGAAAGATGGATCTTCGGCAAGAAGATCGCATCGTGCCTAGACACGATTACTCGCTAGGCTATTCGTGGCTGTTCGCTGAAACATCAGCGAGCGTGCCCATAGCCCAGCTTGCGTTGGACAGACGTCACGTCCGGAATAAGCCTCGCGGGCACCTTTGACCTTATGAGATACGGCGGGGGATCCGTCAGGCGCGGGAGGAGAGGGGGGATGGGGTGGGGAGGGAGAGAGGGACTGTCCGTGCAGCAGAGGTCATAATTTCCCTCCCCGCGAGCGAAGAGCAATAATGAGTACTTGTCGAGCCGGCTCTCGTCATAGACGGAAGAAGAATCAGGCTTCCATCCTGATCAACGGGTCCATTGTGAGCGTGACGTGCCTGAGATTCAGGACGGCTCCGTGCGTCAGCGTGCGGATACATTTGCCGAAGAGCAGCAGCCCGTTTAGCGGCTGTTAAGACACTCACGTTGGCCGGCATCCGCGTAGCGTGGCGTTCTTACGTGGCGTACGTGTAATAAGCACGCGCACGGGAGGGACGCATCCCCGCGTCGCGTTGTTCGCTGGCAGGACGTGACGCAGAGGGTGGCGAAAGGACGCGGCGCGGCGCACGCGACGACCCACATTCCGTCGAATTTAATTTCATGCCTTATCTCCGGTAGCCGCGACACAATGCCTCAACTGGGGCGGTCGCGGATCTCTTTCCCGCACAGATACACTCCCGCGCGAAATCGCATACACGCGCGCACAGACGTGTAAATACACACCTATGCGACATGCATGCGCGCATGCACACAGGCGCGCCATACATTTTAACGGTGTCATACGCACACCATGCACTTCGCTCTTCACCTCGCCGCGTTCTATTTATACGCGATGTCTCTCCTATTCTCCGTCAAACAGAAGATCCTTCGTTCTCTCTTCCGCAAGCGCTACAACCGCTTGCCTCTTCCCCCTTTTATCTGCCCGCGTTTCCCCATTTCGGCATAGAGGACATCACAATGATACTTGGACCGCGACGTAACGAGCAAGAATTAAGATGGAATGCAGCTCGCGCTTTATCTCGCGCTTGGAAAATTAGCATCGACCGGTTAAACGTCGGCCTGTTTTCCAGAACAGCCGCTCTCTCTCTCTCTCTCTCTCTCTCTCTCTCTCTCTCTCTCTCTTTCTCTGCTCTGCTCTGCTCTCGAATCGAACGCGTAACTTCTCCGCGACATCTCTCGTATATTAATCTCGTCTCGCATCGTGAAGACGGAGCGACTAGCTCGCCGCTGCTGCACTTCCGCCCTCGAAAATCTCTTGGTGCGGCTCCGTAAAATCTAACGCACTCCAAGAGTGCGTTATCTCCCTCTCGAACCTTGTTTCCATCTCGGATGCAAGTGCAGCCTCATTCCCCTCTCTCTCTCTCTCTCTCTCTCTCTCTCTCTCTCTCTCTCTCTCTCTCCCTCTCTCTCTCTCGCTATTCGTTTCCGCTGGTCCCTCGCGCAGCACATTCTCTTGGCTCCTCAGTCATTTACAGGCATCTCTATCGCGGTCTAGGACAGTGAATTCGCGCTCAGTCTTTCCCGTTCTCTCCCAGTTGCCGCATCCGTTTTCTCCGCTCCGGCGCCCCGAATCGCGAGAATGCGTCTATTATGCATCGCGCATCTAATGTGCGCGTTTCTGCAGCGAGCGCAAAGCGAACGTATACCGAGGGTCGATCGCGCGGCTGGCTATTTCTGCGTGTGCTCGCGGTGACGATTGCTTTATCAGACGTAACGGGGCTGACTGACGGAACAGGGTGCGCGCCATCGGATCCCATATCGACGGAATAAGAGTCCGTTCCCTTTCCGCCGACTAGCAGCGACTGGCGTCGCTTATATAGGATTCCGACAATCTATCAGCGCGAATGGTTTTGGGCTAATTTTGGGGAGTGCATCAGAGTTACTCGCTCCGCCCCGAGGAGCGTCTCGTCTTCGCGATGCGAGACAAAAAAGAGTCCTGAGGTTACATTCGTAGTTTTCTTTACCGGTGTATTTACATATGTGTGTGTGTGTGTGTGTGTGTGTGTGTGTGTGTGTGTGTGTGTGCACGATGCACATTTATGAACTTTGTAGAGCTTTGCAGAGATCGGTGCAAAGTTCCTCAGCGTGAAATCTATATTAAGATCAGAGTCTCGGGGTAAATCCTGGACACATCTTTCGGACACATTTTGGTCATTCATCTCCGCATTGAAGGAATCGGGTAGCTTAATTACTTAAGCTGTAAATAAGCCACCCAATTGCTTAATCCCTCTCAATGATCAATCTCCTGGTTGCTTCTGGTCCAATAAAATCACAACGCGAAATATGATTATCAAGATATTTGATGTTGAGGATCAAAGAATAGCGGAGAGAAGATGGCATCAATTTCCAGGACGCTAAAAAAAGACGCGGCTCCGGATTAGTCAAAGAATTAGTCATTCCTGTGCAGACGGGTCCCACGTGTTGCCATGTACCCTACATACATTCCAGTCCCAAATAGTTCCCGATGTTTGCAGGAATACGTTAGAAACAACAAATCTCCCGTATCCGCCGCATGAATGTTTAAACGACGATGGTCCCGTCGAGCGAGTTAATCGTAAGCGTGTTACGTAAGCTCTCGTCTGGCGCGAGCTTGAAACCAAAAGCGCTATGAGAAAGATCATTAACCCATAGCGGGCCGATTACTCGGAAGGAGCTATTTGTCTCTGTACGTCGCAGCCGTAGCAGTCTAATCGTATGCCGACGTATCCTAATCACGCCTCTATCTCGGACTGCCGTGCCACGGCGAGGATCAAGAACCCCATCTAATTGGTATTGGACGGATATGGGAGTGGCAGAACGCGGCCACTAATATCGTTCGCCATTAGTCTCATTAGATCCGATCACCTTAATCGCCGAGTCTTTCGCATGGAGATAATGGCTATCGGTTTCCTCCAGAGATACACGATCAACGGAGAAATATTGATCAGCGATGTTACCCGACGCTAAGATATAGCTGAAGTCAATGATGAAACGTGCAATGATGAAGTGTTCCACGAGCATCCGCGATCGCTGATCCAGGTCTTCCTTTCTCAGATCAGATTACACGCTTAATCGCGAATCGTAAAACCTCGCTTGATGCTGTTGCAGGTCAAGCAACCCTGCACCGGGTGGATGCTGACGGCGACGGCCGCGATACGACGACGCTAGGACGACGGTAGGACGTTACCGCTTGCGGCTGCAGCTGCGGCGTCATCGGTCGCTGCACCTGCAGCTGCGGCGGCAGCGACGACGGCGGCGGCGACGTCGACGACGACGACGACGACGACGACGACGACGTAATCAGCAGACCAAGGGACGATGCAGAATACCGGTGATTACTACCAAAGGGCGCCGAGATGCTGTCCGGGAAGGAGCGGCAGCAGCAACAACAACAACAACGCGGCTGGCTCAGTGCGCGGAGCCGAGTTGTTGTGCTGCTGTTGCAGTTGCAGCACCGCCACGTCCACGAAGACTCCAGGGCTGCTGATGAGCCTTGCCGTGTGCGTGCTTGTTCTCGGCTACACTCTGCTCGGTGCGTTCGTCTTCATGGCTCTCGAAGGAGGCCTCAAATCGGTGAGAATCGGTCAATTAAATCACGCGACTCGACGGATAATACTCCACAAATTAATCCACAAATTAATCCAATCAAATTAATTCGTCTTCGATCTCGATTGCAAAGTAGAAATCAGAAGTTTGCAAACTTGCTCGCTTATAGCCGTTGCCTTATAGCAACATTGATCGATCCGCGAGTATGTTATCTGAATTATCTGAATTACATAATTCAACCTTTTCAAATTTGACGAGCGAATCGTAAAAACGAATTATAAATTCATGTTAAATCGAAAATAAAAAGAGTTGCCGATCGAAAATAATTACAGACACAGGACTGTAATATTTTCATGTCCGTAAACATTAATCGACATTAACACCAATTTGACTTGAAAGAAATTCCGAAAACGAGACCGATTCCAATCCTTGCGATTATCTCAATCAGGTAGAGATTGTACAATAATTAATAATTAGGGTAAATTTTATCGAATTTTTAAATATATTAAAAGTTTTTTCATTTGAGATTAAACTTGAAAAGTATAAAAAAATAATTAATAGTCCTCTAATTATAATTATTAAAAATATAATGTCTACCAATCATCTACCAATTACCGATTATATAGTTTACCAATATACGTAATTACTTACCAATATAAGTAATAACGATGACACTTCCGCGCGCAGGATTCGTCTACCGAAGTCGTATCCTCGAAACCCGATGGGGGCACTTACATGTTGACGAATCTGGAGGATGATTCCGTCACCATGGAATTGAGGGCACGCACAGTCGAGAAACTCTGGAGCATCACTGAGGATCTGAACGTTCTTTACAAAGAGAATTGGACTCGCCTAGCGGCCCGAGAAGTTCTAGAATTCCAAGAGAACCTGGCCCGCGGCCTCAGACGTACTTCATCGTCGTACGAACAGGTGCCACCGTTGTCTCCACGGTCACGGGAATATCACGCGGACAGGCGTCTGCACAGACGACGATGGACCTTCAGCGCTAGCCTGCTGTATTCTTTGACGCTGATCACGACCATAGGTACATTTCGCTTATTTCTTTCTCTCTCTTCTCTCGTGTCTCTCGCTGGCGATAACGAAGAGACCCATTGATCTTGATTATATTTCTATAAATTCCATTCACTCGTTCGTCCCATCTAGTACAATTTAATCCAATTCTGTACAAACACAGTGCGACATCGTATCATTTGCTAAATGATGCGTTGCGAGTAACATTCATCAGACATTATTAGCTCATAAGTGTCAAAGATCAAGCACCTATTCGCGTCGCAGGGACTGCAGAGAATTTGGGTTTCAGGATACGGTAGCGTAGCACCACGCACATTGTGGGGTCGACTGATCACCATAATCTACGCCCTATTGGGGATTCCGCTGATGTTAATCTACCTCAGCACGGTGGGCGACGTTCTCGCTCGTAGCTTCCGCCGTCTGTACGGACGCATGGTCCGGCGACCGCGCGACTGTACACGGAAGCAACAACCACCGCCACCGCCGCCACCGGTTGGCGGCATAATGGGCAAAGCGTATCGCTATGATAACCATGTGGAGACCAAGGGAAGCGGCAACTACTATTCGGCGAGCAGGGAGAGTTCTTGCGATGACCTAGGTATTCGCGGCGCCGGCAGCGCGATCCTGCTCGACTGCGGCAGTGAAGGCCTTCTGCACGCTACCACGAGCTCGACGGCCGCGCTTCAGGTAACGCACTAATGATCATGACGTACAAGGACATTTATGAAATTGAACGATACTCAAATGCCAAAGAAAGCGCGATCAAGAGGAGGAAAATTACGTGTGCAACTAGTAGTTAAATGATGAATTAATTATATATTATAATTTGATTCAATACTGTTGTAAATCTCTTCGGGTATTCAAGATAATTCTTATCCCGATCGGATAAAATTTTCTTTACAAATTCTAAGATCTAACTCCAACATATCTCTGTTACCATTATTCTTAAATCTCTTTATCGCATCTAATCACAAATTTTATTCTTCATATCTGTATGGAATGATTCGTCTCATATATCTTTCGCAACTCATTCTTCTCTATTGTAGGATGTAACAACGGGCAATGGCAAACGGCATTTCCATCCTTGCTCGTTGTCTCTATCGTCGACCTCGTCGCCGGCATACATGCTAGAAACTAATCCGGTTAGGATACCGATCAGCCTGTGCCTGATAATAATGCTGATGTATATATGTGGCGGCGCGGTCATGTTCAACCGTCTGGAGGGCTGGAGTCTGTTGGAGGGTGGCTACTTTTGCTTCACCAGTCTTGGCACGATTGGTTTTGGTGACTTGATGCCGGTAGGGCACAATGCAGCCTCGACCACTTTGGAGGAGCTCAGCCTATGCGCCTGCTCTCTCTACATCCTTGCCGGAATGGGCCTGATCGCCATGTGCTTCAATCTCGTGCAGGAGGAGGTGGTACGCGTGGTCAGGGTCTTCGGTAGAACCTGCGGCATATCGTCGGGCGTGGTGGTCGGACCTATCGGTGGTTCAGGTATCCCTGATGAAGGCATTCGGTGGGAAACCAGTAGTGAGAATCTGCCACGACATTGAAAAAAGGGAAAAAAAAGGAGTCGCTTGCTTTGTCGACCGTCGCGCATTAGTAGCGTTCAGAGATTACAATATCTATCATCGAATTTAATTGGATACACGCTATGATATATCGATCTGGTACAATTACATTTCAATTTCATTTTCTGAATCAGTACCGCTTAGACAATTACCGTCATGATCGATGACAATCCAGATTGAAGAAAACGAAGTTTCCCCGTGATAAAAAAGAACAACGGTTCTGTAAGAAGATGTGTCGAACGATCGTGTTTTTTAATATCATTCAATAAAAATTTCGCTTACGTACAAGTGTAAAAATCTTTTACCTATTAGTACGGATACGAATCCATTCAAGATCCATCCTAATCAGGGTTTTTGCGACAGAAAATTATATTCTACATTAATTCTACATTGAGTTTCGCGAGAGGATATCCTTGACCACGATAATGGTATATCTATTCTATAAAGTTAGCTGAAGGCAACGACCACCGAGGCAATTGGCCATCACGAATCACCCCTCTTTTTTTTGCAGCAGGCGCCACTTCCGGTCTCAAGGTTGACCTCGACGATGGAGGCGGTACCAGCGACTCGCGGTTGTCCGAGCAGGAGGAGGAAGCGATCGCCATGTCAATGGTGCCAGCCGGATCCTGACAGCATCAGGCCAGGAGCCCCGGTGACGGCAAGCTCCTGGCCCACCCGTCGAACACTGCCATGAAGTTGTCGCCCGGTCACCACACGTTGCCGCGTAAGAAAACGCTGCCGCTGGACGCCTCCGGCAGGACGAACAATTCATCGTCCTCGAGCAGCAACGTTCAACAGCAGCAGCAGTTCCAGCGGGGCCAGCCGTTGAGAAGGAGCTGTCTATCGCCGACGCAGTATCATCATCAGACACAGCAACAGCAGCAGCCGTCGCATCATCATCAGCATCGCCAGCAGGAGAGTTCGTTGCATTTCGAATATTTTGTGCCGCGCAGCGTCAGCGAGTTCAACCTCGCGGCTGCTGTGACGGACATGGCGGTACCGCCACCACTCCCTGCATCAGTATTGAGACCATCTTCAGCGGTCACACCGCCGATTGTCGGCGGGGTCGCCGCCACCAACAGCCAGACACGACTGTTGGACGGCAGCGGTAATACCGCCACTAGAAGTCGCGAGAAAATGGTCACCTTCGAGGATGAGGGTATCAATTGCGGCGTTACGTCGACTCCCACTAGGAAGCCTCTGCCAGGATTAGAAAACGTCTTTATGTGACGTGTGCCACTACTGAAGCGATTGTTATTGAAGGCGATCGTGAGATTATCAAGATTCGTGCGAATTCTACGTCTTTGAAAAGGCAAAACACAGCAATTACTGATCGCGAAATCAGAACGTTGTTCGATATCGTTCGTAATGAGGAAAAGATTAAACGGATCTGGAAATAATTACTTTGACGAACAAATGAATGGAATTAGTTTCACAACTGTATAAAGCCTGCATCAGCAATTGCTGATTGGAAGATCGTACAGATCTTCGCCATCGCTAATTGAAGAATCAATGGGCATTTCAAGAAAAAATTTGCTAATTAATTGGAAACAAATAAAGAACTAGAAACCAAGAATGCTATGATTGCATTGAATTGCAGATCGGCGCGACTGAATTACGTCAAAGCATTAATGAAACATGAATATCAGACAAAAAGGAACTTTACATTTCGTGTATTTTCCGATTAAGATGGAGTAAAGAGAAAGAAAAGATGGAAAACGAAAACATGGAAACGAAAATAAAAGAGTAAAATAATGATAATCTTTACAAGACTGCAAGCCTTTATAATGTACTAACGTGAAAACCAATATAAGATTATTCCAAATATCAAAAATGGCAGAGAGTATGCAGACTGGGTGTACGTTCGCATTAATAAAACAAACAAGAAACGAGACGTTAAAAAGTATATCGCAAAAACTCTATAAAAAAAATCATTCGATAGAAATTATTGGCTCTAAGGGCTTCTTTCTTATTATTAAGGAGGGAGAGTGTTTAAGAGATAGTAACATTCTAAACAATACAAATATCGAAAAAGGCATTTAAAATATGTCTAAAGAACGTTTTCTCTTTCGTGATATTCTTTAGATACTTTTTACATGCTCCTTTTAAGACATTTGCATTGTGTGGAATCGTTTTTATGTCCGACAAATTTTTAAAATCGACATATTCCGTTAAATTTCCCGACACCATTTACCATGTGATCGCGCGAAAAAGCGAGAAATAAAAGACAAATGCCAAATGAACTCTAGAAAGAGAAAAGAGGAAAAGAAAGAAAAGACAAGAGAGAAATAGGAACATCGTAATCGACATTTTTTTATAAACGAAGGTCTCTTTGGCTAAATGTCGACTGTACATTTCGTATATTGATTACGCGACTAAGCATCATCATCATCATCATTATTATTATTATTATTATTATTATTATTATTATTATTATTATTATTATTATGTCACTTGCGCGCATAGGATATCTATCGAGTATCCGAATTTTATGTCCGATAAGTCCAATTATATATTCCGGATGTTATATGAATAGCTTGTATATATATTCGAAAAGTATATTGAACATTCTAACTTATACGACTACCTTATCGTATACCAAATAAAATAAAGTTATATAAATACCTGACATGTCTCATACGTACCGTTCTTCTTCTTTTTATGATGATATTTTATAATAGTATACATTTATTTATACATTAAAATTTACAACGTTGAATAGCTCCGGTCTTTCGTGCAAATTGGATTTTCTTTGATGTAAATGAATGCATTCAGTACTGTTCACGAAGCAACTAAATAGCAATCGAATATCATTGCTTTTTATCATTGGATCCAATCAATCATTCAATTATTACTCAACGGCTGCAGTACTGGTATTATTCACGACAGATTCAACTGAAATTGTTTCAAAATAGAATCACTATTTTATAAGTTTTACTATATATATGTATATACGCGTGTGTGGCGGTGGTGTGTGCGCGCGCGCGCGCGCGTGCGTGTACGTGTGTAACATTACATATCAAATATGTTTATTTTTGTTTAGGCAATCATATTTATTTTTTAGGTAAAATCAATTGTACTGTATTGATATGGTAATAAATAAATTGTTATTTTATCTTATATGATAAAATAAATAAAAAATGTTACATGCTTATAACTACATTTACAGTTACATATTCATTTAAATACATTTTCATTTAAATTACTTAAAGAGACAATCTTATTTTATACCGTTTGAGTTACATTATCGGAAAATAAAACTCTGGCTAATCCGATTTTGAGTCGTCGATTACTAATTCAATTCCTAATTAGAGATGGTGGAGGCTCGTGGCGCAGATTTTCAGAACTCGTGAGTGCTTAGATGACAGGTTAGAATTTTCTTTTTGTGAGAAATATCCGAATGCGTTATAAATTACAAAGTCGTGATATTTCCTATGATGACACATCGTAATCATTATTGTATCTGATGTTTTTAAATATAAGATATACATCTATGCAAGTTACGTTTATACAGATAGTTTTTAATGTAACTTAACCTAACAAAGAATCTAATCGGCGAGATAAGAAACCACGCGGTAGCGCGGTTTTTAACTTACAATGTTGTCTGTAAGTAACATTAAAATGCTTAATTTTGCGAAGCATATAATTTGGAAAAATCACGCAGAGAGTACATACTGTCATCTGAAAACTTATTGCGAAAGATACAAATATTTGATGCAGACTTTTAGTTACTCTACGCGGCAGGATACGATTGTTGATGACATTGATTTGCTTGACTTTTCAAGAGTCAAAGCATTACGAGAAAAATTGCTATATTGCGATTATCTGGATCAATATAAACTGAAGACAACTTATATGAAGCGTTACTCACAGTTAAAGATCAATGAGGATATTGCAAGAAAAAAAAGATTCCAAACTCTTGCTCATAATTCTGTTTATAGTGTACTCTTAAATGAGAAAAATAATAATGAAGATAATGATAATCATTTGTCAAAAGTAAATATAGATACTGAAGTAGATGCAAATGCTGAAAAAAATGTAAGACGTGTACATATGCCATATGCAAGCACAGATCAATACAGTAACGTTGATATATCTTTGAACGATTCAAAAAGTCATCAAAATATTTCAGACAATAGTTTTGATAAAAATACATTATCATTGAATGAAAAGTACAAAAATCTGTACAATAAATACTTAGATGCAAAGGAAGCAACTTTTGGTAAAGAAGAAAATGTAATTCTGAAGGATTATATACAAGAATTTAATACAAACGAATTCTGCAAAACAGATTTTTCCAATGTCCCACCTAATTGGATGGTTGATGTTGAAGAATTCGATGATACACTTGAAGAAAAGATATGGCTGAAGAATTATGGCACTCCAGATCCAAATTCTAATATCAGTTTGGTATCATGTGGTGGATGTGGTGCCGCGCTGCATTGTAAAGATCCTGCCATACCAGGTTACTTGCCTTCTGAGTTGTTCCATGGAAAGAACGAGCGCAAATTGCAGCTTATGATCTGTCAGAGATGTCATTTTCTGAAGTATTACAAAACCGCATTGGAAGTGAAAGTATCGCCGGACGAATATATAAATCTCTTAAAGATAATAAAAACCAAAAAATGTGCCGTTATATTGATGGTTGATCTCACCGACTTTCCATGTAGCATATGGCCTGAAATAAATAGTGTGCTGAATCCCAGAACGGCAGTATTTGTAGTAGGGAATAAGATCGACTTATTACCTCAAGATTCAAAAGATTTCTTCATGCACATTCAGAGGTGTCTATCGAAAGCTGTACAGGAAAATACAGGAATCGATCAAAACAGTATTAGATATGTGGGACTTATATCTGCAAAGACTGGTTACGGCATAGAACAATTAATAAATAAATTGCATAAAATATGGCAATATAAAGGTATATATATTAATTTGATTTAAGAAGAAATGTAAATCTGATATTTCATGTATAATTTTTAGGAGACGTTTATGTAATCGGATGCACAAATGTAGGAAAATCCACATTGTTTAATACTCTACTGCAATCTGATTATTGCAAAGTGCAAGCTGTAGATCTTATACAACGTGCAACCATTTCTCCTTGGCCAGGTACAACGTTAAATCTATTAAAATTTCCCATTTTGAGTCCTCAGAACTGGAGACTCAAGCAGAGAATGACGCGATTAAAAGAGGAACAAACGTCAAAAATAAATGAAAATCAACTTAAAAGAAATCAGTTCCTCGAGACGGGTAAATTAAAATATGTTACATTGCAAGGTAAATATCAAATAATATTCATATATATAATAGAGATATTCTCTAAAATTATGTTTACATTGATCATAAAACAAAAATGCTTTTGATAACACAAAAATAAATATATCCCAAATACAGATCGCATTGGTAGAACATTCTCTTTGAAAAATAGTGTATCAGGAAACAAAGAATTCTTGGAAGAGAAATACGGAAAGCAGCAAGAACAATTTGGCTTCGACGAGTTCCGAGAAGAATATAGACTAAGCCGTTGGTGTTACGATACTCCAGGCACCATTCAACCAGATCAAATTTTAGATTTACTAACGACACAAGAACTTTTAACGGTTCTGCCAAATGAAATAATCTCACCTAGAATTTTCATCCTGCAGGTAGATCAGACGTTATTTCTGGGCGGAATGGGCAGACTGGATTATTTGAAAGGCGATGATTTTATTAGGTATTCACATGATTAATGTCTAGAGTAATATGTAATATAAATTGAAAATCATAGTCATATATTTTCATAACGATTTCATCTAGATGCACAATATTTTCGAGCAAGAAAATACCGGTAACTATAACTCGTACTGCAGATGCAGATAGTGTATATGATGAATTACTTACAACGAAAGCCTTTGTCGTGCCTGACAATAATCCAGACCGATTGAAGCATTGGCCGGCAATGAAATCTAAGGAAATGGAAGTCACTTGTATTGGAAAGAATGTATCAGTTGCTGACGTAGTTTTATCCAATGCAGGTAATCCATTTTTATAATAGAAAAGAAACTGATTTATTTATACTCTAATTTTCATTGCCGTAATTTTATGATTATATTATAGGATGGATCGCGATCTCTGGTAAAGAAGATAAACATATTTTATTGAATGCTTGGACTCCACAAGGACGTGGTTTATATCTTAGAACGCCAGCACTTTTGAAGAAATCCGTTAGCCTGCGCGGCGATCGAATCCCAGATGCACCGACATATAAAAAAGGAAGTCAGGCATATGTATAATAAAAAAAATTCTTATCCACATCTTTATTCCAAGCGTATTCTCGTGTTACATATCTCGTTATTTATGTAATTGATTTAATCGGTTTTGTTTTACATGATAACTGATATTTGACAGAAAAAAGAAATACATGTGTGTATTAAGTGCACTTAGTACAATATCTGAGAAAAATGTGTTAACTGTTAAACAATTTTGTTATATTAACACTTGTTTTACACAACTTACATCAGTTAATACTTTGAATCACAACTATCCTTTCACACGAGTTTCTCTCGTTAAATATATAAAACATTTAATTCACTTTGTTTCTAAATTTTATATTATAATAATAATATTATAATATATAACTCTAGGATAAAATGAACGATGAGAGTCTAGTTATTATATCAACCATCGACTTCCTGAGCTCGTATTTTCGCTTGCTTATACATCCTTTTGTAAAATTTTTCTAGTTTTTTGTAAAATCCATGTCCCGAGTAATCACAACTGGATTGGTAACTTGGATTACATTCTTTCACGCTGAAACATTTCCGAAATTCAAATCGTTGCGATTTACGCGATGATAATTTTACTTAACACACATTCACCGCCTAGACGCAATTTAGCTAATTTTTTCTTCATGCCAACTGATATTCATCGTAATATAATCCATATAATCGCTTAATAATTACGTAAAATTTTAGTTAAAGAAATATTGAATTCTTTGCAAATATATTTTGTCTATTGTGCTTTCCTATTATTATTAAACAATCATTATTTTGCACATGTAAATAATTGCGTATTATAATATTATTTACTTAATATTATAATATTACGTCGTAATATGTTTTAACATATTTATTACATATTGATTACCAATAGCTATCATTAGCTATATCACAGGAAGCTCGGTATTCTAGGTAACTGTCATGACAGTGTGAATGTTTAATATTACTTACTTGTCCACTGTAGCTTCAGTAGCACAGAGTTCTTTCTTAGCCTGTTGAAGATTTCTGATTCTAGATTGCAATCTGCAACAACATAATGGTATCATGTAAAAGCAATTAGCGAACGTATCTACTTTCAGTACACTCACAATGACATCGTTGTTCCTTCTTGTACATCAGATGCACTATTTAGCTTAAGACAGCAGCATTCTCCGTCGGATGAATGTCTGTATCTTTGTTTAACATTAATATATCTTTTGGCAATTTGGTCCGAATCATCGTAACACTTAGAAAAATAACAGTTATATTTTAAACAAACTGGACAATTGTCCGTAATATGGATATTGTCACGTATGGTTTCTGGTTTCTCGTAATATGGTTGAGAAACGCATACGGAATCTTTTTTCGCTGAATAATCGATTCGTGATCCTGTCTGATAACACGTAGTATAAAACGGATACTGATAAGAATCATCTACGCTGCTGGATCTCTGGCAATATCTATTACATATCATAAAAATACGTATAAACGAAATATTTATAACTGTTAATATATATTATGCATATTAAAAATGTTAATGACATAAATGATAATGATATTCACGGTCGACAGCTTTGAGATCTTGGCTTTTGTTTATTGTGACATACTTTCCGTTGTCTTATAATACCCTTAACTGGCCTTTTTCTTTGCCCACATGTTTGCTGAAATAAATTTATATAAGATTGACATTTCTTGCTCAAAATACTTATAACTTATAATTGAAATAAATATATAATAGAAGAGAAAATACAATACAATTGTAAATTTCAATGTCCGCTTATAAGTACCTTAGAATTTATCATTTTTGGATTGATGATACGACATTTGCTCACATCGTAGGAGCCCAATACTTCTTCGACAACTGTTTTAGTAGAAATCTCGATTTTGGGCGCAATAATACCCTAAAAATCGCAAAAATCATGGATACAAAATTTTATAGATTAAACAACTAGGTATCAAAGACATACAGGAAAATATTTGGTTGGCTTCATCAACAAATCTGTGTCCATTCCCGCTAATAGACCTTTGAAACATGATTTGGGATACAATAAGTCTACCAAATTCGTCTCAAATATTGCTAGAGTGATGCCATGACTAGCCGGTGTTGCCCATTGTATCAATTTTGCATGCAAGAACTCTTGTTCCAAAGTACATTGCAGCTCTGCCAGAGAAACCGTTCGATCGAACACTTTATTAAAAACAAATTTATTATGGAAGAAGAGCGGAAAAATTGGAGTTTTTCTGCAAGTCTCCACGTGAGAATTCAAAGTGTTAATCTGTAAAGCCATTGTACCATTAGGACACAACCAAACACCAGGGCACGTTACCTGAAACGTATGACACATGTATTTTAAGAATGATCTTTGGAACAATAGGAATGAAAGCGTCGAATAATCAACTGGAAATATGTACCGCATGTACATTCAACTGTATCTTAACACGAAAAGCCCTGCCTGCCATATCTGATGACGGCCTCATTGATTATATGGTTAACAATATCGTTGTTCGATTCCTATACGTCACTTTACTTTCACTCTGGTACTTTCATGATGACAATGACATATGAATTTTCGAGTATGTATATTCAAACTCGATGTCCGCGTCTGCTTAATTTTCCGAACTTATCTCGGGGTAAAAATGCACGCGTATACTTTGGAATCTATGCCATCATGGGAAAAGAATTACCACAGTACTTGTTGCCAAGAAACAGCGACACAACATTACTCGAATCAATGCGTCAAGATTGAATTTTTGAAGTCTGGCCGATATAAAAATTAATAATATTAACTATAAACTTGTTTTTCCTTGATGTAAAAAGAAATTTATAAAGCACTTGACAAATGATAATTTTATTTTTAATACAACAATCGTAATGTCTTTTTTATGTTCTAAATGGCACGCCCGTAAATTTCTTCTCTGGCAGACCTGCGTATAATTTTCGGAACTGAATTTCCTTCGCAATAAAATCCGATTGTTTATAAGGAAAGCGTAATCTTGGATCTTTTGAGAAAGGTATCAGCGGTGTGGTAAACCAGCCGTATCTACAAACGATTTGTTATTAAAATTTAGTTTTCATTTATATGCATATTTATCAACTCACTCCATATTCACCGTTGGTGGTCTAAACGTGTAGATATCTTTAGGCTTTGCATCTAACTTTAATTTAAGTAGTTTGATGTCCTCCTCTCTAACATCTAACGGAGAGATAACATCATGTTTCGCATAAAATTTTCTGGTTAATGCTTTGGTTCGTGTAGTAGGCACAAATGTTTTTCGCAAAGTTATATATTTCTTCTCTTTTTCGTATCTTTCTATATAGAAGCGCAATTTTGC
Organism: Eciton burchellii; assembly: GCA_020341155.1. Taxonomy (NCBI): domain Eukaryota; kingdom Metazoa; phylum Arthropoda; class Insecta; order Hymenoptera; family Formicidae; genus Eciton; species Eciton burchellii. The sequence goes on from JAHMML010000060.1 coordinate 371,659, forward strand.
AGGATTCATCAACAAATTGGTCGTCATATTTTCGTAATATAATTAAATTACATTTAATTACAATTTAATTATTATCGCGTATTACATGTGCAGATTGCATTATGTGTCATTACGAACGAAGCTAATTTCAAGATTTCTTGATTTGTATGAAACATCATTGTTAAGTAGCGTTCATATGCATGAAATATAAAAGGTACAAATAAAAGAGATGTTACTTGAGAAGTATTGATATTTATTTTAAAATATGTATATCAATAGAAAACACATACATAACAAGCGGAAGACCATGGCCGATCAATCAGAGATGTCCAGGTCTGTAACATCGTAGTTTCCGTTTTTTTCTCGCGATTCCTTCAATCAAAAATTGTTCTCATAAATATATAAGGCAATACTCATATAAGGAACTAAAGCGCTGGCCGCTTTTTCTTCTACTAAACTCTAGCACTGCGTTCTAAAATGTTGCTTCGTTGTTTCGTTATATCTCAGCGATTCGTTAACTAATTGATTGGTGACGTTGTTAGGCATTTTTCTTTTCTAATCAGCGTATCTGACAACTCTCTTCTTAAAGCTATGTATCTGAAAATCATTTTCATTTGTGTCACACTATGAACACAATTATGGCAAAAGATAAACTGATGAATATCTGATGTATTCCTGAAAAAAGGAAAATGGCTATGTGCACACAATCCATATTCATTAAAACAGTTGATACTTTCAAACATGAGTTTGAATAGATTGATGAATTGAATTATATAGGCGTAATTTCCTTATATACCTTTAGTTGCTTCTGCTATAACTAAATTATTCAGTAGCTACCAATCTTTATATTTATATTTCTATAAATATTGGAGCCAAAGTACTCTCAATCCGACAATGATTAAAGATAATTCAATTATACTTCATTATCACAAAAGTTTGACAATATTTCAAAGACAGTCTCATTAATTCGTAATTACGTAAAATAACTGAAATATTTTCTTCCATTTTATCATTAATTTTTCTCTCTCTTTCTAATATGATTAAAAAAAAATCGATCATAGTCTCTAGCCATTTAAGCAAAATTAATAATACTTATTTAAATCATGCAGTTCTTGATTTGGAAAAAATTACAGCATACTTAAAATAATAATTCTGAGATAATAATGTTATAACATGACAATGTATCGTTCAATGGTATTATCCTATTGCCATCGCGATTATTTCATCATTGATGAAAGCGCGAGACATTTTAATTGATATCGTAAATCCATGTTATAAAACCATTATAGTAATAAGACGCATTTGGTGTGTTATTTTCATAAAATTACTTTCTGTTTCAATCAATCCTGTTCAGTAATAGACAAATTTGATAAAATATCCGCACCTATCGAGGACGTATCCCTCGTTTCGCTAAGACGGCGCACTGCGTTCCTGAAAACGAGCAAATTTTTTATGTAATCGGAACTTAAGTTTATTTTGCGAACTTAAGTTTATTTTGCGAATTCGCTAACATTGAAATTAAAAATAAGTCTTGAACAGATAATTAGAATAAAATTTTAAAAATATTAAATTATAATTAAAATTTGTAATTAAGAATATATTTCATAAAGGAAACAATTTTATATAAACGAATGCCTATCAGTTTTTTCACTGATCATTTAACGGATCTAATGTTTTTATACAATAATACCTTTTTTGTTCTGCAAGTCTGCTATTCCCTTCGCTGAGCTCTACATCCACCATCTTATCCGCGTACGACCTTTGCTTATCGAACTGTGGCAAATCTAGATTACCATTGTGATGATATCCGTTCTCGCATCTACTCAGATAACCATCTAGCAACGGCGATCGACAGGTATCGCGCAACGACAAATAGTCGGCATTGCTCGGCGACAAAATCTCCTCATAGTACTCGACACTCTTCGGTTCCAAATTGCCAACGGTGGATCCGAATTTTCTCGGCAACGTGGCCGACGTGCTTCTACCGCAATAAGAATCTGTCGTATTCTCATTCAGAATCGATTTCGACAAGGGACTTTTATACGACCCGGTGGAATCGTTGTCCGCGATGATGTCTGAGCTGTGATATTTGGCACGAGAAGCGATGAGATCCAGAGTTGGTGATTTCATGTATCTCCTCAGGGAATCATGCGAGGTAGATGGCACACTGCTGCCGTAATGATCAAAGATGGATCTGGCTTCCGGACTATGATGTCCATATGACGATGTGTCACTATATCGTTCTCTGTCCACCGGTGATTTTCTGCTGGACATCTCGTCAACATACAAACCATAATTTTTATCCGATCTACAAAATACAAATTGATAAAAATTTTTTTTGGAGAATTATAAATCTTAAAGTTATATGTGTGAAGGAAAATGTAAAGAAATAAAACTATTTTTAATTTACCTTGTTCGAGGAACTCCATAATTGTACAATCTACTGCGTTCTCTTTCTCTGGAACTATTGAAGCTGAACCTTCTGGGTAGAGTCACACTGCTTATTCCTGGTGGCGGTGCTGTCAAGGATGGTCTTTTCCGATCGTTGAATCTCGAGTAGAAACTGCGTCTTCGTATTCGGTCTATCACTGATTCCGAACTGTCTCCGTGCATGAACAAAGAATATGAGGGTGACGTGGGCGAGTGTAACTGTGGTGAATGCAGGTCACCGCGATTATGATTTAAGTCTGCCGAACAGATTGACCAGGAATCAAAACTCTCTGGTTCTTCGGGCGAAAACATTTCACTGGTGCAATCCTCCAATGGCTCTTTAGGTACTTTAGTGTCGTTAGCCTCTTTAAGAAGATTTATTGCAGATTCCTTTGATCCTCCATCAGTTATTAGTTCGTTCAAATCGATAATTTTGTCAACGTTTTGTGAGGTAGAATGATCATCTTGCAATTCTATGTGATTCTCTATTTTTTTGGCGCATTCGGTTACTTCTCGTTTCAACTCGGCGACATCCTTCGCTCGTAATGGTTTATCGATGATGATTTTGTTCCCAGTGATATTGGCGTGATGCGTCATCTTGGATAGACAATCCATCAGCTTGTCGGAACTACTATCTATCACAGGAACATCCTTAGGTGATCCAATGGACACGACGGAATTTGTTTTGGGTAATTCGAATTTGGGCGAGTCTCTTTTAGGTGTAGCATGTCTAAACGTGTGTTGTGGTATTTTGGATAGATCAAGTTTCAAACTTGCTCTGCTTGGCCGATATTGTTCCAGTGTTTTAGCTTGATTACTATTAAAGTTCGAAGCGTTCTGACCTGTGGAAGCCGAAGAATTCAATAACTTTGAGTTTGAAGCTATAGAACTCGAGCAGTTTTGAGAATTATTCTGTAAGGCAGAACTTGTTTGCAAGACATCAACAGGCGATACATTTGCATCAGAACTATTCGATACATCAGCTTTGGGTACCGTAATTATATTTTGCATAGAAGATTCAACATCATTGGATTTCGCGGATGTTTCTTGAACATTTGGCTGTGTCTGCTTCACCTGCGATGATCTTGCGATAGTTTGATTGTCGACATTACTTCCCTTAATTGAATTTTGTACTGTGCCAGTCGGGCTATCGGGGCTTCTCTCCTTCTTCGTCGTTATGATTTTCTTCTTTACTAATGGTCTCGATTTCTCTTTTTCATCGGACTTGCTCTCGGAACTGTCGGATGATTTTTTCACAACTTTCTTAACGACGCGTACCATTCTCTTCTTTTTAGCACCATTGATTTCATCTTTATCCGTTTCTTCCTTCGATATTACTGGCTTCTTAATCTTCTTATCAATGTCCGCGCCTTTATCGGTTCTCGTGATAGATCCGGTTTTATCCAGAGAACTTATATTCTTTTTGGTCTTCATCAGTTTTTTATCCTCATTATTAGCAATGGATTCCGTCTGTTTGTTGTCCACCTTTTGTAGAGATTCGGGATCATTTGATAATTTTCTTAGCAATTCTGTTTTCTCCTGTTTCGTTTTATCGGGCGACGATGCTGACGATTCTGATTGCGCGAGTTTCTCCGGCGCTCTCTTAAATTCCCTCGATTGTTCTACGGATTTTCTTTCCCTAACGATTGGCTCTCTCTCTTTTGACCTCTCTTTAGGCGGCGATTTCTTATTCTCCAGCATTTTTCTCACCGGCTTATTGTCGGGTCTACCGAATTTCGTTGGGATTTTGCTCGTCGCGGTCGCATCTTCCTCCGAAGGCTCGGTCGATTTTGCACACTTCGGAGGACTCCGCTTCAGCTTGCTCATAATCGCGTTTTGCGATCGGCTGCCGCTGTTTGCGTTTTGCTTCGTGTCTGCGTTTGTTTTAAACAATCCTAGTACCGATGTCACTCGTCCCTTCGCTGATGATGCGTTCTTGTTGGATCTATTCTTGTTGAGTGACAAATCCTCCACACTCAACGTTTTCTTTACCTCGGTTAAACTTGGTTCCGGAGAAATGCACTCGACGGGAGGCGCCGAGCACTCGCGCACTCCGCGTTCCTTTCGATCACTCGGAATATTGCCATTCATCGTCGGCTTCACGATTGTGCTCGCCGTTTCATCGCTCGAGCGTAGCCTCTCCAGCTTCTTTTCCAGCGAATGTAAAAAACTACTTTTTGAACCTTGTCGCTCAATCTTTGTCTTCTCCTTTTCATCACTCTTGAGCTCTGTCGGGGAGACATTGGTATTATCTAGTTTGTCTTTCTGCAACGCATTTATTTCATTCTTCTCTTCTTTGCAAATCTTCTCGTCCTTCTCCTCCTTACGCTCTTTGCTCTCACTCTTTCGTCTCATGAACCGTGATTTCCGTCGCTCGTTCTCCGCCGCTTTCTGTGCTTCTTTTTCTTTCACGTATTGGCTTTCCTCCCGCGGTGTGTCAAAGAAATCTGGTCGCAGAAAGCGCGAGATACGATGTTGCTTCGGCTTCTGACTTTTGTTGTTATCCTTTGGCTCAATCTCTTTGCCGCTACTACCGCTTCGGAAGAATTTACTCAATATCGATCTTTCTTGATTAGCGCCTCCAGCTGATGCATCTTGCGAACCGGCGAAGGACTTTCTACGATCCGTGCTCACACTTGGCTCTCTGGTCAACGATCCCGAGCGTAGTCTAAGACTTGGAATGCAACTGCGTCTTTTGGACGTGACGGAGTTGGCTAACGACGGATCACTGGTGATCAGTGCCTCCTTGTCGCATTTATCCGTGTCCTTATAGTTGCAGCTCAAATTTGGATTGAATCGCTGCGGTGTTAGATTTTTCAGCTTAGATTCCTTGATCAGATTTTCCGCCGCCAGTAGCCGATTCTCGAAACTTTTAGAAATATCAGTCTTGGAGACCGATTTACCGTAATCGCCTAAATTTGACGAGGACTCCGTAGGCGACGTCTCACAAGATCTAGCTGACATACTCGAGGTAGTGGCAGTCGTATCCATCAGATTAGCATTCGAATTGCATGCGGATATCGATATACCTTCCGACACGGAACTAGTTTCTGTGATATTATTGTCCATGTCTTCTTTGCAATCTCCTGGATACATATCCAGATCGCCAGGTTCCTCCTGAATCTTATCTGTTCTATAACCATGGAAGTTCTCCCGTCTTGCGTTGCCGATGACATTGGATCTAGCCGATTCCTTGTACTTTCGACCAAGTGTCATTATGTGCCTGGGCAGGGGTGGAAGCAGCCTGTCATCGTCATCGTCATCGAACAAGCTGATACTTCTTCGCGGCGAATGACGTTCTGATCTGTCATACTTGGATGGTTCCAGCAAACTGTTAGCCCTCCTGATACTTCGATCAAGCGATCTGTCTCTGTATTCGGTCTGATCGGAAGTCGCAGAGGTGGGGCATCGTTTCGCGGCTTCGCTCGAACCTATTAGGCTGAATGTTTCGCGCATCGGCGATTGATAATATTTGTTGTTATCGCGCGACACGGATGGTGAACGCGGTATCGGTTGTCGCGTTTGTTCGATAAACTGTCTACTCAATCTGCGTGCCAGGCTGGGAGTGAAATTTTGTTCCAACGATCCCTGCGTCTCCTTTCTAATATGCGCCGTCGCTGTCTCCGCTTCCGCATCTCCTTCATGCACTTCTTCTGCCTTATCTGAAAGCAATCGAGACAGAATCTATGCACATTCCGCATGCATATGTGTTTTGCATGTCTGCGTGTGCGTGAACAGCAACTGGACGTTATCGCTGTCGTTGTTTCGTGGGCTGCATGTATAAGAATACTCTCATAATGTCGATATTTACATTCCTTTATTTCTGCATACATAAAAATCTTTCTTATAAAATCTGTCGAAAAATGTAATAAATAAAATGAAACCTTCCTCTCCCTCAAAGTTTTGTTGAATTTTAAAAAGTTCCGTATGCACCGTATGCGGTACAACTGCTGTAAGCACAATTTGTGTCGATATAAATTTTCAAGTTGCTGAAACTCTCATTATTATACTTTGCCTGATATCAATGACTAAGAATAGTGGAAACTAATCTTAGTCTTAGAAACTAATCTATTTGGAACTAATCTTAAGGAGATCGCACATAAATAGTATCTTCAAGTAATAGCATCTTGAAAGTATACATCGACATTATCAGCAGCGTGTGTACACGTGCGTGCACGTATCTTTTCCTTATACGTATATAAATATTAATACAGAAAATTATAGGCGTATACTCATTTAACAATAATCATGCAAGAAACTCATCTTACATATTTAGGGGAACAATTATATAGACTTCAAGTAACAAATAACGATACAATCAGTAATAATATTAAAATTATTCGCGCGTCTCATAAAATAAATATATACTTTTATCACTTGATACGCATCTAAATCACAATATGTTAAATGAGTAGACTTCGGACAAGAAGTAACGCACACAGCGTGTGGATAATATTAAATACAATATATATAAATATGTATGTATGTATGTATGTATGTATATATATATATATATATATATATATATATATATATGTATATATATAATATGCATTATCAAAGCATGCGGAGACAATGTGTGTGAAGTAATAAAAACGCTGTTATTTAAACTCTTAAAAACACAACAAATATCAGCCATCTCAGACAAGGGTTAGCTTCCGCTTGCAAATATACAATTTCTTTTTTCATTTTTTTCTCTCCAAATACTTCGCTAACAATGTGTCACATAAAAAACTCTCTCTCGTATAACAAAATTATTTTCGTTTTTAAAACATGGCAACAAATAACTTATCTATCAACGAGTCTCGCGAGCGGGTTCGGTATGATTTATTCCATTACCTGCTGTAACTATTGCTGTATCACACTTACAATTGTCATTCGCTAGAACATTAGAACTTTCAAACACAATTGAACTAAGACTATTGGTACTCATTAATCACATCGTTTCAATATGCATTAAATATGCATTGCATATCGTACTTTTTTTTACTCATTAATTTTTATATTATTTTATGTGAATATATATTTACACACGTCTGTACATTCAAGAATAAATCATACCAAAGATAACCCGAAGTTCACAGGTACTCGCGAATGTTTCACAGGATATTTGGATATCATCCAAAACGCACGTGACAAGTGTTAGAAGTGTATTATTTCCGAGCATCGTACATTGCGTACAATTAAATCATCGTAATGCGAGAATGCGAATGTCCAAATATGTCTTCCCATCGTGATGGAAATTGTACTGTTTTGTCCCGGGCGCATCTCTGCGATCATGGACTTTATGCGGTAACATCAGGTAGGTTGACGAAGTACGCAAGTTCGAGAAAGATTGAACGGCGAAAGGTTTCTTTTTTTTCTCGATATAATGAGACTGCATGTGACTTCTTTGGCGTCACATTCACTTTGAACTAGGCATATAGATATTAGTACCTAACTTGGTTTGTCTACTGGGGATTACCGTCAGCCCGCCTACGTAGAGTCACTCGCACGGTCGCTGCAACAACCGTCAATAAAACCGTCAATCAATGACAAAACGATGCCAGTGTGAATTTTTCTAGATTTCTAGATTCTATGTTTTCGATAATAATTGTTTGCTAACTTACTAGCCGAATGCGATGCCATCGGAATCTCAATCTCAATGTATAACAGGGTCTTCTTTACATTTTTGTGCCAATTTAATTTAAGAAAAAATTACATTGCTTTTTCATCTTTTTCCCTTAATTACGTATATCTCTATTTTTATTGCATGTTCAAAAACGAAATAAAATATAACATAAGACTACATTATATATTATTTTATATAATTTTTTATTGAATTTTTTCGTTAATAGATAGAGAAGTTTGAGATTTAGAAGCCCCTGTCGTCGCGTTAATCAAATTAATTATGCCGAAAATTAATTTTTCTGATTCGAAAATGCTAACAAACAATTATTCTAATTACTGATTGAAGAGTCGACGATAGACGTAAAATTAATGCATGAATTTAAATTAAATATGGATTTCTATCTTGGATAGTGGAACTGAGAGTCTTGTTGTATATTGTATATGGATGTGTGCAATCATGCTCCAAAATTTAATGTACACTAAATAAACAAAAAAAGGAACTGCTACTACGATGTTATAATAATAAAAATCAATAGCATTGCAGTGCATTGCAACAATTATGCATATTACAAGGTTCTATGTCAGGCAAAGTGAGTTTGCAATTTATATCTAATATCTCTCTTTATTTTATTTAGAAACAAATTGTATCTGTTATTTTATTAGCTATTTTAATGTCCAAACGTACGTGTATCTTGTATAAAAATCTTTTATTAATTCACAAATGCCGCATTGCAAAAAAAAACTTAATTTTTATATTTAAATAATTAAAAAAGAGTCATAAAAAGTGAGCTTAATTATAAAAAATAAATAAATAAAATAATTGGGCAGGTAGGTTGTCCCGAAAGAACAGATCGTGCAAACATGCTGCTGAGAACAGAATTAAAAAATAATTATAAAAGATTTATCTTTTTCCACGATTTTCAATTTACATTTCACACATAGAATCCTGTATTTTTATTAAAAAATTAATATTACATTTGCTAGCACCAATAATTGATTGTTTAAAAAACAATTTGCGTAGTTTCATTTAATCGAATTGACAGAAATTGAATATCCGAATTTATAAAATCCGGATTAAAAAAGATATCTGCTCCAAATGTATTCCCATCTGTGCCAAACATGAACCGTATAATTAATCTAAAATATGTTAGTACCAAAAGTTGCAAAACATTATCAGGCAAGAAATCAAAAAATTAACTTATTGGAAAGAAAGTAACAAGTAAAAAAGAGAAACGATAGGTAAAAATAAACAAAAAGGTGTGCTCTGTCTATCAACGACTCGACAACAGCTAGGTACTATAAAATGCATACTGAATACCATCCAGCATTTTTTTCTCACAAGGCTAATAAGTTTTTAACCAGTGACAAAATAGCATGATGACTACGACTTAACAGAAGCTCTCTCGTAATTATCTTCCGATCAATATCATTACTAATAATATAACATATATTAGTAATAATGTATCAAAATAAAAAACCGATTAAATTAAGATTTACAGAAAAAAAATTGTGAAAAAAACTTTGAGCCTCTGCGAAAACGCGAGTCAACATTCTACAACATAAATGTTTTCATGTTATATATATTCGTGTACGCAATTTACAGTGGACCTTGATCGACAATGATCGCTCAGATCATTTTCAAATATAACAGAAATTCTCTTTGTTTGTAATTTTTAAATGTTAACTTCATTACATATGAATTTACTCTATGATTGTTCGTGCAAGGTCTCACGATAAATTGTAGAATAATCGTACTACACTCTCTTACCTCTTGGTAATGTATTACTCCCGATTTCAAAAACACTCTCCCTGGATGGAGTGCTGCGCGATCCGGGGCTATTCGGAGTTCCAGGATTGGAAGTGCTGGCGGAATCTCTCTTCGAAAATACATCCGCGTCACGACTTAGAGAATGTTTGAATTGCGATTCCGAGAGCCGCCTGAAACGCAAAACAGAAAAGCAAAATACGCTTGTATGTATATCGGAATGTGTGACATTAACTCAATGTTTGATGCGGGCATATGCGGCTTGAAACGCGTGATAAAGGAAAGAGAGCGAGAGAAAGATATTCACATTCAATATAAAATCTTTGGTAACAAGAGAGAGTGCAAAATAAGTCTGTGAAGGCGAAATCAATACTGGCAAGAAAGATGTTGGCAAGAAGCAAAACGTGTCAACCTATGCGGATTGATCGCAAGTATTTCGGGCTTGTTTAGTTTCACAATGTGTAACGCTACTCTCAAGTGTCTGATGTGGCACATCGTGGTTACGTGGGCGAAATTAGATTGGCAAAACGTGTACACGTAAATATATATGCGATCTAGATTTTAACTTGCTTGTAACGTGTAAGTTACCAGCTGCAAGTTTCTGTATGTTTTGTTCTATTAAACCGCGCGCGTGACAACTCCTATTATCTGTATCTCGGCTAGCAGGCGCGTACACTACGTTTTGTTATAATTTCTTTCTGAACAATTGGACTCACGTAGTCACGATCCGTGTTTCGATATAGTTCTCGTAGCTTGCACAAATAAGTACAAAACCATCATCCATTACCAATAAAGTTAAACACTCTTAAATAACGGATCGCTTATTAATAGATATATTGCAGAGATCTCAGTATTAACTCTCACTTTCTGTTAATAGCTCTATTATTAATTCTAAATGAAAGTAAATTCGGATATTTTATAAGTGAATAGAAATGTATTCGTATATTCACCTGGATAATGGCTTGTTAAGACCCCAGAATGCTTGCGACGGCTGAGAGCCGAGTCTGCTGAACAACCTGCTGCTCGGGAAACCACTAGATCGGTTATCGTCAACGTTAAGCCGCTGCGTCAGACTTCGCACTCTGGACAGTAACGTCGAGAACAAATTCTCGGCTGTCAATAATTCGAAACCATCATCGTCATCATCCTCGCCCGATGATAAACTATCAGCATGTTCGGACGACTGTCTAGATGGCCGCGAACTTCTTAATCGATGCATATGTCTTTGTAACAGATCGTCGCTATCAGAAAAGAGATTACGATTTAGATCCATCTCAAATTTTGATCTTCTAAAGAGTGTAAAGCACACAAATTATATTATCTACCCGTGCAATGAAGAGAAGGGCGATTCGTCCTCACTAGCATCCGATAAAAGAGAGCTCATTCTCCTCGGTCTACCAAATCGAGATCTCGGTGGATTCGTGCTGGTTGGTGTACTGGTTTTGCTTTCCGGCTCTAAACTACCAGATCTGGGTGTAACGTAGCCACCACCCTCCACTGCAATAGGAATAATGTATTCTCTGGGACTTTTCCTGATGGGTTCCGGTCCCACGGTCGAACCGAGAGCGCTGTCCGTATCCGAATCAGCGGTAGATTGACGAGATAGAGAACCCGATCGCTGAGACATTGATCTTTGAGACATTGGCGGTTTAGTCGGTGGAGTGGACGAATATACATACTCGGCTCCCGTTTCCACCTATTTTTCAGATAAAAATTTTTATTTAATTAAAAAGTTTTGTTACTTAATAATTAAAAAGAAGTAAAAAGTATTATCAAAATAAATATCAGAATAAACCGATTTCTTTATACCTGAATGGGTATAATTCTTTCTCGTGGTGCTATCTTAGGTCTGCCTTCCGGTTCTAAGCTTGAACTCCTATTTGCATGAGGAATCGCTGCGGCTACCGGAAACGCCACCTCCGATTTCTGTGTACGTAGTTTCTGCGGTTGAAAAGCATCGATTTTAGCTTCTACTTCGGACTTAAATGCTATAGTTTCTGGTGGTTTAACTCCGGACAATGTTATTTCCGCTTTGCTTGTTTTTCGTCTAGGCAATGTTGCGCTCTTTAACGTTATTTCCATTTTACTGGACATCTTAGGTTCCTCCGATTGCGAATTTTCAGTGCCAGCTGTGTCGGATGTACTAGTTATCTATTAAAAAAAAAAAAAAGAAGAAACAAACCAAATGCAAGCCAATCGTGTGGTTAAGGGGTACGCGAGATAAGCTTTTAGTTTTGTACTTACATTTGCTCCCGGTACCGTTGATTTGGTTTCAAAAGCGAATTTCGTCTCGATCGGCGTAGAGACCGACACCGTGGCCGATCGTACATCATTCGGAGCGACTTGTATCTTTAATCCAAGTTTCTTCGGATCTGAGTTCTGAGGGGAGATTGGTGGTGAGCCATTCAGTTTCTTCTGCACCGGAGGTTTACCAATCGCTCCGCTAATGATATCAACGGCACGTTTCTTGACTTCGTCTCGTTTATCCGAGTTTTCTTCAATAGCTGCAACTTGTTGATCTCCTATAACCTTCTGTTCATCCTTTTCACTTTTCTTATCACTTGGCACATCGATGATAATTTTGGACGCACTAGCTTTCGTAAGTGGTGGCGTGGTTATGGATGAGAGACTGGCTTTCCGTTCGAAGGCTCGCTTTGCACCTCCCACATTGACACCGGGAATAAATATCTTTTTAGGTTTCTCACTTTCCGCAGTAGACGCCAGTTGATTGAACTTCTCAGCAGTCTCGAATATCTTCGAACGTCGTCTCTCGACAGGTTTGGCAGGTGCGCTTGCCACTTCATTCGATAGTTCGGAATCCAACGAAAGCGCTTTCTCTTTCAACTTTTTGAAATCACTCTCTGTTGGTTCCATTTGCTGCAGATCTTGCGGCAAATATGCCTCGTTTTTGATAGTCGCGTCATTTTCGTTTGGCACTTTTGATTCGGAAGATTCTGATTTTTTGCTAGATGCTGTTCCATTAGTTGTTTTATTTGAATTCTCTGAATCAATATTTACGTTGTCGTATAAACTTTGGCTAGAGGATTTAGTATATTTTTGTTGAGATTTGTCTTCTTCATTGCTATTCTTTTGATTATTTCTATTAATGTCTTGAGTATTCTCAATGGATATTGACTCGCGCGATGGTTCGTATTCGTTTACTAACGGAGTTTTGCTCCTCTCTTTGCTCGGTGATCTCTCTTTTGATTCTTCAATTAGCTCTAAACAAGCTGCTGCATCTTCAACCTTATCAAAATCAACAGTCTTACTTATAGGAACAGTTACAATGCCTGCAGGCTCCACCTCCATCGCCTCCTCCGATATTGAATTTGGAATCGGAGCCGAGTGATGCCTAAAATAACATTTCCCAATGTTAGATTTCATCATATCATTGATTGAATTGATGTTGATTCTTAATATTAACAAGAAAATAATTATCTACGATTTACCTTGATGAAGATCTATACGCTCTAGGTTCTCTCTCGTCTGATTTCTCTTTTCTTCTAGATTTCTCTTTCCTCTTTACATTCGCTGCGACAGTTTCATCCATCGATGGTGTTGTCTCCAATTTTCTCTTGGCATCGCCGGCCGCGGAAGATCTTGGTTCTTCTTCGAGTAATTCTCTTATTCTTCTATCGGAGCTATTCTGATCAAGTTCCATCAAACTACCAACTGAATGACACCTGGTAGGTACGAGGGTTTCGGAAGACATACTATTTCTCACATCTCCGCCAGCTTGCTGATCGCCAACCAACAGTTTCTCAGCACTGGCTGACTGCGGCACCAATGAGAGTAATAAATCCAGTCGAACAGGAGTCTGAGCTGCTAGATCTTCGGCTATGTCTAGACAATTTTGTTCATAACTCTCATTTACCCACCAATGAGTGCAAATTCTCTCAATATCAGCACGTTTGCCAGGACACACCGTGAGCATTTCCTTTATAAGCGGCGAGGCGGCTAAAACAAAAAGCAGAATTGAAGAGAACGCTACTTAAAAAAAACAAACAAACAGAAATTAACTTTACGAACTGATAAGTCAAATTTATTTTAATTCCATATTTTTTCCTTTCCTTTTTAGAGGATCAAGACACATATCAATGCTATTGTACTTACGAGATGGCTTTTTGGGTTCAAAGTAATCGGATTGTGAGATCTGTTTGACTAGTCGTTTAAAGTTGGATCCATCGAAGGGCATAGCACCGTAGACTAATGTATACAGCAGAACACCTAGACTCCAGCAGTCGACTTCCGGCCCATGATAAGGAGTTCCTTTCACTATTTCTGGACTTGCGTATAACGGGCTACCGCAGAATGTACTTAACAATCTTTGTTCATCGAATACATTCGACAAACCGAAATCAGCTATCTTCGCATTTCCGACTTGATCCAATAGAATATTTTCCAGCTTCAGATCTCTGTGACAGATCTTGTGTTTATGACAGTAGAAAACAGCGGTGGCGATCTGCCGAAATATTCTTCGAGCTTCCTGTTCACTCAGAACCTTGCGTTCACTTAGGTAATCGTATAGTTCGCCTCCAGCTGCATATTCCATCACTAGCACCATTTTCTCTCTATTTTCAAACACTGTAAGATATAATTTTGTTTCAAATATCTCTGTAAGTGAGCTCTACACAAAATTAATAGACAAGCAAACGACAATTTTAACAACCGACATAAATATATAAACAACAAAAAAGAATTTTATTAATTGTGATTTGCTATTTGTGATGTTATTTCATGTCATGCAAATTATCAAATCACAAATTTTACCTTCGTAAATGTGAATGATATTCGGATGTTGAACGCTCGACATAATTTGTATTTCCCTTCGTATTCTAATCAGATCGGCCTCCGTTTCTATCTTGCACTTTTTAATCGTCTTTATCGCCACTTCCTGACCAGTTTCCTTGTTTATTCCTAATTGCACTTTACCATAGGTGCCCTGTCCTAATTTCTTTATAATGTCAAATCTGCAAGATATTTCGGTAAAAAATTAAATCGCGCAAACTTTAATGCGTGAGATTTAACAAATGCAAACTAGCAATATGATTGCATATTTTATTGGCTACAATTGAATTCTTCTTTTCTTCTTCTTGAAACTGCATAAAATCTTTGCAAGCAGAAAAGCGAATTATGCGAGTCCTTCATAAATCGATTACTATTGATTTGTAAATCAACATACCTTTGTTTCAGTTTTCGTTTGTGATTATGAAGGCGCACGCCACCCGTGCTCTCCATCCCTCCCATTATATTATGTATACTTGCTTCTCCAACAACCATTTTGTGTACTATGTCTGCCCGTATGCTTGCGTTTATATCTAGAAAATAAATAAATAAATAAATAAATAAATGATAATTTTCAATATAAGCAGAAAATATTTTCTTATCTTATCAATGAAAATAATTCTGGCTCTTTATCAGCTTTATCAACGTATAAATTATACTTTGCCTAATATATATTATTTTATAATTTATATATATATATATATATATATATCGGTGTAATTAGAATGCATATCGATGTTCGTGACACTTCAATTTATTAAGGCAATAAGTTTTTCAAATAGATCGTTCTGCTTCCAAATCGTGCTCAAATTAAAAACTAGATACGATTTCGGAATAAAATCTGTTTGAAGTTCTTGGACGATAAAAATTCCATTTTAATTTCACTCTGTCGAGTCTGAGAATGCCGACGTTGCGGCATGATTTTTTTCTATTCTTTTCTCTCTCTCTCTCTCTCTCTCTCTCTCTCTCTCTCTCTCTCTCTCTCTCTCTCTCTCTCTCTCTCTCTCATTCTTTCTTCATCTTCTCTTTTTTTTTTAGCTTCCTGCCTCCTGCCAGGCGGAACTGCCAGCATATACGTTACTACTCTCTCGTAAACGAGGATGACAACGGCAAAGAGCAGCTATAGTCATTCGAGCCTTACATTAGAAGATGAAGAAGGCAAGAACGAAAGGATTTGAAGTGGAAGGAAGACGGAAAGAGAGAGAAGCAGAATGCGGTGAGTTTATTTCAGGCATCGAGACGCTAGTGTACACCGCCGACTCGTCGTCGGTAGATTTCTCTTCTGCATCGTCTTCTTCTGTCCTCCCTACACGTACCAGAGAGACTCTTCACCATTAATTTCCTAAATTCTTCCAGCAAATTCTTCATGGAAACATCTAGCGTTTCCAAGCTCTTCGCGAAATGTATCACATAAAATATAATAATCATCTTGCTATCTGATCGACTGATCATAGATAATAGAAATTATATCCTGATATAATTTAACGATCTAACGATTTCCAGGTATGTTTTCAGGCATATTTTCAATAATTAATATTAATTATTCCAAAATGATTATCATCTCAAGCGATTCTGTAATTAATCAAGCATAATTATTGCCAAACAGTACCAACAATCACGTGTAGTACCAACCTTGGCTAAATCTCATTGCCTCTTGCAAGAATTTTTTATTGCCGAAATAACTAAGCGCCTTCGTAGCGCATAAATTACGCCACGATTTCGTCAAAGCGCGACGGCTCGTTCGGCGACAGAATAAATCACCGACACGAACGCATGTTGTGTCTCTAAAATGCTAGGATAAATCTTGCCAGGCGTATCCATTGACCGATTCGTGGTCTATCTTTACCCCTAGAAATATCAGTTTTCGAGTTGCTAGCAGCTCGATCGCAAAAGTGATCGAAATTTCTCAAAATCCATTGCGAGCTAAATTTCACGAGATAACAGGCTTCGTTAATCGATTAATAAAGTTCATTATTGATCATATGCGTATGAATTTATCAATTCATTAAGGAAATTTTAATTATTAATTTTACCTACTAATTCAGCGCCAGGAAAAGATTTCATTCGTTATTAACTTTATACCATTACCGAGTATACAATCTTGAGAATTACGAGTAAAAGCGAGTTTAGTTTCTCAATCCTTCAAGAAAGGATTGCTTCCAAATCGAGCGGAAAACATACTCGCATGCTCATTCGAATATTTCAACAGGAGCTTGTATAATTGACGATATTGGCATGCGGTGCATGCCACCGAAGTGACGATGGATCGTCTCTGGACGGCGACGTTGTTGTGCCCAGCCAAGGTCTGACCGAAAGAAAAATAATTTTCCAACAGCTTCTTCTAAGCTCTTTGGGACGACCCTGCGGCCCTCATCCGACACGACGATAACTCGTCGGCTATTAATGCACCGCGATATGGATAACGGCTGGCTTAAGTGCGGCGCCCGCGCTTAAATTCAGGCGCCCCGACACGGATGCGTCACCCCGCGACTAACGACAATCGCCTTCCGAAAAGAAAGGCCTTCCTGTCTGTCTTTTTTCTCTCCGTCAGCCGGTCCTTACGAGATATTCGCGGGAAAGCAGAAATGCGACGCATCTCCACTATCCATTCTTCTGACATGGCAGTGCACCAAACGGCTCGGGTAAAATCTTTTATATGCTGTTATTAGGCTGTCAGAAGCGCGGAACGAATACTAGAATTTTCTAGAGAAGTCCAAGATTGGCCTTGGAAACGTGACCACGTCACCGTTTCACAGTTTCCCACTATTATTATACATATACGAATTTCTATTTATCTCGACAGATTTCCGCGTATTGAACACACGCATTATTTCAAGCGTTTTGTGCAGCTGTCTCCACTTTAAACCACCATTTTAATGCCACGTCTCTCATTGCTCGTTTTTAAAATAACGTAGCATCTCTTGATATTATTTATTTCTCATGTAATATCGCTATTACATCAATTCATGTGATTATCACATCCATTCGAAAACCAGTTGCAATTTACCGTTCAGATTACCGTTATCTTTATATTGGGAGAGTAATTCTCCAAAAATTCTCCAGGATCTCGTTTTAGGAATTCGATGATAAAAGACATCATACCGCGGTTCTCGTTGAATGATTTTTCTAGGACACTCGGTGAATGGGGGATCCGACGAATATTACGGTTTCAAACGATTCAAGGTGAGCCTCTTTGTGATTCGCGCTTTGAATGCAAGAACGGGATGTGTTCCGGCATAGACATGGCACGATACCGTCTACATATTTTAAAACTTGTTGCATCCGCGAATAATGTCCTCTCTCGTATTTACCAAGCCGAGAGGTTGTCGCTGGCAACCAGAAACTGTCCGAAACGCCTGCTCATTAAAGCGAATCTCATGGAATTATCGTGAAAACAAGCAAACGGTGAACCATTTTATTTGCTTCCATGACTCCATGCGAGAAACGTGCCGATGAGTTCTTAGATAAAGATCATATTCTTCAGAAACGTTGTAGGTAGCGACGCCTTTTACATTAAAGGAACATTGTCTCGTAGGCGGCCGTTTCATTGCGGATATTGCGCTGGTGGTCTCGAAAGATTACATCGCTGCGCTATATACGCAAATTGAGACGGAAAAATGCTATCGACGTTCGCCGATAAGATGATAAGATGATGCTCGCCGATAAGATGAACTAGAGTCCCTCCAAGCGAAGTTAGATCAACGTGCTCTAAAATTATACTGAAATAATGCAACCGTTCTGGACGCAACATTATTATTATAATAATTCGTCGAAGTCCCTTCGTTCTCAGAAGATAAAGATAAAGAAGAATTGGAACAAAACAGAGTCTCGTAACTTTACCATTTATCCGTGACTTGTTGACTCGTAATTATATAAAATAATTACGCACAAGATATGAGTTGCTCCTAAACAAACCGTTATCATCCTCAAAGTTACTTTCATAATTTGACATCGTCGCTAATCTGATCTCGTCCCTTTAAGGAAGTATTCCAAAAAATGAATGCTCGATGATGATTAGTAACGAGCTATTTTTTGCTACATCGACGCGTCTACCAGATATGGTCATGATGTGGCAATTACGATGATGCATACGGGAGTGTAGGGACAAAAAGACTCTGCGGAATGGTAAAAGTGAAAATAATTAAACGCATCCATCAATTGGCAGCGGTGGATAACTTACGACGACGAGGCACATGCGCGCACGCAAATTGCTGCCGCTCTGCTTTCGATATTCTCTCGATCGGTCGGTCGGTCGGTCGGTCGCTTGCTGCGTTACGGTATTTTTAGCGGGCGCGTAGACCCGCGTAGGCAGGCGGCAACCTCCGGCGGTAACCACGGAGAACTGACGTCCTAATGATTGCCATCTCTTCATACGCGGTAATTTCATAGCGCTCTCTAATCATTCTCCTACGTCCAGGTCATTCCTCGCGGGAAATCAGATCGTAAATCGTCATTTCTCTTGCTGACGCTCAATCTGGCACCGGTTTCGAATGGTAACCGCGATGTTTCTATGAAAATGCATTTACGTTTTTACCTACTTTTTAGATATCCCGTTACAAAAGCGGCGACTTTACACGTACATTCTATTTTCCTTCATATCGGCAATAAGAATTACATTATCGAACGTTCTACTTACATACTCGCGTGCTCCGTTCTTTTTAAGTACGACTACAGATCATCGGTACAACATGAGACTGAGCATTAGCGGGCATTCTGAATGGGCATTTGCGCCATTCGTTTGTAAAATCGTGTACATTCAATTATCGCGGGATTCTGATTCACGCGCGGAGTATCTCTCCCAATAAAATTGTTGACTTCGCCGGGGATGACTAAGGCTACGGATTTACCGTTCGATTAACACGGTCAATAGCACAATGCTTCTTCCACCTTCCTTTCTCTTCTGGTCCCTGCCTCCTCGGCCGAAGGTCGGCCTCTCGATGGCGAAAATGTGACGTGTTTAAGGATGTACAACCGTGACATCATCGTGACGCGCGCTGATCGACGCCGTTGTGATTCACAACGTTGGTATTATCAAGTATCGTTATTCTCGTTGTTACCATTTGTTCAAAAAACGGATAGCCATTACGGAATCGGCCAATGACGGGTGGATCTGCGAGATGCGCTTTCCAAACGCGTACCATCGCGAGTGTAACGGCGGATTCACTCGGACACGCTCGACGAGGACGACGATCGAGAGACCCTGTCGGATTTACTTAGTTCTCAGTACCTAAAACGAAAGAAACACATTCAGTCTCGGGAAGAGATAGATAAAACGGAAGAAGAGATGCGCGGGAGAGACTGCAAGCGAGTTTAGCAACAGGCCCAAGATGAGAAGTTGTACACTTGTACGCAAGATGATCGGGATAGATTCGCGTAGAGCAACGTCGCGTTCGCTGCAACGAAGAATCGATTATTATTAAAGATCGATTAACTTTGTCAAACTTTAATAAACCTTGTAAATCTGGTTAATAAATCGCTCGCGCGAAGTTACTTGCGCTCCGTCCATTAAGATCTCGATGTTCCGCTCCGCTCATAGCCATTGGACGATCGACTCCCCCGTTGAAAAGCCCGCTGTCGCGAATCCGCGGCACGCGTGATCCATAGGGACATCCCCACACATTACGCATTGTGGGGAACGTTTAAGCATTCCTGTGGCTTTCGCGAGGTGCGCGAGAGCGGAAGAACCGCTTAAAGAATCCGACTGTCAATTAGGTCAAATGAAACTTGCATCTGCGCTATATGTACGCATGCGTGCGTGCATGCGTGTGTACGCGGGGATGTGTAGCAACACGCACACGCACACCTAAGTTCCTGCCGACGAAAATAGCGTCCTGATACCTCGGAAAGAATCCTTTTCGATAAGCGGCCGTTCGGCGCCAACGGAAAGTCCGTGCGTTCGAGCGTATGTGATTACACATACAGGTGTGTGTATGTGTGTTTATTTCTGCACACACATATTCGGTGATTCGGCGAACGAGCTCCTCTTTTATCGTTGGGTAATCGCGCGATGCCCACAATAGCGAGCGATCGAGAACTCTGCGAGAGTCTGCTCGCGCATCAACAATGCACAATGCATGAGACGATATTTATCGGCATTAATCGATTGCTCGATTGCTAATAGAAATATCAACAATTTCGATGGCATATGTAGCATTTGAAATCAAGATCAAGTAACGTATTTTTGGTATATAAATATGTACAAATATATATATATTTCTTTTTCTTTTTACTTATTATTGTAAAATGTTATTGTGCAATATTGTTTATTATTGCAAAAGAAGCAATGTAATCCATTTAAGAGATGCATTGCCTCATACTTCCCGCATCTCTACACAAGCATGCATTCTGCACATCCTGTGAGATAAAAGGAAAAGGGAAAGCATGTAAAAAATAAAAATTGCCTCGAGTGTGATTGCTCCGCGCCACAGAATTCTTTCTTGGAGAGCAATCTTTCCGATTGTTTCTAATTTTGTTGCCCTTTTTCTTCGTCGATTTTAGTGATCTGGCTTGACACGCACGTATCGTAACTCTCGGAATTTCCTAGAACGTCAGAGAGTGTCACATACACACACTCTCTCTCTCTCTCTCTCTCTCTCTCTCTCTCTCTCTCTCTCTCTCTCTCTCTCTCTCTCTCTCTTGATCTTTCATTCGCCTTCCCTTTCATTCTTCTCCCTTAAACCGCGATAATCCGCCGTTTAGACGTCGCTCGCCCGCGGCGAAAAGCTCTGAATGAGAATCGACGAAGAAGACGCACACGTAAGCGCGGCCGCGCCGACCGCGGCGACGGGCCAGCTAAAAATAGCGGGAATTCGTACCTTACGTTGTGAACTCTGGAGCGCGGATGATCTTCTTGCTCTTTTCCTCTTCCTTCCTCCGTCCGTCCGTTCGTCCGTCCGTCCGTCCGTCCGTCCTAGCGATCCCCGAAGAAATACTGTCCGCCAACGATCGCGACCGCACCGCAATTTCTTGCACAGTCCCGAAGCGGACTCGCAGTTCGTCGTCTGCCGGTCACACAGCGACGTTCCTCGTGTTTTCCTGGACGATCGCAACACGCACGGCACGTTTCCACTTCATTTTGTCGAGCACCGTCCGCGAGACGACGACGACACGACGCACAGCTCGAACGCTGCCATCGTCTTTATTTACTAATTTTGGATGCGAATGCCGGGAATGAACACTCGCATCGGGTCGATACTAGCGCTCCCTATCGATGTTCGTCAGCGGTACTAGCATAGAGTGACTAGCCGCCATGACACTATCAATCGCGACCAAAGATATTTAGATAGATTGATCGATGAAAGAAGAAATTTGGATCGATCAAATAATAGTTGCTATTAGATTAAATCTTCTGTTAATTTCTCGTTATATAAAAATAAATCTAATGAAAAAGATATTTTTGATATTCGTATCAATAAATATGCGATAAACTTATATTTCATTTTCTCTCTCTATTTATTATTTATTATCTATGGTTGTTGCATAAATATGCGATAAACTTATATTTCATTTTCTCTCTCTATTTATTATTTATTATCTATGGTTGTTGCATAAATATGCGATAAACTTATATTTCATTTTCTCTCTCTATTTATTATTTATTATCTATGGTTGTTGCATAAATATGCGATAAACTTATATTTCATTTTCTCTCTCTATTTATTATTTATTATCTATGGTTGTTGCATRRRTGTGTTCTTTACCAAATAGATAAAAGTAGTAGCATCCTTCCAATCCAGATAGTAACATCCATTGTTACTTTTGTGCTTGTCCGATTTTACCATTTTATTTACGATACATTTATTTTATGATATACGTGATAATGAAAAATCCAGGCAGCCAACATCCAATGTGCCGAATTCGATAGGACAAAGACATTTGATATCTAATAGAGAATTTATTATCTAGAGATTTTGTCAATAACATTCTAGTTCCTTCGAGAAAAGATCTGTACCCTCGTACAATCCATATACGATCTTCCATATATGATCTTCCATATATGATCTTCCATAAGATTAATTTAACTTAGGAAGGAAATTTTACGAGAATATATTTATCAGAATATATATTAAAAGAAAAAGAAATCTGAGAAAGATACAAGTGTATATACAGTGAACATGGAGTGTAATGAAAATAGTGATGATATCAAGAAAAAGGAAAGTGAGCCATTGGAACATATGATTCCTGGATATGAAATTTTTGATAACTATATGCAGGTTAATTTTTCATGTATATATTTAATACAAATTCCTCGCATTTATATAATTTAATTTATTATATTTATTAATTTATCCATTTATATTATTATAAATTTCTCATATTTATAGTAAGAACGAGATGTTTCACAAGAACATTGTTTAAATATTTTATAAGCTAAGCCATGATATGATATATCATGAGACAACATGATATATCATGTACACATGCGAATGTGCCAAAATTAACAAATATAATAAATATTTTGCGATGAAAACGCATCTGTAAAATACGTTCAATCATAAGTCTTCAATTTAATCTTATGTTTTTTTGTTTGACATACTATACATAGCACAAGTATATATATCTTATATTTCTTCTCTTTCATTTACGTAGCATGTCACGAACTTCACCTGATGTTATAGGATGAGGGATCAATATAATTTTACACATCAATCTTACATATTGAAAAATGAATGTTTCAGGACATATGTCGTGCATTGAATGTTGGAATCAAAATATCAAATGATCTACCTATTGGAGATGATTTTAAGTATCATGATTCCTTTCCAGACTTTAATAATACCAGAATGAAAAGTATAGAAGTATTGTTGAACTCAATGCAGATAATATTGAATAAAACAATAGGTGGTAACATCATAACCGGAGGTATTGATGAAAAGTTCAATCTCTTATTGGAAACAAATGGTCATCTGTGTGACCAAATAGTGAGTATTTCTACGATTGCATGTCAATAGATCTTTTATATAACTATAATTTTCAATGAATATTTACTATTTTATTATATTGTTATAGGGCACATTAATAGAAAATGAAACTGGTATGAAACAAAATCACCCATTAGAGCTGGTTGTATCAGAAATACCAACGACAGTTGTGAATGGTAGTTGGAACTTGAAGACTAATCAAACCAACGAAAATGCAAATTCTGAAAAAATACGTTTATTGGGTGGAAAAAATGTACAGAAACCACAATTAATGTTCAAGGATAAAATTGATAATAGCCTAAAAATATGGATGCCACGAATTAAAGATAAACCAAATTCCTTAAAACCACTGGCTCTATACGTCAAAGAAACCGAATACGGCAATATATTTAATCATCCCTACAAATTTGAATTAAATAAATTTGAAGTATCAAAGTGCCAATTGAAAAAGAGTATACCAGTGAAGTACAAGCCATTGGATGATACGAAACTTGAATATATTGGGACGCCATCCCAATTGGAAATTCTTTTGGAAGATCTGGCAAATTACAAGGAAATAGCCATAGATTTAGAACATCATTCTTACAGAACGTTCCAAGGCATAACTTGCTTGATGCAAATATCGACTATGCATAAAGATTACTTAATTGACACATTATCTCTACGATCAGAATTACACCAGCTTAATGAAATCTTCACAAAACCTTCGATTCTGAAGGTTTTTCATGGTGCAGACATGGATATTTTGTGGCTTCAAAGAGATCTTTCATTATATATAGTAAACATGTTTGATACTCATCAGGCAGCAGTACAGCTTAATCTTCCTTATCGTAGTTTGATGAAATTGTTAAAAAAATACTGCGATATAGATGTCAACAAGCGTTTTCAATTAGCTGACTGGCGTATAAGACCTTTAACACCAGAAATGATGAAATATGCAAGGGAAGATACGCACTATTTGCTTTACATAAAAGATATTTTGAGAAACGAGTTAATCGACGCAGCTAATGGCAAGACTAATCTCTTGAAGGTCGTGTATGATAGAAGCACGGACATCTGTAAACGAACATACGTAAAACCAGTCTGGACAGAAGAAAGTTGCATGGACATGTATAGAAAGGAACAGAGAAATTTCAATAACAGACAGATGTATGCGTTTGTTCAGTTACACAAATGGCGAGACCAAATTGCAAGACAAGAAGACGATAGTATCGACTATGTATTGCCAAAAAATATGTTATTCAACATAGCTGAGAAGTTGCCACGGGAAATGCAAGGCATCTTGGCATGTTGTAATTTGATTCCACCACTAGTGCGAACAAATTTACTGCAAATTCACAAAATAGTGTTAAAAGCAAGGGAAGAACCACTTGTGAAGTATATTCCGGAACAAGACGTTCATCATAGATTGATGAATCATGTAGTGAGTGTTAGGAATTCGTTATTTTCACCGCATGATATACCGGAGGGTGCAGAAGCGAGAGCGGATTTGCCCTGTCTTTTAGATAACAACAGCCTGATGAAATCGTCAAAAGCGAATAAGACATATCAAATGGCAAAATGTACTGTGGCAATATTTGATTCGCCAGTTACATCAGAGGTAAGACATTTCACGTTTTATAAGATATTTAATATAAGATATTATTCAAATAATATATGTCGTGTATAATAATATATGCAATAATATATCGAATTTTATAGAAAACATTTTAAGAACATTTTGGAAATAACTAGAAAATTGTTTGTTTAATTTTTTTATAATGAGGTTTAATGGCATGGAAAGGTGATGGAATCATATTCTTTCTTATTACAGGACGAAGAATCGCAAGACAGCAATGATAAGAAAATCACATTTAAAAGCCCATACATGAGATACAAATCTGTAATACCAATGTTAGCTGATCAAGAAACAAAAGAATTAGAAAAGAGAAAAGAAGAAGAAAAGCGTTTAATTGAAGAAGCCGATGAAAAAGACATAAGCGAGGCGGAAATTAACCAAAGCAAAAACAAAGTTTATGAACATTTTAAAGAAATATCTCAAACTGTATCTAAACCGATGGATAATCAAATCTCGCCTAAGGAGAAAAATAAACCTACGCAATTGATCTTGGGTCAAATGCATGACAGGAAAAGGAAAAGAGAATCTAACATCATGAAAACGCATGAGGATCAGGAGGAGCAGGACGACAGTAACAAATTTTCCACCCCGACGCCATCTTTGGACACTAGAATTATACATATGTCGAAGAAACAGAAAGAAAAAGTTCAACAAGCAATCGAAGAGCGCAAGATGCAGCAAAATCTTCAGAGTCTGCAAGTTCAAGATAGTAATGCTGCTGAAACAATGAAATTCGTAAAGTAAGTAATTCAATTCGAAAATATATTATATGCAATATATTCATTATGTAAAAATATTTATTATCCACATTAGCAAAGACAGAAAGGGAAGCAAAAAGAAAGCAAAGAAGGAGTTATTGAAGCAAGAGGACACATTACCATCAGAAAAATTCGATTATAGTTCAATCAGTTTTAGCAATTTCCAAGGCGGTAGCATGGGGCAAGATGCGAATCATATACAATTCCAGCAACCTAAAGTGAGTAGATATAATTTTATCTTTTTATCAATAATATGTAAATAGATGTATGCTTCATATGAAAATTTCTGTTATGACAGCAAAAGAACAAGCAGCAACACCGAAAGAAGAAGAAACAAAAAGTTATATAAATATATATAACAAAATATATATAAATTGACATGACTTTCTAGAGTTCCAAGTAAGAAACGTGCTATAGTAACGTTATTGATAGTGATATTATGAAGTTTCATAATGCATTATTACATAATGTAAATTTTTTTATATCATTGTTACATTCTCTATTTATTGTTGATTTTTATTTAGTATCAACAATTTCAATAAATTTTTTAAGCATATAAATTTGAAAATTATGTAAAAATTATGTAATTCCATCTTTAATCGCTTTTTAATAATATGTATGGACAATATCTGTAAAAAAACGATGTATAAATATATTTGTTATATATTTTTACGTGAAAATTTTATTTAAAAAATTTGATATATCGATATACCTATATATACATGTATCTTTTACAATTTTTTAACTAATAAAATGAGAAGAAAACTCGAAAGGAAAAAAGTACAATAAATCTCACCGATAAATTTAAATGATTATTTCCATTAAAATGAAAAGATATTTTTTGACCGAACTATATATTAATATTTCTAAAAGTTACTTTTCAAGAAACAAATTTTTTCTACGAAAGAGTTTCGAACAATGAATAATGGAATCTCCATTAGTCTCTATCTCTCTGAAATAATTTCATAAGTTTGACGAAATATGGTATTAAGAAGATTATCAGTTTCTAGTGTAAATAACTCTTATCACAAGGCAATGATCGATGTTTGTTTTTATATAATCAAAGCTCTCTTTTCCTCTTTTATCATACAGGAATTAAAAGAATTGCTTTTTTTAGAGTTTTACGATTAAAGCTATTATGACTTATCTAGCAAACATGATGATTACGTATTTTCTGGCCATGCTTAGTCAAGACAGATCCATGCTTAGTAAATACAGTATCAAGAGTCATTGTGCGTTTGTATATAACGATGGTGTCTATTATTTTGGTGCTTGTCGTTTTCTGGCAATTATCCAGCAAAGAATGCTTTTGTCTAAAACATTTCGATATGAAAAATAATATCCAGTTTCATCGACATCTTTTGAATAGAACGAATAGAATAGAAATACACGCTGCTAATAGTGTACTGCTTTTTAATGAGACTACTTTGGCAAATTTTACATTCACGGTGCGAAATTCTAGCGGTAATTTAAATCAGAACCCATCAAAAAATGAAGAAGAGACCCAGGTGGATTGCTTTGGACTAGGAAGCAGAGTCGCGAGAATCTTAGAAAAATTATTAAGAAGTAATCCTAATGGAAGTGATGCATTGGATGTGCAATTCTTCTTGACCTCCAGAGAACATCCGTATCCTGCGCAAGTAGTACCTGGTGATCAATTCGGTTTAGAATGGACAGACTTCAAGATAGAACGTAGAACGGTAATTATAGTGCATGGTTTCTTGTCGGATGGTCAAGAAACATGGATCAGCAATTTGGAAAAGGCGTTACTTGCTTGGGTAAATTGTCGGACGTTATTAAATGCTATCTTATCTTAGCTATTAAATATGGTAAATAATTTTCATTTATAAGGCTACTATGTAATAGGATGATGTCAATGTAGTGGTAGTAGATTGGAGTGCCGGCAGCAACACTTTAAATTATTATAAGGCAGCGATTAATACCAGAATCGTAGGATATCGAATCTCAAAGTGCGTAAAATAATATCGTCTGAATCTTGAAGGCCTCCACACTTTTTAACATAATCTCGCTTACGAAGATTTATAGAACAGATAACAAACGCTACGATCAACAGTAAGGGACCGGACACGAGCAATTGGGGCCCTTTACATCTGATAGGACACAGTCTCGGTGCTCACATTTGCGGATTTGCAGCGAAGGAATTGAAAAAGATATCTAATAAATGGACTGTGCAGAGAATCACTGGATTGGATCCGGCACAACCATGTTTCCGAAAGGCCAAAGCATCCGCTCATTTGCATAAAACAGACGCTCCATTTGTCGACGTGATACATACGAATGGCAGATTACTCAGGAGACTGGGTCTGGGTTTACCTAACGCTATAGGTAAACGATTAAAATCGATGTAACATGATCTCTCTATATCGTGACTCTTTTTTTGTAATATAAAAGATAAGCTAATTGTAATTTAGATAAACTTACAAAGAACTTATTTTTTAGATTATTTTGAGTTACATGACTATTACATAACTATTTTCATTTTGCTGGAAGCAATTATTTCAGGTTTCAAAATTCAAAGAATTCATAGATAAACGACATAATATATATATATGAGAGAGAAATATTATACTGTTGAGATATATCTTTATGATATATGAATAAGATGTATTAGCAGACATATAACTGCTTTACTATCCGATAAATAAGATATATCCATATCTTATTTATGGTATATATGTATCAATTATAAAATTTGTTTACGTATACGAAACACACACACACACACACACACACATATATATATATATATATAAATCATGAAAAATTAAGATACACACGTGCATTTCTTAATATTTTCATATTCAGGCCACATCGATTTTTATCCAAATGGTGGTCAAATGCAACCCGGCTGCGTGGCAAATTCATCAATCTTTGATTATCTACCAATTTCCAGAAATAGTTAGTACTAACAAAATAAACGTTAGTCTAAAGAACAAGAGTGGCTATTTTTCTATATTTTTAGTCATAGAAGAAGCAATATGTAGCCATGGACGCTCTTACATCTATCTCACGGAATCTTTAATATCTGCTGCTATATACAATTGCACTTTCTGGGGACGTCCTTGGAACTTGACATACAATCATCTTTTAGAAATAATAGACAAACCGTGCAATAAAAACAATTGCACGGAGATGGGTATTAAGGCGGAAATGTATACTCAACGAGGAAAATTTTTTGTACTTACTACCAGTAGCTATCCATTTTGCGGTAAATATGATATGCATAATATGTTAACGTGTATTTTGTGATGTTGTAGCATAAATTTATCCTGTTATTGTTTATAGCCAACTCTGACGCAGTAGAAGAGGTGAAAAGGCAATTGGAGCAAAATTTTTCTAACAGTACAGAGAATTGATAAGAATCCGTCAATACTTAACATTATATTTGTAAATAAATGCGTTCTTAATCCTATTGTTATTTAAATATATTTAAATAACTGTATCTGGATATTTACACTTAAACACTTGCATTATATAAATGATATATACAATTCTCTATGTTCGTTTACACATGTTTTATTTTCCCGCGCGAATATAGCTTGCTGTTCCCGATATTAATTTTCGTGCGCGTACATCAAATTTTTAATAAATTAAGGAAGCGATAATCCTAATTTTAAAAATGAGATGTGACATACATCTATATCGTGCTTAAAAACTTAATATCCTTAAAAACTCAGAATTGAAACTTTATAACTTCAAAATAAAATGCCGAAGTACAAACGAGTGAACGCAACATGAATATGGCAAAAAATAAGTACAGCGGCTATAATAAAAACTCATATTCATATGATTTCATGTTCATAATAATTTTAATTACATTTTTACATTTAAGATAACATCCCATTTGGAAATTATTAGGGTTATGCAGCGTCAGATTTATCATCATGCTCGTAATCGTATAACTGAAGATCGACCCCTTTCACAGCGATATAAATAAACGAGTCAAAATAGGGATAATGTATCAAAATTATACAAAAGAAGGATACGTTATGCGTAAATGGTATTATTTCGAGCGTCTCGCCAACGTGATGGTAACTATTATTTGGTTTTAATTTTCGATCAATTATCTTTCTTCTAAAGCGAACTCACGCGAATTCATGGTCGAAATGTTTGCGCTTGATTTATATGCGTGAAGCTATTCGTCGCGCGTGATATTATTGGCACATTATAATTACTCTTACTTGATGTGAAACCGGATTTAGAAGCTATTTAGTAAGAGAATTATTACCGTCACGCGGAATCTGTAAACGTTAACATGTAACGGTAAGCATGCTCGATGATATGAGGTCGTTCGCACAGTTGTTAATGTATAACTTGGACGTATGTAGCCGGGAATATACCGGTACGGCCTCTGCACTCTCCTATCCACCAGCCGTCTGCCTGTTTCTGATGGACGGTTATCAAGTCACCTGGATTTAGGCTGAGCTCGTCATTTAGATTCGCAGAGTATTGATAAATCGCACGGCATTGTTCCGCATGCTCGGTCTTGGTTGTTGCCACTTCCGTACCGTCAACTTCCTGATTGTTATTGTCCTCCGAATGGCTGCTAAACTCATCGAAATCGCTGAAATCGTCCTCATCCGGTGGATTCTCCGAGTTGCCATCGCCAGCTGTTCGATCAGCCCAATCGCGAGTCTCGGTATCTTGATCTTTCGCTAGATGCATCTCCAGCTCGTCGTCGCCGTTCTGAATCTCAAATGATTCGTTCTTTGCCCAAGAAGGAATCTACGATATCGAGATTTTATATTAAAATGATGATGTTTCAGAGACGACTGTATTTTGAGACAATTTTCACTGTTTCAATGTTGATTTAGTAAATCCTGACAAATCTTCTTTTTATTCTTTAATTATACCTTTAGGACGCTCTGTTGCAGCCCTTGTTTGTCTCTCGAGACCAAGATATGCTCCGACAAAGGATGTTTGCCTCGTTTACTCCCTTCCACTTCCGCGAGCGTACCACCGACTTTATATCTAGTCGCTTCTAAATATAGCAACATTGAACGCATCTACAGAAAAGATACAACAATTATTCAATTATCCGCAGCTTTAACGTGAGATGATTTGCAAATATCAAATTGCAACTAAAATCCAATTAAATGCCAATGCGAGAGACATACGTGATGCAGCTTATCCGTTACATTCTGCGCGCTTTCATCCGCAGCAAACGCCGGTGTCTTGATAAAAGCTCGGTGCAACGTTTCTAAACCCTCTCTACCACGTCTCTCTCGCTCCACGTCTTGTCTTATTAGATGTAACACCCTCACCAACGCCTGTTTCCGCCGTTCGCGGTTCATCGCCAACGTGACATGCTCGGCGTAGAAATCCGGCAGTAATTGCTCCGCGTTTGTTACGTCGTTACTGTCCATTCGGCGTACGAGATTTTTCAGAATCTCAAGGTCTTGCAACACGTTACAGCCGCGTACGGGCGTCAATAAACGATCGAGACTCTGAAATCATCAAACAAAATCATGAGACACTGCTAAGTCCAATTCTTGACAGCAGTCGATCTGCTGTCATCTTCCGTTGCTGCCAAAATTGATTACCTGCTGCAGCCGTGGTGCGAGCGCCTGCAAGTGCGCCAGATACACGTTGGCAAAGTCCTTCAGGGCACTTAGTCGCTCCTCCTCGAGCAATTCCATCTGCTTCGCGCCTTTCCTTACTGTGCTCTCGTATTCCAGTCTGGCCCTTTCAGCTCTTACGCTCACCGTATAGAACTCCGTATCCGCCCGGCGCGACGAATCCTCAGCTTTTCTGCGCCTGGTCTCCAACTTACTCGCCTCCTTCTCCGTCATGTGATGATTCGACGACTTATTGTTGCTCTGCTGACTTTGACTGATGGTTTGCAGCCGTGCCAAATCCTGCAGCCTTTCGTTCTCACGCGCACAGGCGAAACTCTGCTTCTTGCTTTTTGCCGCGATTCCGCGCCATTCCTGAAGCGACTTGGATGCCTTATCCACCGAGTTCTCGATTCCCTTCCTCGATCGACCCTGCGCTTCTGCTACGCCCACCTACAGGCAGGGAAGCATCTCTTTATTTTTCGATCAGCATTGTAAAATCCATTTTAATAGTGTGGTCTGTACAAAGCTCAGCGCTCTTTTGACGAATATCAGAAGAGGAAGCATCGAATAAGAAATTATCCTCGCGTTGTGGTTTTCATGAAGAGAAAGTCGACTTAAAGTTCGGCGAGAAATGCACGCACGTGCAGGAAAGTTCATACAAACGCCAGGCAATCTCACACGAAGTTGTTAGCTCAACATTTCCGATCTGACTGCTCCTTGTCACGCAAATATCCACGAGAGAATAATAACAGATAAATCGACAAGATAAATTTTCTTACTAATATTTCCCGTGTTAATCTCATCCTCACGATTAACACATTTGATGATCTTACACGCTCGTTATGTAAACGCTATCATGCGCACAATGACGTCATTATTTCCCTTCGCGGTCCCGGTTCAGCGCGCAGTTTTGCAACAAGAGACGCGTAATTATCTCTCAAGACATGAACTTACTCTGAGCGGTTTGGCGAGTTGCTCGCTCAACGCGATGCCCCATAGCCGATGGGCTTCCGCGGCGGCCTCCATCTCCTCGCCGACACACCTCCATGCTTCGTTTACACCTCCGGTGCTGTTACCACCTGCATTACGAAAGATCAGCGCTCAGAGATGATCCCGCTTCTACGGGCACCGCCCGTCTCGCGATGTTGATCTCATAGGAATTTAAAACGATGATGCCCGATGCGATAACGCAATCGGGAAGTAAAGGAAGGCATAAACTCGTCGAATAATCAACGAATGGAAACGGTGGATCATCGGATCAGCTTTTCACTTTCCAAATGAGAATCCAAGAATCGCGCGTTTCCGTCTCGAGTCGATAAATACATGGCGCACATCTCGAAGAATATGTTTAAAAATATATTCAAGAACTCGTTTAAGGATGATGAGCCATTCGAAAAGTTACGACGACCATTAATTAAGTACAAAATTTTTGTTAAAGAGAAATTATTCATCTAGATATCTCCCGTGATTATCTTGTTATTACATGTAATAGCAATAAAGATTGTAATGCGCGCCGTACAATTATCGACAAATTATATTAATCGCAATTGCGATGAATATGAAAGTGACATAAAATTGAAAATGATATAAAATTTGCGACCAAAGAATGCCATCAATCACCTTGATCTTTAGCACAGGCCTTTGTCAACTTGCTGCTGAGTTTGCTGAGTCCTTTCGCGTAAGTAGCTTCCAATTCAGCCCTGAAATACAGATTTTTGAATTTTCTTTATATTCATGCTCGCTCGAAAGGCGAGAAGCGATGGATGGCTCAATACCTTTCATGAAGAATGGATGCCAGTTCCTTGCAGAAATCGCCTCCTTGTTTGATATACCTACGGACATCCTCGAAACCGCCTTGTCCTCCCTAGATATAAAAAAAAAGAAGATATCAAGATATCGCACATCATAAGACAATGAGAAGGACGATGTTTCACGATATATTCAGAAACGAATAGAATTTGAAAGAATTATTCATACGAAATTATTATATCTCTTAAATCTCTCATCGCGATGATCCGACGAAGATGCATAAACGTTCTCTCTCGTTCTCGCGTCCAATTTCGACGTTAAATAATCCTCGTAGAAAGTTGTATCGCGTTAAAATTCAAAAGGAGAAACTCCAACGCGTGCAACAAAAGCTGAAGCAGAATATTATTCATTAGATCTAGTAATAAAAGTTATAGAATAAAAGTTATAGAGAATGAATATTAATCGCATTATTTTACTAAATTTCATATATCATAGCGATACGATGACATGTAACAATAAAATTATACGTGATGACGATGATGACAATAGAGTTACATCAATAACGGATCAGTTACAACAACGGATCGTAGAATTCTCTAGTAAATCGTTAAATGATTCTCCCGGAAGGAATCATCGAACGGTTCCGCCTTCAGGAGGCAAAAATCTATAACTCGTTCGGTTCTACGCTTGAATACACGCGGCCCTTGAGGGAAACGCATAAAATAGCGGTAACCACGCATCGCGGCTTACCAGATGCAACATTGCTCTAGTATCTCGCACTGAATTATGCCGGAACTTCTTTCGTATGATCAGTAAAGCCAGTCGCTATATCACGTTCATGCTTGCACGAAAAAATGAAATTCGGCGAGCAATCGTCACGGTTTGATGATCGCTGATCGAAGGATTCTTGCATTAAAAGATAAAATTTTAATAATTCCGCGATAAAGATGTATTTCTGCGAAAAGGATGTATTCGTACATATCGGAATGAGAATTCTAAGCCCTCTCGAGAAACGGTAAAAACTTTAATGAACGGTAAAAAGATTTCATGATTAAAATGAGATCATGATGCATACATGACGTGAGATAATTTACGATATAATATTTGCTTGCTCATATTTTAATTATTACACCAGCGAATAATGTTATCCATTCACATGCAGTTGTTCACCTCATTATTGCCGCGCGTCGTAGTTTCCCCGTGTATTTGTTACATAAAATTATCGCAAATGGGACTTGGAACTATTATCCAGTCGCTTTGTTTATAAACCACGTGAGTACAATCGTTCGAATCGTAAACGACATTATCTATCTGAAGAGAGAGAGAGAGAGAAAAAAAAGAAAAAAAGAAAGCGAGAAAGGAACAGAAAGCTTTCGTGTGCTTTATATAAACATCTATTCCGAGTCTTCGCGTTATCCAATTCTGTTTTGGAAAATTGTTCGTTAGTGGAAGAAAGTTATGCCCATCTGTTATGCAGCGTATCTATTTCTAGATTTCCAGAAATTTTCAGGCTCTAGACAGCAGTGGATTAATCACCGACCGATTGTCATCAACGTTGTTTTTCTGGTCCCAGAATGCCAACGTGAAAGTCAGCGTCGTGGATCCGCGAAATTAATAACTAAGCGCAACAAGGCGGCGGACCGGTTCTCCGGGTGATTATAGACTCCGAAAATTTGGTGAAACGATCGATGTCAAGCGAGATCTTGCAACGAGTGAGTGAATTCTATGCGATTCGAAAGATGCCCGTTTAAAGTTACAAACACAACAGACGACTATTTCGCTTTCGAGTACGCTTTCGGTAACCTTTTCTTGTATTTCCATGAAATTTTTAATCAGCTCGATTATGTTATCCGACTCTATGGAAAGGAAACTTTGTCGGAACTCGTTCCGGAGAATACCGGAACGATAAAATCGCGAAACACTAGAATGGAGCCAGAATGGAAAGGCTTTTGTTCGTTTGTAAACGTTCCCGCGGCTATCGGGTGATGCGCTCCTCTTCGCTCGCCGTGCAAAGGTGACTGGTACTTAATTCGGATTAAAGCTTGATAATAACCCTAGGCAATCGGTGAAAGCAAGCGTTGGCCTGATGATGAGTCTCTAAGAAAGCCGAAAGAGCTGAGTTCCAGTTAGCGTAATTAGAACGCCTGCAGATCGAGTAATGAACTTCGATACATCCGCAAAATGTATCCCAGAAGTGGCGACGAACTGACGATAAACTCTACGTCATTACAAATCCGTTCAAGTCCCAACTGGATGATGCTTGAGTAAACTTTCGAAGCCGATAACGGAAAATTGCCTGAACAGGTCCGTTGGAGCGAAATCATCGGAGCACAGCGCATTAAACACGACTGTTTGTCAACTGGACAAATTGGTGTTTGCGTCAGCGATCTCGACGCGGACCGAATAGATGTACATTTATTCTTACATTTGTCGCATGTAATTACAATTTAAGCGACGCGGATCATAATTAATACTAGTCGGACTAGTCGTAGATTTTTGTCTCTTGACGGCGAAAGTCTGTGATCATTATGAAAATGCATAAATCTCTTCTCATTCGTCATTCTTTGTCCTATTTCCACGAGCTATCCTATGGCTATGTCCACAAGTGGCAACGGTTTTACATAACATAAAATTTCTCGTTCACGAAGGCACTTCTGCAAAGGAGACAATTGCAACGCTGCGAACTCGACACTTGATCATCTACGTAATTGTATTACGCAATATCGGAATACCGCGATATACCGATAACAATATTACATTTCCGTTATCCGCGTAGCTGCGGGCTCTCTCACCATCACGCAAGTTATCTAAGACGCTAAAAGACGCTTCATTTCAAGTTTTGGAACAAAGTTCTAAATTTCTCTTAAGAAAGCCTCTTGGCTTCGCAGCTCGCCTAAACTAATCGATGCAATGCCTATGCCTTCCAAGCTGCTTGCGAGGATATGATAATGAGAGTCACGAGGACCTGGAGATTTCTGCTTCGTCTATTCTTATTAATTATCTTCATACTCCAATCGAATTAGTACGGATAATTTAGATACTTTATGTTATTTTTGCTATTAACGTCGTTAGTAGCGTATAAGTACTTGCAAACTGAGAATATTCTAGATCAACGTTTCAAAGGCGTCGGATAACGCCTTTTGATTAAAAAAAAAAAGTGATTATTGGTTTGGGAACGGAGAATTTATTTCACGTGCAAAGCATCGATTTAGCGAATCGCTTTATTGCTTGTTGTTGTTTTATGGAAGGACTTTACGTCCCGTGCGCACAAGAATTCGCCCATTAATTATTATCGATTCTGCAAATGCTCATGTAGGAACTTTTTTACCGGAACATTTTACCGTTTCGTTATCCTGAAAACCTAGAAAAACATCCTCGTAATTGCTTCTCAAGATGCACTCTCTAAAAACGTTTACAATCACGATTATGTTAATCGCGATAGCCGGCTGCGCTCTTACCCTAGCAGTTGTCTCATAAAATATTCATCTCCCCGATTGATTACGGAACTCTCACTTCCCAAGTTCAAGATCTTTTGAAGTGTAGCTCTAGGCCAGCCTGAAACCGACATCTCCGATGAGTAAATACGAGCAAAATTTCCGGTCAATCTGCATTTTCGAGCCATCATAATTTCTCGACCATTAACAGCGCTTTTCTGGATAGAAATCTTGAAAAATTACGCGAATCTTATATCTTTCCTCACAGCAAACGGATCGGAATTTAGAAAAACCGCGTTGCAAATTGCGTCATTGCGTACGTCATCACGCTGGGCGTATCTATCGAGTTCTGCAATAGGTTTCGTGCCATGTGGGTTTGTTTCACAAGAGTTATCGCGGCTGTGCTATATAGACTTATCCTTTTTTCATTTATTTACAACGCGATACGCGCTTCCGCCGTCTTGATTTCGAAATCGAGCGCGCTTCTGCTGTCGACGATTTCAGTCATCGAGCCGAGACTCGATAATGCCGATAGCATTCCGAAACCTCAATCTGATAACCCGTGTTTGATAAGTAAAGTGCAAGATCTGCTGATGGTCTGATAATTTCGTCAACGAATCATAATGCGTAGTTATCTGCCCGGTCGCGCGAGAAGATGAAATTATCCGCGGAGTGAATCACAAGCTGGAACGACGTCCGCAATTTGGACCATTGTTGTTAAATGATTGCACGACATCAGAGGAAAGGATTCCGTGTTGATGGCACATCAACCCGTACCGTTCGAAGCCATAAGCGTCTAACGAATGAGCGTTCGCGGATCGTAAAAGTTGCCAGACTCCAATCCTGCGATGGCACTTTTAAGAAATGTCTAGATTTACCTAGTCATCATGGGGGGGGGGGAGAAAAAAGAAGAAACAAAAAAAAAGAAAATGATCGATCGTATGCGGCGCAACGTCTAATAAACATGCTCTATTTGTGGCGCGAGCAACAAAGTAACGGAGCGACTTTCTATGGACTCCTTCTAAATTTTATCGAAAGTGAACCTGTCTTTCTATTCTCGGACACTTTGCGCTCGAGTTAATCGCCGTTGCGTTCATTCTGCATCGAAAACACATCCGGTTTATCACGTATCTCATCGGAGTCGGCTTCCAGATTCTATCGAGCGTGTCCGGAACGTAATTCCGCTAAAAAATGTTTGTTTGTGTCGGCGGTGCGCGCAATGCGTAAATGCCGGAGGAGGATTAAACGTAAACGGGATAAATTATGCACACGAGGCGTTTCTGTAATTGGGAAAGCCGCGCGGCGAAAGCCGAAAGAACGGTTTGGTCGGTGAATTAATGAAATGTCATGAAAATGGACGTGGCTCAGGAGCCACCGGATCCCATTCACGATTTGTCTGACGAGGCATGCCTAACGAGGCCTGTAACCGAATGCAATTGCGGTAGCCTTCTCGTCTTGCCGTAATGTAACAGCGTGCTTATCCAGCGGGAATGACGATAATTAAATGGATAATCAATAGACGATAGATTTACCTTTCGCGCAAATCAACTAACAGCCATTCGTCTATTAGCATTAATACGTAATGCCGTTGAGTACGCGAGTCACGTCCGTGAATACTGGAAACGTAAGTTCGCGTGTCACGTTTCGCGCTGCGGAAAATCTACAATCCATGTACGGTGCAAGAGCATTAGACCGCTCTAGATCGGCTTGATCTTGGCTCTTATACGTGGAATGCATTTTGATAAGCCGACGAGACAAGCAGGGTTCTTATTCTATTTTCTGGATTCCGCAAAACGTCTCAGAGAGATCACCGATCTCCATTTCCATTCGCACAAAGAGTGCAGATCTCGTCGCGTCTCCGCAGAGAATACGCCTGGAAAGAAATCACACGTTACTTTCCGTTACGTTTCCGTTATCACGTATGAATTCATTTACGGACTCGCGACTTTGCCTTCTCACGCGGGCACGGACAGGAACGAACCGAGTCGTACCGATAAGGCCGAGAACGGCTTGTCGTGCCAAGTGAAAATTCGCATTGCACAGAAATTTCACATTGCTTTCTTGCCGCTTTCCTCGCGCGGATGCGATCTTTAATTCCACGCGTCGCTGAATCGCGCGACATCGGGATTGCGCGTGATGTATCGATTGCGCGATCATGGCTGACGGTCCAGATGAAACGAGTAGAATCAGCGCGGCTAAAAGGTCAATCGATACGTCGACTAGAGGCAGGTAGATGACGACAAACGGGCGTGCACTCGCAACAG
Organism: Eciton burchellii; assembly: GCA_020341155.1. NCBI lineage: Eukaryota > Metazoa > Arthropoda > Insecta > Hymenoptera > Formicidae > Eciton > Eciton burchellii. The sequence goes on from JAHMML010000060.1 coordinate 410,551, forward strand.
GTGGTCTATCTCCATTCTCTCCGCCGCCGTAATGGACAGGTGCGCCAGTCAATGACCAGTCAGCAGTCGATGACCATTGAGTCTATTTGCGTTTATTACAGCGTGAAGGAATATAAGGAGGAATAAATCTAGCGATCGTTACGACGTTGACGCGTAACAGAATTGCTAGCGCTATCATGGCGCTACCGATGCTTGATCATAATCATCGAGCACTTGGTAGCGCTATCGATCATTAATTGCAATCATTAAGCGTAGATCAAACGGCGTAGATCAACTCGCTTTATCCATGACGTTATCCTTGACGTTTTATACGTTGACGCATATATTTTCATCAATCTCGGCGATCGTTTCTATTCCACGTTTATAAACAGACTGAAGTGTGCAGGGTCAGAAGTTCTCTGCGACATGATTGAAGTCAGAGCGTCAGCCGGTTCAACACGCCGGTTCGCTCTTCTCGTTGCGCTCAACGCGAGGCGAATCTCCGAGGCTGGAGACTTTGCTTTTATCTGCTACACCATATCGGAGAAGCCATCTATGTTTATCGCTGAACAAAGGAACTTTCATCGCCGTTTCCTTGCGCGTTGCGAGCGATTATTAGGCCCGTTGATCGTCGCACCTTGATTTGATAACAATGCCGGAAACCGTGTACAATGACGTGGAATGTAATTCGTACGGAACTGAAAAGCCAGAGATAATGCATTCAATTCGCGAGCAGAGTGACTTGTAGAAGCAACGATTTGACGGAGAAGATCATAATTTTCACGCAAGGGAATGAAAGGGGACGCGCACGCACGCTGAATCCCCCAAGCAGTGGCGCAGTCTGAGATTTATCAACGCGGAAACTGAGTTATCTGACGACACGATCGTCCACGATCTGCACGATATCCCTCTTGCCTGTCGGGAATAAATATCAACGCCATCGGCGTTCTCGCTGGCGCACAAAAGTGCCGAGCGCACTTCGCGTAAACGCGAAATCGTAAGTAGCGGCGCCTCGACTCTCGCGTTCTCTCGCACACCGTCGGAATATTTAATCGGAATCGCTACTCCTTTCCCTTTTACCGACAATAACTTCCTCCGCGTCTGAACCCCGCAGAGAAATCGCAGAGGTCGCGAGGACACAGAGACCGCTCGCGCTCGCTGTTAATGCGCACGTTCTCTATGCACGCGACACTCTCCAACGCGCTCAATTTCGCACACGTCGACGAAATATCTGAATAGACTTCGCTCAGAATTCTCCTTCTCTCTCCCTCTCGCTTCTCCTTCTCTCTTATTCTCTCACGCATCGCTTAAATATTCCGCCTACCTTTCCGTTGGAGCTGTTGCGCCGACGAGCGAAGCGGATAAAAATGCATTCTACGCAAATTCTACACGACGACTGGTCGCCGCGGTATTTTCCACGGCGACTTCTACGACAATCGGACTCGGACGGATAACTCAAAGAAAAAGAGAAAGAGAGAGAGAAAAAAAAAAGAACAGAAGCGAACTCGCTCGGCAAGAAGGCGGAACTCGCAACGGGGATATACCGCGGGAAAAGAGAACGCTGTGGTAGGAAACGCGGATAAACGCAATCAACGTGTCGACAATGTTGATCAACATTGCGAGCAAGTCTTGCACAAGCGTGCTCGAAACTACTGCAGGCCGTAAGATCGCCGCGAGCGTCCCCGAACGCGGCTCAAGGACGCTGAAGCTGCAGCATCCGCTCCTGACGGACGATTCCGAATGGCCGTCCTTGGCGAATTACACGTCGCACTTCCGATGCATCGCGCAAAAGTGCACGGTGAAACTCGGATGACCCCCATGCCACGCTATCGAGGGAATCTGTAGTCGCGATGGCAGTCAAGGCAATCTTTCGCGCCAATCTTTCCTCGCCACGGCCACGCGCGTCTCTAAGCGCGTTTGTACGCGTACACGATCATCGTACACACGTACGAGACACATACGGAAAGCGGTCAAGCGTTCGTACAGTGCCCACGTGCGTTTGTGTATCCATTAGTGTGAAACAAAGTCGGCTATTTTCTCCGCGCAACTTTCCCACACTTTCCATGCTTTGCTCTTGCGATGCTTCGACGCGCGCTCGCTCATGCCTCGCATGCTCGGCGCCATTTCTCCCAGACAGGCCGATAAATCCTCCGATCGGCAGCAGCGACTTGTAAAATTTCAAATCGGGGAAAGCGGCCCTGAAAATCCTCGCTGTTGTCTAATCAGATTGCCGTGCACAATCAGATTGATAAATTTCGTACGGATGTGCGTTCTGTTGAAACATCTGCGATGCACATTTATCGAACATCTGCTCTCGGTACCCCATATTTTTTTATGGATTCTGTATTCTTGGAGTCATATCCTGAAACGTATTTGCGATACCGATGTATGGATCGTCGATAAACACCGTGTCGAGATATTCCAGCCGACCGTTCAAGATTTACATCGATCTCTCGCATCGTTTTCTCACCGGAAAACTTTTTGGGAAATCTGTATTACAGGAACATAAGCGTACGTAAGATTCGTAGCTAATTCGTAACTTTGTGAGAAAAAGGTCTCATTCATGAGGAACAATCGAGCGGTATCGAAAAGCGACTACGTGCGTGACGAATGTCCATGTCAATAATGTAATACGACTTCCAATGAGACCGACAAAAGCAACCGACGAGAATTCTGGATGCGATAGAAGATTCCGTAATAGTGAAAGCGATTTCCAGCGTAAAAAAAATATCATCGATGGGGACGGAAACCACTGGAGGAGACTTTCGCAAGAGCGACTCGTGTCATGAAAAACCATGCGGACGCTATTCTATGCACCGTGTCACTGATTTATCGCCCGCGTATCTCGTAAAATCTCATTGAAATGACTAACCAGTTTGCGTCCGCTGTAAAACATTCTCAAAATATCGTACGGACAGTAAACGATAAATAATAAGGAATATCTCTCGGACACATTAATGGATACTTGGATGATCTAATGAAATAATCGAGATTTATAAAATCATTAGAAAAACTTGAGATTTTCAGCTCAACGAACGTTTCGAGGAGAACAATATATGTACATTCGTTACTTGTCGGCCAAGATCCCAGCGATAAGATCATCAGAGACCATTCGCGAAAAATAGATTGACAATGAGACGAGGTATGCGGCATGGTATATTTCTAACAAAAATTTCCAAACAAGTTCCCGTTCAGAATTATATTTTCTACCTGTCCAGAGACGAGCGAAATGAAACCGAAGCGTATCCGAGCCAATGTTATGAATCAGAGATATCCAGTGATGATATTTCTGATGTTGCGAAGTTCAAAACTTTAGCAATAAGGCGTCATTCAATATTGATGTATGAGTCAGAATATTCAGTCAACATTTCAATCCGGCAAGCGCTTAAGTGTCGAGCTCATCGTTTATGTGCAAACAGCATTTGCCTTGCGAATCAAGATCAATTGCGCGTAACTCAGAACATTATGTTTGGAAAAAGTTAAACAATCTTGTATTTACATACATGCATACATGCATACATACATACATACATATATACATATATACATATATATATATGTATAAAAGACGTATGTATACAAATAATAATAATTAATAATTTATGTATATATTCAAATGTAGGAATATAGAATATATAAATGCATACATATATTATAGAAATATATACGCATATTTCATGTTTGCTTAATAACAATATAAATCTCCTTCTTCTCCTAGAATGTCCGAATTTTTACGTTCAGGATTATCTGATAATCGTTAAATCGCCTCTGGCGATTTAACTTTCATTAGGATTTACCGGCTAATCTGCTTCTACGGCATTCTCTCTAACGATTTAGCGCGAGCCGATATTAACCCAATTTAACTACGAAATATAAACTTTATTTATGACCTCATTTATTACGAGTTTAAATTTCCACATCTGGACAAGAACAATCGCGGAATAGCGTATTTAATTAAGGATAGTGCGAAAGACTCAGGGCGCAATGGCGCGTAGGAAGTGCACTGAAATCTGTAATCTGAACATGCGAGTGCGACTTCTCATCTTCTAGGCTCTTCGAATAAGAGCTTGTTCCACATAAAGATAGACTCTAGATAAAAAATCGGATTCCCAAAATAAGAATAATGAAATCTCAATCATTCCTCAATCATTTCTTCCTCCGTGTTCTGAGATTTTCTTAGCGAGCGGATCTTGATCTTCTCTACCGCGAATCCTAATTTCGTTATTCAAATTTCATTTGAATCATCGAATTTCACGATATTCGAATATCGTTGCAGCTCCGATCGCGGCGCACTCACGTACCGCCAACTTACAAAGCCTTGTTTTCTCTCTCTCTCTCTCTCTCTCTCTCTCTCTCTTCTCGCAACACACGAACGTCGCAAGTGTGCAACAACTACACAAACACGTCTCAGTGGTCCGCGCGGCGCAACGAGCAAGAAGTAACGAGACTTTTGAGAGAGCAAAGTACCTCCTCGGCCTCGTAGGTTTGCAGCAGATGAGTCGAGGCCATTAACCCTCTGATTGACCCGAGCATTCTCCTCTTAATCAGGCCACCTTTCCCACCGTGATCCCTCGACATGTCGACATCGCCGCCGGACGCCACCGCCGCTGGCGTCGTCGTTGTCACCGCATCGTCGCTCTCCACGGTCGAGCACAATTTGTCCATGCTGAAAGACACCGGTGGTTGAAGCCTCGTCCTGTTGTCCTCCAGGATATTGTCCGAGCTGGCCGTCTTCCTTCTCAAGTTGCTGCGTAACCTGCTACCGTTCGCCGACGTTTTCCCCGAATCCGGTGACGCCGATGCTGGCCTCTCCATGTCGGAGACGTTCACCTCCTCCGACACCGATGACAGACCGAATTCTTCCACCCTGGTGATCGAGCCGGATTCCTGAATGCGTGCTCGCGTCAGGTCGTAGAAGCCACGCTTGGACTTGGACGTGCGCATGGAAGCACCGTCGTTTTGCACCTTGCGAGAAGTTTTTCGTAAAGGATTGACCGTGCGGGTGGAAGGATAAAGATTTGTCATTTCTCGCGGACATCTCGGAATAAATCATCGATCACGTTGCTCGTTACAATCCGAGACTCGACGAGAGTATCGAAGAGCAGTCTTAAAATCAGAACGATCCGTATCGTTTAATCTAAAATATATTTAACATCGACGTATCGTTAACATCGATTGTAAGAGATGTCTTCGGGCAATCGTATGAAAGGAACGGAGTGAAAGCCAAGTAAGAGTTTGCAATTTGCAAGGTCCACTTCAAACGCCAATTCGTCTACGTAAAACGATGCAAATTACAAACTTTATTCGTGCTCTTCGAGTTTTCTCGGATCTTTGAATCTCCGGGCATCATAAACGTCAGTTAAAGTCAACCTCGATTCACTAAATCTTCGTATACGAAGATGATTGATTCTAGATTCTAATCGCAGAAAAGATTGCACAATTACATGTGACATCTTTTGGAATCCAAATTCCAAATATTTCTCCTCGTTCCGACTGATTTCCGTTTCCTCTCAATCCTCTCTATCGCTCTCTCGCGCACGCGCGGATGACTTTAACCAATGCTCATGAGCTCTGCTGATTCATGACTTGCTTCTCTCTTTTCCCCCCTGATCCGGATGTTTTCCAGGCTACCTCGGAAGTGAGCGCGCCGACCGCCTGCAACCTCGCGTGCCTGTTCACCACCTCGCCGATCCTGGTCTTCTCCTCTCGCAACCAGCTGCGCATCCTGCCCCAGGCTTTTCCCAGTCGTCGCTTCTGCAGCTTCAGCCGCTTGCTGTGGCTCGACTCGCCGCTCACCGACAACGCCACCTCCTCGTTCGGGCATTCCGGATCCGAATAGGATCCCGACATCGACGCTATGCCGGCATCGTAGCCATCGCTGTCAGACGCACCGTAGCTCCTCCGGCCAGACTTGAGTGATCTGGTGGAACGCTTCGTCTGATCGCAGTTTCTTCGATTGGGCGGAACGACTGCGCCTGCGGTTTCCTTCACGTTCTGCCGCGAGGAATCAGCTGGCGCGTTCTCCTCTCGCGATCTGCTCAAAGACATCTCCTTCATCGACTTCGGCATGTCGTAAAGATCCTGACGAACCGCCGGCGATGAGCATTCCACCTCGTTCTTATCGGTACAAGCTTGCGAGCAGACTTGACCGTTTCCCGGCAAAGTGTTCTTGGGAAAGTCGTACAGCTGATTCGCAGAACAATCAGGCTCGTCGCTCGTATCCACTTCGAGGATGACGATCTCCTCGGCCGGGTCCTCCTGGAACTTGTCGTCGGTGCGCAGGAAACTAAAGCTGATCGTTGGTATCCCATCCGCGTCCGTCTTCACCGTCGTGGTGGCATTTAGCTCCAGCGTGGTGCTGCGTCTCTTGCGGTTGCTATCGTTCGCGCACGACTCGAGACTCGGGACTTCGAACTTGGACGACTCGCTGCAGATTTTGCTCAAGCTGTTCAGCGCCGCCTCCACGTTGTTCTGATACAGGGCCTCGTCATTGGCGGACGAGAGCCTTCCGGTCACGTCCTTCTCCAAAGACCGTTCGTGTCTTTCGTTCGTGCCTCCTCTCACGCATCCGCGACTTCTCTCCCTTTCGAGGGTCTCGACGTTCGCACTTCTCTCGCAGGAATTCCCGCGATCCTTGCCTTTACGTTCCACCTCTTCATGGAAGTCGCGACAATGCACGATCACCGGCGCCGGAACGTCGTACCACGTAGTCGTCGCGACGCCCGCGGCGCCGTTGCTCAAGGTCGAGCTCCTGGTCGGAGACTTGAGAGCTGTCAAGACGTGCCTCATCTCGTTCATCTCGGTTATATATAGAATGAGACCTCCTCGTGGCGTCCAATTCCGATCCCCCGGAGAATTAACACCTCGGTCCTCTGCTCTTCTCTCTCCCTCCCTCCCYCCCYCCCCTCGTCTCTCTCTCTCTCTCTCTCTCTCTCTCTCTCCAGCGGAATCCCGTTGCGAGAAACGCCACTGAAGAAACGTCACGATCGAGCCGCGGCGAGCAACGGTGAAGCGAAACGTGTCTGGAAAACGTGCGCTCCTATTATCGCGCACGGAGAAGCGTCATTGCTCGTCACGGCGTTCATATTTCCCGCTTCCTCGTCGAAAAAAGACTTCCGATTCCCCGCCGGAGAGAAAGATGCTGGCGTTGATCGTTCGGCAAACTTCGCCTTCGCATCCGAGCGTAAGCGATTACGTGATGTCACGTGGCACGCGTCCTCGCATCACTGGAGAACCCGCGGCTTCGCGCAGAGTTCTCTCTCTTGCTCACTGCAGGGTGCGATAGCCCGCGATAATCTTCTCAGCTTCATCCCCTTCTGCAGCTTTAATGTCACGCACACTGTCCATCATATCGAGCACGAAACTCGCGCGGATTTCGATAAATTTGCACTCGATCCGTGACGCGAATCGCGCGCAAGAGCGTGCCGATCGCGAGCGTCTTCGCGGTTGTGCCTTCTCTCACGAATCTCTTATCGCGAGAATCTCATGAGGAATCCCCGCCTCGGTCTCCGCTGCGAAATCTGCACACGGCGAAAAGTGTTATCGCAACCGAGCGCCGAAATTTCCGCGCTTTATATACCGCGGATTTGCTTAGTCAGACAATTTGCTGCGTCGCGCTGCAAATTTCGCTTGCGCGCATTCCGGCACGGAGATCCGACGCGGCGAATTTCTATGCGAATTTCGCTCACAGCGAGAATAGCGACACGAGGCCTCAGAAATTCCGTCGATCATCACCGCGAAACGAATTACAACTTTCACTCACGTTATCGCATTGGAACGTCCAACATCAGCGGGGGACCAGAGAATTTCACGCCGCGGAATCGCGCAAGATTGCCGACGAAGCATGGACAATTGCGCGAGATGCGCGACAGGGAAGGCGAGGAAGAAACGAAGAACGCAACCGCGCCGCCGACGTTCCGCGGCGTTTACTCGTGAATTCGTCACGGTGACAGGATGAAGGAATCGCGGCCTCGCATGACGAATCGATCGGCCGCGTTGGACCTCGCTCCACCTTTGCTCAACCTAGTCATCGGCTGTGCATCGCGCGGCTCATCGCGCACGTGGAAGCGCGAGCGAGTGACATCGCGATGGAATTCGAGAACGGTGTCGTCCGCAATCGTAAGCTCATCGGCAATCGTAAGCACGCGCACGTGTGCGCGTACGCGTTCCGATTGGAGCGGATCCGAGCGGGCGACACTACGTCGCGCCTCTCTAGCTGATATTACGTAATTACGTGCAAACACGGTAGCACAGCGCGGCAACGCGTTCCAATTCCACTGTAATTTCGAGCGAGATTACCCGTCTCTCTCTTCTTGCTGCTAAGCGATGCTCCCGTTGCGCATCACGCCCGGCAGCGTCACGTCGCGCACTGGATAGCGCGTTCGACCTGCGGACGAGGCTTCGACGATGATCGACCAGTTTCGCGCAACGAGCAAAAAGCGGCCTCGCGAGTGCAGCGCGAATTCACGTTCGCGCGTGCTCGCGGAAACTTGTATTTTAGGGAGAGAGACGGAGACAGAGAGAAAGAGAGAGAGAGAGAGAGAGAGAGAGAGGAACAGTTGCAAGGGCAGAATGATTCTATCCGCTTGCGATTAATCGAATTGATTCCAACGAATCATAACGGAAGATCGAGGATACGATATCCCGAATTGCAAATCGCTGCATGAGAACCGCGTGGAAACGGGAATGAGCCTCGCGGATTAACGCGCGCGATATCGACATCGCGATGTAACGCGTCAGATGCCGACATGATCAACATCGACGGTCGCAGAGAAGATTCGATTGCTTGACCAGATCAGTCAAATCTGTCGAGCGGACTCATTTTCGCGCGCTCGTCGATCGCCGAACACTCGATCGCGGACGCAATCTCACGACTTTGCACGAGCGATTTAGCTCTCGGAGCGGAGCCCTGGCGATGACTAGCTCTGGCGAGCGCTCTCTTCCTCTGGAAGTCGCGTTATACAACCGCAGCGAGCAATTATGTCCGCGTTATTGCGCGCGTACACGCATTGCACAATCGCGCGCCGTCATACGCAGCGAGCGCTGGCGTGAAGAGAACGCTCTTTCCTGTACTTTATCCGAACGATCGTCGATCTCCGATCGACCAATTAACGAGAATCGCGTTCGACCCCCTTTAACCTCCCCTATCAACGACGCGCGATTTTATTGCGCCTCGGAATAAAGCGATCATCTAAGGAAACGGTCCTGCCGTTTAACTTTTGCGGTCACCAAGACCGCTCCGCACTCTCTCCGTCTCTCTTTTCTTTTAGCCCCCCCCCCCGCTCCCTTTTTTCTTAATCATCCGCAAGGAACGAGAAGCGGTAACTTCCCGCGGAATTACGCGAACGTTGAAAAAGATGAGTTACGTGTCCGAGTTTTTGCCGTTTATCTTGCAGGTCGCAAGACGGCGACGGTGCGGCGACTTGAAATTCTAAAAACACGGTAATATTCACTCGGCTTTCTTTTTACTTGCAAATTTCTGCAGGGCGATTTGCATTCCGCTTTGCATCGCGCTTTACAAAGGTGTAAAAATCGAGGCCACGCCGGCATTCTCGCTGTTGCGCGAGTGAGCAACGCGGATCGCTCACGAAAATAGAAGCCGTGCGGACCAACGCTAATTTGTCGCAAAGTTCTCTTTTCAATCCGTAAATAACCGTACGAATTCGGGAAATCTCGGCGGACGAGGCGCTATATATAAGTAACAAATCTGCGAGACGCACGTCTCGTAAACAAGAGCTGCGAGAAGCGTAGAGATACGACGACATGCAGAGATGTAATGCAACGTACACGTATAAACAGACGCACGTGCGCGAGCGCGCGCGCACACGTACCGAATATAATAAATCATGATACAAAACTACACGTCCGAACATTCGAGCAGATCCCCCCTCGACTGATCCAATTCTGTAACAATAGCCGGCACTTCATAACTTCATCGATCGTGTACGATCGCAAGAGAGAAAACAAACCATCGCTTCATCAAACCTCGACTTCAATCACCTCTGACTGCAAAGTCAAGCTTTATGACAATGACGTGCCGGTCATCGTCAATTCCGATCCGCGGAAAAGCTCGTCGAGTATCGTCTAAGGAATATCGACGCGCACAAACCGAACAATCCGCGGAACAATGCTGCACGCGCTACACAAGGATCAAACGACACCTCGAACTCGACCTAGAAGACTCGCAGCTTCTACTCCCTCCCCCTTCCCCAAGGGGAAGAGATATTTTCTTCGCAGCGACTCGAAACGTTGCACGATCACAGAGCAAAACGCGCGAATCCTCCCGCGGCGATATCGCACTATCGATAGTCGAATGCACCGGCGCGCGGCGCGCGTACTATCTCGTGCTCCTCGCGCGCGCGTAAAATTGCGCGCGTACAGGCGCGAGCGCTGCAGCGGACTCACTGCAGCGGCGTATGTGGTCCGCGCTGCGCTGTCGCGCTTGCGGGAACGCGCGGCACGGAGAAGGCACGAAAGAGAGAGAGAGAGAGAGAGAGAGAGAGAGAGAGAGAGAGAGAGAGAGAGAGAACTGGCGCGTGCACCGACCGGCGTAACCCGAAAACGAACGGTAGCGGATAGCTTCAAGGCGGCTCCTAAACGCGTTTCTAGGCGGGAGATTATGCGCGGTGATTTCTGTTCTCCGGATTATATTTAGCGTTACCGGCATAGCTCTCTCGCGTGCCTCTCCCTCTCGCTCGCTCGTACGAGCGCGCGCGTGCATCGCGCGTCTCTCTCACACTGGACGCACGCTCCGCGTGCATGATATACGTGCGGAGCGGGATTCAGAGAGGAAAGAAAAATAAAGAAAAAGATATATATATATATATATATATGTATATGTGTAAAGAAAGAGATTAGGTCTTCTTCCAAAGTTTTGAAAAACTGAAAATCGCCTTGATCGCCTTTGGTATAATTAGAACACGATTAAATTTCAGGTAACTTGATTATAGAGAGGAGAATAATTTCCTTGTGGAAAACGAATACAAATTTTATTACACATAATTCGCTGACTGGACTCATGCATTTGGGATAAGTACGGAATCGCTATATATAATTACAAAAGTACAATGCGAACGTAACATAAACATAAACATGCGAAACATAAAGAGAAGTGCAGAAGAACGTTACAGAGATGTTACGGGATACGTATTAAATAAATAAATTCATTCTTCCTTTCCGTGCACTGCTTACATGCTTACTCGCATGATTCGTCACTGATATTCGAAAAACCTTATCGTGTAAGAAATAAATCAAGCGTTGTCCCGTTTGATTACGTTGATCGTGCGAGCATCGTTCAAGACTCACGCGCTCGCATGAAAGAAAACTTAATTTCCGTAATGGAAAAGCTCGCGCGCGTTTCTGCAGATTTCCGCGCGGAAAGAGCCTCGAAAATTTCTATATCACGTTGGCGTCGTGACCTTGCCACGCGGCATGGAGCGCATGACCGAGGACTTCATGCTAATAGCATGAAAAGCATATTCGCACGTTCTCATCATTTTCTTGATGCGGCAAGCGAGACACACGGTGCACCGGGAGCGATAACGGTAGCGGAAACCGGCATATCGTTACGACATTGTCGATGTCGAGGGAGTGACGGTGGCGATATAGGGAACACCGCGATTAGAATCGCACGTAACGTGAGATCGCGCATGCACCGAGACGGGAAAGGCGTCGGAAAAGTCCCGGTCGGATAGCGAAATGACAAGCCGTGCGAAAAAATCCGAGAAAGTGGCGTTACAGGAAACGCCGCTAACGAGTTCGGGAAAATCATTTGCGTGAGAGAGCGACTGATCGTCCGGGAATCGTTCGCGTAAACGTTCGTAACTTGATAATAACGCGATCTTTAATGAGATATATTAGATAAGAGATGTAATTGCTTCTGATGTCCCTGACATTCTTGACATCCCTGTCGTTCTATAATCATAAGTTAATTATTCGCATGGGTCACTATAACTTTTTAATGTCATGTTGGAGATGTCAGGATTAATGCTCGTTGTTGTTATATTCATGTCACAGCATGATTGCTATAATTAAGATGTATCTTAATATTTATATATATATAATATATTAATTATTAATATATATATATATATATAGAATTTTACGATTCCCTTTTTCTTAACTTTTTTCAATGATTCAAATACGTGCTCGAATGTGCAGAAGCAAAATCGTAAAATTCGTTGTGGCAACCAGTTCGATATCGACTGACAACTATCGGAAATTAATTACGAGATTTATCGCTTCATAGACTTGAGAAAAAGAAAAACGTGATACGACAAGTCTAATATCCGCATTGCTTTCACAAGTATCGCGTACTTTTTTGATTATTCATAGAGCGACTGTTACTGCTACAAGATTATTCGCGATTCTCACCGCTCGCGGAATATTATTTTTATGAGTTTTGCGCAGTTTCGAATTGCAGCTGTCGGGAGATAATGCCGCGTCAATAGCGTTATTCTTATCAGCAGTATGACATTTTTACGCGTCGCTGCACGCTTTTCTTCTTTACATAACTGTCGGATTTTGTAAGAAAATATTTTTCGCGCAAACGTAAACTCGCGAGCAGTGTCTGGCGAGCATCGTTCGGCCTCGAAAATTTCCTCATGAGCGACACGTGATCCGTACATCGCGAAAGAGGGAAATTTAAAATACCGAGTCTCAGTCATTAAGAGAGATATCGAGGTATAATACTCCATCATGTTGATTCGCTTGAAGAGAATCGGGAAGAGTAATGACTGATGAACTAGCTGAATCTAATCCCACGTTAATTTCTGCAATTTGCCGAACGGCACTTTGACACTAAAACTATTCACGGTCGTAACTGTCGGCGTAGATCCAACGCGAAACCGCGAATCCAGGAGCATGGTTTTGCACGGGGAAGTGGCACGGAGATAAAAGTTCGGCGAATTCATCAAATCATCCTACTGATCTCCTTCCACGTTCTTCTACGTCCATGGACTACTTTCCCGCAAGATTCCGTCTTATGACAATGCAGCTCTTTGCGATCCAGCAAAGAGGATCATTATGACGAGTCGCGTCGCGTTCGCAAGTCCCAGTCCGGTATCCGTGTATGCGTGTGTATTTATGACAGAATCATAAATGAAACTGATATCGTGAGCTAGCAATATGAGTTCACGCCGATCTGTTGAACATCCGCTCATCGTAGATCCGCTTTTCGATCACGGCCTAATCGATTTTCGCGGATTAGCAGCCGACAGCAGATCGTAGACCGAATAAATTCGAGGCTTCGAAGAAGACGCGCGAAGCAATTATGCAATTATCGATTAAAAACCTCTTGATCCACGTCGCCCGCGCGATTGCTGAAAGGAATGCTCTCGCGCGATACTTTTCGAGGCATCCCAAAGTGCGAGTATGCATCGTCGTCTTTCGCGACAGATGCGAAGTGACGTGCCTTCAGCGTAGCGGATTTCGAACACGTGTCGCATATCCGGCATATCGAGGAGCGAAGCCGAATGAAAAACATGCGCGCTATAACACGCGCGCCCGTGCCTTCGCCGCTATCCGCTCTCGCATTGTAGGTTAGTATTCGAGTACTCACGTGGGAGTTCCACGGGGCCTTACGGGAACGGACCCAACGATCGGGGAGCCAATGACGTAGGACCGGAAGCATCCTAACACGTCAATGTAACGTGCGTTCATGCATGGTCACATTATTATTGCTGCATAACTGTGCCGGAACGAACGATGAGTCTTGGATGTATCGCGATTATGTCCGTTTCACCGTCCTTTTTAATTCTTGACCTTGACCGATCGATCACTGATATTTTGTTGAAACTTAATTACGAATCAAGAGGCATTATCGCGAGCGCCTGTTCGATGCAATCGGGCGATTCCGATCGACAGAAAGGCATCGCGAATCATTGTGCGGAACACCGAGGACTGTTTGGTCGGAGATAAAACTGCTGATAATAATGCGATGCCTGCTACAACGTTGCTTATCGCAAGACGATTAATCATAATGATTCAATGTGACGAATTCTTTTAGAGTCCTCTCACACTCTTCAATGCATCGTACGTGAGACGTATCGCGGACAAAGAAGCTCTCATGTGTTCCGAATAACGAATTAGGATAAGTGATAAAATATTGGAGACACTTAGCGTTCCACGACGCAGTCGCTCGCATGGAATCGATCTTTAGCAAAGCCGATTGCGCGGATTTAAATGTCACAATTTTTTAAATGCGATATATCCGTTCGCAATGACGGCACTTACGGCTTTCTACCGCTGCTAAGATTCTCGCCGGAGATACGTAAAAACGCATAAAGCACGCCTCCGACGAGTTCCCTCCTCTTTCACGTGGCTCGTAAAACAGGAGATCGACCGGTCGCCATAAACGGACAACTAATTGACGCATGTAAAACTGTCGGCCAGGCGTTTCTCCCAGTCTAGTTTCGTCCGAATCCTCGATGGAGAGAGATAAAAAAACGCAATCTTCGGATAATTGCGTGCCGTAAACCTACCATCCCGCGGAATAATGCGTGAGCATACCGCGTGTGTATAAAAACGCACGCGGGCATTAGGCCCCGTTACGCCGTTCGTTAAAGTGTTGCGCTTTGCGCGGAAAATATTCCCCCTCGCTTACTTCGGCGTCGGATTGCTGAAGTAACTTTGGGAGATTTGCTCGATGCTCGGATTTCTCCCTTCTTGAATGGAGAGAAGAGAACTCGATGGAAGAGAGATAACTTTATGGAAACGTAAACTCGATCCGTAAAGCGAATTTATATCGGAATATCATGCGAATGTTTTCTTTTGAAAGAGCGAAAGTAAATCGAGATATTTGATATCTTAAAAATTCGAGAGATAATCGCAATAAGTTATGCAGTGGAATTTTTACCGAGAAAAAGTATCGACTTTCACTCGACGAATCTCTGACTTTGAAACGGAACGAGACGAGAAACGGAACGCTCCGAAACGGAGCGATACATATCGATAATATCTCGATGGAGAATAACATTAAAGAAATTTCATCGTTTTATAAATTTCGTCACACTCTGACGAGCTGTACTTTGATAGCAGCGAAGATCACGCGTGCATGTTGATGTTCACGCCTCGCCGAATCTTCCCACTAAAAACACGCTCGCGATTAATGCCGCTTCGATTAGGCGTTCCCGATACGATGCGTAACGAGTCCTTGACTTGTGACAATTTGCGCGACTTCGATAGATATCGAACGAGCGGACGAGGTCGTGCTGAAAATAAGTGCGCGTGAAGTGAACTCGCCGCGATTTTCGAATTGCGAACGGCAGAGCTGCTTTCTCCCGATTTGAAGTAACGATTAAGTGACTCTCGTTTAAACCGTCTCGATTACTTTTGATCATGCGATCGTTCTCGAAATCCTCATCTCGATTGTGACGATATCTAGCTAGGGAATCCGCGGCCGCGGCTGGACTGAGATTCCGCGATAAAGAGAGCAATAAAGAAGCGAGTTTCGGCGAAGAGCGAGACTTCGTTAATTCGAACTCTCTCACTCTATTTGCACGAAGAGACGGACGCTTTTTATCGTCAGGTAATCGATATGGCGGTATCGCGTAGCGGTACCGCAGTCGTGTCGCTGTCGGGGCTAACCGGAAGCGAGCCGTCCACCGGAACCGCTGGCTCTTTCACAATCCGCTCGAGCCATGACAAAAAAGATACGCTCTGAGTACACGGCACGGGCGTGTTATTAACGTTCACGCAGGCAGAGGAAGGTGTACGTGGACCTGTCCGCGATCTATCGTTACAAACCTGTCGACGATCTCTCGTGTCGTTTCCGTAAGTGCATCTTGCCGCGAGAAATGTTGGGGAGATACGCTATTTACATCCGCCATTTATATGAAATACAATCGGCATTCCGATTTCGATTGCTAGCAATTCTACTGAACGCAAATTCACATTCAGATCTCCAAAATTATAGAAACGCGTAGATCTATGGGTGCGAAGCCCGCGCGATTTATGTACAATTTTATTTACCTTTATATATATATATATATATATATATATATATATATATATATGTTATCGACACGCAAGAGAAATCCTGATTTTATAACGTGAAAATCTACGAACCGACAGCGACAACGTGTCTGGATCGTCTGGCTCATGCGGATCAAATGGACTAATCAATGGATACTAGAATTCGCGAGTCCGCATTACGAATTACGGAGCTGCCGATTCGCATCTACGAAGGAGAGAGTTGGATGACCGAATGGCTGAATTAAGAATCCGATGTGATTGCGCGAGAAAATCGAACGTACGCAATCAAAAGTGTAGTTTCACAATTGCGCAGCCGCGGATATGCGCCAGCGGGGAAGCGTGTAACGACCAGCAACGACCTTTACGAGGCTATACCGATAAAAATCGTATCGACCGCGTTCGCACTCGATCCGATGCCCTCGGCGTACTGCAACGACCGGTCGATTGTTGGCCGACCGTTTTCCTCGCATTTTCTCACACTTGGCGATCGTACATCACAGGGCTGTAACTATCGAATGACGGGAGTGACAATTAAAGATGTAAAAAATAAAGCCGCGAAATTACACGTGGAACACGAGCGGTCGAACGTGTCGGGCAGCAGCAGCCGATAGTTGAAAATCATTCATGAGAGTCATGCGCAACGTGTATCCTATTAAATTTTCCCTAGCGTGTGTTTACACATTTATAAAAGCTAATAACGCGCGAATAATGATAGACTTGGCAAGGCTACCCCGGCGCTTAATAGAAGCGGGAAGAAGAAAAAGACTGTTAAATAAGTGCAACGGTTTTGAACGCACCATTGGTACACACGCAGCGAAGTAACAATCGTTCCTAAACGCAGCACGCACTTTGCGTTTCATCACAGGGAGAGAAAGGTGCTTCGCTATCGTCAGATGGCATACATACGATAAGCGATATAAAAGCGTTAGAAATATAAATCGACGAGGAGAAGGAAGCGCGACAGAGGAATAAACAGGCGCGCCGCCTGATAGTCGAGAAACAAGCGCATACGAAACTTCTGCGTTGCGAAATTATTCCTTGCGGAACTGCGGAATCGCTTCGATTGCGTGCTAGATGAAGCGAGCGCAGCATCCAGAGAAGCTGGGAAGCTTCTGTGGCTTCGTGTGCGAGCGAGCGATTCCTAATTTTTTCGCCGCGAATTAACGCGATTAAATTTCTGTCATTAGATAATGCTGCGATTAAGCCCGCGATTTAACTTCAATGCTAGACGAATTCGAAATCCGACATCAGGATTTAGAAATCTCATTACTGCAGAATCGATGCCGAATTCCAAGGCGGATCTAATTGACCTTCATGATTCTGTTATCTCCGTTCCATATCGGGCTGACATCTGAACGCCGGTACGTTTTACCGTTTTATCGCGGCGAACTTACTGGCACGTTCGCCGTTCGCCATTGCAATGCCGTAGTGCTCGGATTTGCGATAATTAACGCCGATGGTTAACTGTTATCACTGACGTACTATATCAGTACTGATGACTCGTGCCGGGAATTTCTAGGAGCTTCTCTGCTCGCCTGATCTAATCCCAGTAACGAGACAACGACGGCTCTCGAAAATTTCACTTGGCAGAAACGCGAATGCATCTCGTCGAGCAGCGATCGGTACCGTTGATCGATGATAACAGTCGCACTGCTGTGTGATACGCAGAAAGATATAACGAGCGAGTCGAAGAGTCGCCGACCGTGTTTACCTAACTGTACCGTCTTTATAAAAGATGTCACCGTTCTCTTCCGCCATTGAGTTTCCCTCCTAGTGACCGTTCGTAATTAAACGTAATTACGACCGCTGAGAAAAATGAGCCTGAAATATAATCTGAATTAGAATCCTGATCTAGAACTCTGTTCCAGATAAGTCTGTGACTTATAGAACTCACTCTCCATGAAGATCGGATAATCATCGTGGAGAGATCCGCTGGACGAACGCGCGATAAGAATATTCCATTGGCGATTGCGCTTGTAAAGCGCGCCGCGTGTTTATTCGCCATTTGACGCGCTAAATGCTCGGCGTCCCGTCGATATCTTACACGTTTAAGTGCAAAATTGCATTCACACCGGTTGTAAGACCAGACGTAACGACCGGCGCGGCGCGCGTAAAGTTCAGCGGCGAGGTTTTGCTTCGCGGCTGTTTTATTTGATTACATAATTATTAAATAAGGCCTCGGGGAACGGGGACGGGCAGAAGCGAGAAAGGCTGAGAAACATGGATAACCCCTGTGAACGTAAACACACGCATCACACATACGCGTATACAAATGTACGATCAGTAGCGGCTCTCGATGTAACTAAAAGGCGGGGATGCCTGAGGCTGCGCGGATATATGTCGAGATACATCGCATCCAGTCTCTTCTTTCACATTCGATCGAGATTACGTATTTACGAGACACGAATTACACGTTTCATTCTTCTACCTCCATTTTACGAATATTTGCGTATTTGTACATCGTAATCATCGTAATCGTATCTGCGTGACATCTGATTTGCTGATATCTCTAGAATCTCTCAATCATGGAATCGATGATCTTTCGTCGCACGGCGATATCTCATCGAATCTCAAAGAGCGAAGCATCAGCTCGCTCTAATCGTAAAAGTTGACCGATTCTCCACGTTGCACGGAGCAGCTTGATATAACGAGGGTTTCTACTCCTTCAATAAGGACAGCCATAATCTGAGTTCCGATGCAGCAAATGTCCGATCTATCAGGCTGATCGGAGCGCGGTAGAGGGCCCCTCGGGGGTGAAAGTCTTATGTCAGAGACATACATCTTATTATGCCGGACAAGCGCGCGACCCACGCAACGGAACGGATTCTGCTCCCACGGAAAGACCGAGAGCAGGAACGGCGAGAGAGAGAGAGAGAGAGAGAGAGAGAGAGAGAGAGAGAAAGAGAGAAGAAACGAAAGGCCCTCTCAATTTCGCAGCGCGCGGATACACCTGTAATCGAAGAACGCGATGCCGAAAGCGACCTGGATGCTGGCCGGCGATCGACAGCCATCGTCAGCATTTTTGCCACGAATGATGCGACTTAATGCACACCCACGGTTCGTGTATTCTGCTCGGATGCTCGTCCGATTAATTTTCCTCCGTTGTCGTGCTTCGTGCTTATCTATGGTACAAGTCTGCGTATAAGTTCGTGGGGTATTATCCGGGTAATTTAATCGTTTATGAAAAATCGTTTATGAAAATTCATATATCGTATACATGAATATTATCTTCGCTCGCGAAACTCGCTCGGAAAATAATCCATGCGATTTCGTGACCTTTTTTGTGCCCTGTTTTGTGGGAGATATGTTAACGCGATACGTCGTTCCATCAACGAGCCGATACGCATAAGTTTATCAACGTGATCGATATAATGCCAAAGCCGATGCATCGATCGTAAGTATGCGCGCCGCTCACTTTTTCTTCAGAGCAGACATATCGTGACGTAGCCACGTATGGGGCTTATTAATTTATGGCCGCAAGCGGGCAAAAAAGGGAACATGAGATTTTCACGATGGTGGGCGAAGGCGAGCCTCTTAATCCGCTCGTGTTTTTCGCCAGGTTTAATGAAAAGAGGAGAAGAGAAAGAGACAGCGAGACGTCCGTGAAGACGTCGGTCCACATCGGTGAACATCGGCAGATGCATTAACGAGATACGATATTTTCGGCCTTGTAACACATCGCCTCTTGTACTTTTTCTACGACGCGCCCGACGTTTGCGCAAGCTCGATCGAGAAGTCAGAAGTCAGTTCGAAATTTCCCTTTCTTCTGGACAAAAATAAAAGTAACGACATGCATGTATCGTGCCGTATCATGTATGTATCATCGTTATTTACATTGGCCCACGTAATAGCGAATGACAGACAGAGATTGCGATAGCGGTTCATGCGAATTCATTTATTCTCGTGAAGAGAATTCGGAAGTATGTCGAATGCACAATGGACAGGTGCCATTATTGCATTTCACGCTGCGTATCACGTTCACAGAAAAGTCCACGCGACTGAAACATATTGCGCAGCGTCGATCCGACGTGATTGCTGCACGACGGCATAATTATCTTGCTATTAGTCATTTGTGGATAATAATCGATCAACCGCCTACATCTGCCAGCGGATTTGTAGTGCAACCCATGTGTCGGTTATATTGCTTCTTGAATGCGGAAGCGATGTGCATCGTGTGTGCATTGCGCGCACGATTTTGTTGCTGGATTGATGCGGATACAAAGAGTGAAAGCGCGTCATTATAGATGCCGCTTTTACCGCGGTAAATACAATACAAGACGGTATTTCCCGATCTACAAAGCTGGCTGGTTGTCGGGCGCAGCTGAAAGTAATCGCACCGCGGACTGAATGACGCCGTTGCATTCTTCCGGTCTGATCGGTGGATATTTATATCAATTGCGAATCTACTCCATGATGACTCCCTCGCACGATTAAGAAATTCATAAATGCAATAATAAAAACGGAATGCAATAATAAAATACGATAATGATGATGATTAGCAGTTGTAAATTGCCACTAACTCGTCCGATCGTTCTCTAGCCAGTGGTATTAAGTGGAACTTGATTACGATGGTAGTAGTCGCAACATCATGAGACGTTAACTCCTCCAGCAGGAATATCCGTTTCGCGCGTGCACGACCTGAAGAAAGCGGAATATCGCACCGCTCTCTACTATCCTCCGGTTAACGTTATTTCGCCTTCATCACTCATCCTCCTCGCGAAACTTTCCTCTAATAATAGTACATTAACCTACGTAGTTTCACGGGTCAATAAAGAAAATTGATATCCGCGGTCACGAATTGATAGAATGTTATCTCCTGTTAATCTCCTGCCATTCCTGGCCGGAACGCCAATAAAGCATTATTAAATTATCAGATAAGCAAATTATAATCGAAATACATTATAATTGAGGTATTAATGAGTTTAATAATATATCGTTGATAAAATTATTAAAATACATTTAGAAAGTGATTTTTCAAACGAGCAAGAAGCTAGTAATTAATATTTCTCCCACACTTTAACTACGCAATTTCAAGTTTCCATAGGACATTAGGCTTCCTTCATAAGAAATAAGGAAGACTGGAAAGTCGAGGTGCACGCATCTGCGTATTTTTATCGAAAGAGAAATTCCAAATTAAACGGATAATTTGTCACTTAGCTTCGTGCATACAGTGCATATATCTTGTGAATTGATAACATACGTTCCAATGATCTACGAGTAATACCGTAGGCATATTTATTATGTGGACACGGGGAAAGCGAGAAATACTTGTGTGCGTCTCTATGTGTATGTATGTGTGTGTATGCATGTAGTATACGCACTTACCGCGTACTTGTCCTTGTAAAAGAGTGAACTTGTCGACATGGTGCCGCAACCGGTGGCGATGTCCGCTTCAAATCGAAGGTCACGTTGTCCTGGTCATCATTGCCGTCGTCCACTCTTGCGATTGAGTCCTCTCTCGTTTCCGCCGCAAGAATTCTCGTTGCACTTACACTGCACACATGGATAATATCCATAACAATATTAATACCGACATATAGAAGACAAGATAGGAACACGAAAGCACGGCGCGATCGATATTTCCGATTATTTTTTTAATTTTGCATGCGTTCAAACACTTTAACACGCTTTGCAAACGGTATGAGCTAATTGATACTCTTAACATTTTCTATCTTTATTCAAAAGTTAAAAATATCTTAAAGTCTGTCTCGATGATACATGATATGTCTGTACTTGCGTTTTCTTATGCCGTATTTTGGAAGAAAAAACAGTTTGGAAACATTAAATTGAAGAAGTGTCATTTCTATGTTCAAAGTTACGTAAGCTTACAGTAAGTTATATAAATCTAATTTACAAAATTTTCCCAACGAATAATGGTAAATGTAAATGTAAGATAATAAAGGAAAATGATGTACGTATTGCATTTATGTACAATGCATTGAAAAGTTTAAATTTACGCCCATTTCCCTTCTTGTCTCCCTCAAACCCTCAAAGTGTTCCCCTATAAATATTCATTTACGGAAAGAGAAACCAGAAATTCGCGCATATTAAAAAGAGCATCCATTTAAGATACGCATTATAGAGATCCGCCTCTACGTTTCTCTTCGCATATCCTTATATCCCTTGTTACTTCGCGATCTTTAATTCTCAATATCTCCGCCATTTCCCATTATTATTTCCCCAGTAGGTTCCTCTTACTTTTCTCTCGTATTCCTACCTTCTCAAAGAATTTTCTTATGTCCGTATTGCGAGAAGATGCATGCATGCACACCGTGTCAAGAAGCTGCGCAACTGCAACGCGTCGTGTTGCGCCGTGCGATCGATCGATCGATCGACACGAGAGAGACACCGCCTCTCCTTCGTGACACTCGCGCACGCCCACGCATGCACGCACGCACGCAACGGAAAACGGAAGAGCGAGCGCGCGACGAATGGCAGATCGCACCTGAATCAAACCTGCGGGAGAAAGAGACTGCTGTACCCGTCCGCGTGTCCAGTTAGTTCGCGGCAGAAGGGTGGCCCCTCCACTTTACAGTCTCCTTTCCCTGTCCCCGACCCCCCACAAATGACCTACAATCTACAATCTCCGATGGCTTTGTTTGTATCTCTTTCTCTGTATGCGCCTCTATATACGCCTGTCGCTGTTTTGCGTGTATGTTAATCCATCGCGATACCGGCGTTTTCTTTCCTTATCGCTATCACCATTGATTTTCACTTGCTGCCCGCCAAAAAGAAGAAAGAGCGATCCAGACCTTTGTCTGGAATTTTGTATTGCGGTGTATTGCGGCATTTTTTGTCTAAAAATATGAAAATTAAGGAATACCTTGCCTTGAAAGAAATTCCCTTTTTTTTTCAAATATTATTGAAATTGCATAAAACTAACGCGAAGGAAATTATAGATATGAAAATATTTGTTATCCAGACTTGGTGTTTATACTTATCTAATTATACGATAAATATCCTTAAGTAATCATATAACATATTGTAATTTTCAGATATATTATTTCAGATAATTATTTTATGAATTAAGGAAGAAACGAAAGAAAAATACGCACCTGTTAACGATCATGGGAAAATGGTGGCCTTGAATGCTCGAAATGAAGCCATTTGCGAAGTGGAAATAATGCAAACTTCATGCAATCCCAAAATAACTAAACAAACGAAAAAGAAACGAATGATTAATTGCAATAGCGATCTAACTCACTTTTGAAGATATCTCATAAAGTCAATTTTGAAAAAGAAATTCAAATTTTTTTTCGACATATTATTGAAATCAGAGAAATTAACATGAGGGTTATGAAAAGCATGTATGAAAATATATATTATCCATAAATTTGATATCCGAATTTATTTAATTACATGATAATGAAATTTTTCGTAAATAAAGTTAATCGTTAAAATCGTTAAAAATATTATACAACTTTTGTATCATTAATAATTATTTTATTAATTAAGAAAGAGGAAAGGGAAAATGCGCACCTGATCATAGAGAAATGGCGGATTTGAACATTCAAAGTGAAGCGAGCTGCGAAGCGGAACAGTGTAGCAAACTTCACGCAATCCCAAAATGAATAAGCGAATTATAGGAAACATATGAATAATTGCAATGACGGCTTAACTCACTCTTGAAGTATCTTATAAAGTTAACCTTAAAATTGGAAGAATAAAAACTAAATATATTTTCTTCGAATAAAAGAAGAAAATCGTTAGATCAACATTGTATCAAAAATTTCAATTAACTTGAGTTAAAATTTAAAATGCGACAGTATGTGATAATATGCAAGCGCGTTGCTACATCACTGAATGCAAGTATGCTAGATTAGAAAATCAGAAAAGTTATAACCAAAACATGAATGAATTTCAAAAACTGTCATTATATTTCAATTCATTTACCGTTCACAGATATTCATGCTTAAATCCATCCGTCAAGAAAATTTGCTATTTCAAATTTCGATTCCAGAAAGGAATGCTAAGCGCCATCATAAGCGACTATCGCCAAATCGCTGACTGATCGAGAGTTAAATGAGAACGGTCGACTGATTCGAGATCTCGAAGTATAACGATCTCGAATCGGGTATGCGGCGTGGTGCGTGAGTGCGCTGTGTGTTTTGTTTCTCACTGATCGTACGAAGCTGTTGCAGACATGACGCAAGAAGGCCAGTAAGTATATCGAAATATACATAAATTGACGTGGTGACTTGCACTGATTAATCTAGATGCAAATTTCGCGATCGCGTGTCCACATATGATCCTTAATAATCATTCTGAGCATGCCGCCCCGTAGCTTTCGAACCACCGCCATGTTGGTGGAATAATTTTATTGATTCTCGAAATTTCCAGACGAAAATCGCGGCATAATTTCTCCTGCGAGCGAACATGATTTTCGTTTGTATTGATTTATTATCATTAATTCCTATTTTCTTTCCTTATGCTTTATAATATATGAAATATATTTTCATATATCATAGAGACAAAGAAATCGGTATCAATTGAATGCCGGAGGTCGAGATTCAATGACTCTCAGTTTTTTGAATTCGTCATGATTTAACTTTATAATAATTAACCTCACTGAAGATCTCTTTTCATTTTACAATATATTATATGATATCGCAGAAATAAAGACATGAAATAGAAATTCCATTGTGACTTTAACTTATAATCCCTAACCTATAAGTGCGCAACCGTCCCGACATTTCGGTATCCATGCACGTGGAAGTCTCTTAGCAAAACGCACATTTTTCTATGATGTATAGAATGTGATATATGAAATGTCGTATAAAATATTTTTAAACGCAAGACGAAAAATTATAGACATTGTTTCATTCAAGCAAAACTATGACTGATCGAATATAGAAATCGAGAAAGGAAACCTATCTTGCGTTTAAATTGAAAGGTTTTCTACATAACTTGTACAGAGATGCGATCTTTTTTCATATTTTTCATTATTTGTTATGTGAAACATAATCATTGTTAATACATGTCCATTAATCTTTACGCTTCAAGTCGTGTATAACATTTCACTTCAACTGTGAACTCTAGATGGTACTACAATTATGTCGAATCAAGCTAACCTCAATATTGCATAGACTTAAAACTGCTGAAATTAAAAAAGGAAAAAAAACATTCCTTCTTTCCTAACTTCTAGGATACCTCCCCCACCGGTCATATGGGCCCAAAGGAAAGATATCTTATATATTACCATCTGCTTAGAAGATTGTAAAGATCCCATTATTGAAATCGAACCAGAAAAGATATACTTCAAAGGAAAAGGGGGGACAGAGAAGAAAATGCATGAAGTCACAATTAATCTGTACAAAGAAATTGATGTCAGCAAAACTGTAAAAAATTTGAAAGCTAGGATTTTCGAGATAGTCCTGGCTAAAAAAGAGGAAGGACCATATTGGCCACGATTAATTAAGGAGAATACAAAGGCTCATTGGTTAAAGAGCGATTTTAACAAATGGAAGGATGAGGAAGATACTGATGAGGAAAGTAATCCACCTGATTTAGAAGAGGTACGCTTAAGAGACTTAAGAAATTAATGAAAACTGTTTTTTTTTTTATTAAAAACTTAACAAACAGATGTATTTTAATACATGCATTAGTATATTATGTACATAATCATGAATTAATAAATTTTTTCTGGTCTTATAGATGATGCGACAGATGGGTGGTCTCAGTGGTTCAGGTGACAATAAGCCAAATTTTGACGATTTAGATGAATTAGGGGACAACGAGGCTGATAGTGATGATGAAGATCTTCCCGATTTATATGATTAAAATACATAACAAATAAATAATTACATTGACTAATTAATTAAAAACAAATGGCAACCTAAGAATAGTGCACGAATGGGCAATATTTCATTAAGTCTGCTATTTGTATCTTCAAATACAAATTTGCTAAAATGGTCATGTCGCAAGTAGCAAACTGGGCACATAAAGTGGATTAAAAAATGAAAACTGTACAGATATAGTATGGCAACACTTTGCAAACAGTAATACAGATCTCGAGATCTATACTTTACTTCATCTCTTTATTATAGCCGATAGATCATATACTAAGTTATGATATGAACAAGCTTTTTTAATAATATATTATTATGTAAAGTACTAAAGAGATAAAAGGACACTGAAATAATCTTTCAAAACACTACTATCGGCAGACAAAATGTTATAAATATTGTCTGTGAGATAAAAATATCAATACTTTATTTATTCTGTCTCTTCATTGAATTATTCCGCCTCATTCTCTATCCCTATTCATTGAATCATTTTTTATTTGTAAATGGGATTTCTATGAAATATCACAAAGTGATATTTTAAGTGCCATGCAGCAAATCTCACTGCAAATGCATATGATCAGAATCTTATATAGAAGGTCCGATTATTCATTAACCAACAATGCTAGAAGCTCCACGTAAAGCAAGATATCCAGCAGTTATATCCATCGGCAAACTCCGAACCGTCGCAAATTCTTCGGTGGTTGCGTAGTACAATTTAGTCTGTGGATCCGTGTATCGTGCCTACGAAATAAATGAAATTTACAATTTACAGTTAACAAATTTATGGCACTCTTGAGATATAAAGAAGGAGAAAGATATAAAGATATAAAAGAAGGAAACTACTTAGTGAACACTGTAAAAATATTTGTATACTCACCGGTAATCCGGATATATCTGAATACTTTTTAGCAGGTTTAAAGCTCGGCGGTGCATTGACAGAACTATCTAAAATTTTAAAACTGATAGTATTACACATATAAAATTTGTGTAATCTCTCGCACAAAAGTATTTAAATCAATTTTCATACTTTTCGCCATATGCGAATTAAATGTTTGTTACGGTTTTAATAAATTTCAGGTTGATGTATGAATAGCAAAAAAATAAATTTTTGTCACATATATATACAATGTTTTATTGTTGTTGGCCATGGCAATAAACGCTCCTGAGCCAATACTTGCTTCAACGAACGCCAGGTACGTTTCTTGCCAGTGGTGCTGGTCGGTCGAAATTTTTGTTGAAATGAACGATTCTTGAATATGGGTTGCGGCTTTTTATTAGTTTCGATTACTTCCTCACTCGCCATATTCGATATTGTCTAAAATAAGCAAATAACAAAAAATAATAATACTATATGTAACAAAGATAAAAATTTAAGTCATCAAAATAAGACAGTTATTGATTATTAACAAAAAAATTTATTTATAGATCCAATATCTACAAAGAGAATAGAAAATATACAATTTTAATTATAAATCTAATTATTATAAGTAACGATAAAATCACAAATATAAATTATAATATAATTAAATCTTATTCATAATATATATTTTCATCATCCAAATGATAGGACAATACTAAGACATCATATATATTGCATTTTAATATAGCAGAAATGGTGCGCAACATTATTGTATTTGGATGCTTAACAAGTAACTTGGCTCTTTCGCTTAGAACCAATAAAGCGGAATAATTTTCAGTATTGCTAAAAATGATAAGAAAATCGAGTAAATATATATTATTTACATTTCCACATTTTGTGAAAATACCTTGTAGAATCGAAATGATATACATATCCTTGCAACAAATGACTTTGTATAATAATTGATAGATTATTTTCTACGTATACAAAAGCCTTTTCACTTGGATCGATCAAACATAGAATAGCATGTTCACATAGCGTTAGCACATGTTGATAATCTAATCTTTTCTTATTTTGCTTAAGATGAGAAACATTTGAATGATATTTTACATCATACAATGTCTATATAAATATAGATATGAGAATATATAATTAATAATTTATACTAAAAAAAAAATAGCTTTAATATTATAAACTTATTTTGTACTTATTAATTTTGTAAAGAAATGGAAAAGAAAAAAGTTTTCGAGAGAATAAATACGCAATCAATATATAATAATCATAAATTATTGCTAATTATGATTCATATCACCTTGCTAGCTATATATAGTATAATATATATATTTTTCATGAATTCTATATCATTAACATAGAATTGTAAATATCTTTCATTCAATACTGTTTCTTGATTTATATATGCAACAATACTCTTTGTTATACTGAACTTTTTTGAATCGATAGTTCTTGGTTTTCTAACTGATAGATCTCCAGATTTCTGATCTGACATTATTATTTCTGCAGTTTTTTTATTACACATCTGACCGTAATCATTAACAGCTTCATGTTTCAATTTTGAAGAATTAGTTTTGTAAAATACGGTTTGCCATTTTCTCGTACTTTTATTTATCTTTATATCTCTAATACTTTGCATTATTTTTTTATTAATATGATTATGATGATACATCGATAGAAAGATACTTTCTGAATAAATACACTTGTCAAGAAAATGTGTTTGTCTCCCGATAAAATGATATATACTTTGTACATCAGTGATATCCAAAATTTTCTTTGCAATATCTTTCAACATTTCGACAGTTAATTCGGAATTCATATGGTAATTGGCATCTATATGACACGTAAAATTGATTTTATCCATCTTTTGGTTACAAATTGGTGACACTTGGAGGGTTAAATTTTGAACAAACGAATGTATCCATTTTTCTAGATTGGGTACGAATAATTCTACCATACTTTACATTCAATTACTTTACTCCCAATAATTTAATATTAGCCAACTTGTGTCAATTCTTGAATCGCAATTAATCTCACGAAATTGTATCAATGATTTTTTTAAATGAGACGAGAGGTTAGTTATTCTTTAACAATTGTTTTCAAAAATTTCAATAAACTTCAAGATGTTATTGATAAAAACAGTGTTAACGAAAGTAACTATATATCCATTTCGTAATGATCTATTCTCTCGATTTCCATCTATTAATATCAAATGTAAGTACTTACCTCTATCCACTGAAAATTACTAATTCACAGATAAGAAATTTTAAATATCAAGGTTAAGTAGTGCTGATTTTGGAAAAAAAAAAAGAAAAAAAAAACCTGAAATTATCCGAATTTTTGTAATTGCATCAGATTTCTCATATTTTTTTATTAACTCAACCGATCGCATATCAATACCTCGTACATTTGAATTATTAACTGCGAGGTCTGTTTTGATTTTGGCTGCACTTTGTCACATTTCTCGTATGAGATACGAAGCAGAGTGTAAAACGTGCAGCTGAAACCCAGATTCAATAAAGATGGTGAGAAGTGGTATGAAGGTGGGGTGAAAAATAAAGAAGCAAGAGGAACGTGCCGATATTCGTTCACCTTGAGGCGTGAGTGAAGGTCAGAGGAGTATCTTGTTGTTATAGATTACATATTGCGCAAATTTCAACAGTTCAACTTACAAAGAAGACCAATGGCTCGTAAATTCTTTGTCGGTGGTAACTGGAAAATGAACGGGACAAAAAATGAGATCAATGACATTGTCTCATTTTTGAAGGCTGGTCCCCTCGATCCAAACGTCGGTATGTGAAATCAGCCATTTCATATTCACAGTATTTTGTAAAATATGTATTATATATTCCTGCAGCAGGTGTAACCGTTGATGAATTCGATTAATTTTTTTGCAAAATTCTCCCTTCGAATAAGCATAATTGTAATTTCTACGTAAGAAATTTTTAGTAAACAATCAAACTTCAAATTCAAAGTCTGATATTTTGATTAATAATGACAGAACTTTGTGTCACGCATGCTTCTCAATGGAATGTTTTCTTATCATAAAACTTAATATAGATACTCTTAATATATGGATTTAATTTCATTTTTATGAGCAAATTTTTAGATTTATCAGAATAGATAGTAAAATTTCATGCAGATACTTATGTAATATGTTGTATGTTTTCTCGAATCCTTGATCTATTTGAATTTCCGCTAATATAAGAAATGAAATTTTTATGATTTTATAGAAGTTGTGGTCGGAGTTCCTTCAATATATCTTACATATGTCAATTCCATCCTTCCGTGCAATGTTAGTATTAGTGCGCAGAATACATACAAAGTTTCTAAAGGAGCATTTACTGGTGAAATTAGTCCAGCTATGCTTATAGATAATGATATTCCCTGGGTGATTCTTGGTCACTCAGAGCGCAGGAATATATTTGCTGAAACGGACGAATTAATTGCAGAAAAAGTTGCACATGCTTTGGAAGCAGGATTAAAAGTGAATAATTATTATTAATAGAATTTTAATAAAATATTATTCATATAAAGAATATCACAGAATAATATTGCTTAATTATAAAAAATTACTTCTTCAGGTAATCGTATGTATAGGTGAGAAATTGGAGGAACGTGAAGCAGGAAAAACCGAGGAAGTAGTTTATAGACAAACTAAAGAAATAGCTGATAAAATAAAATCGTGGGATAATGTAGTCTTGGCTTATGAACCAGTATGGGCAATTGGCACGGGCAAAACCGCAACGCCGCAACAGGCACAAGAAGTTCACGAAAAATTACGAAAATGGTTATCCGAAAATGTCAACGTCGCTGTTTCGCATACATTACGGATTATTTATGGTGGTTCCGTGACTGCAGCCAATGCCAAAGACTTGGCAGAAGAAAAAGATATCGATGGATTTTTAGTTGGCGGTGCATCGTTAAAACCTGACTTTGTACAAATTGTTAATGCGTTCCAAAATTGCTAAAAAGCATCAATAAGATAGGTGTATTGCCTTAACAAAACTATATTGGATGAAATATAACAGAAGTTTATTTCTATTAAAACTATACAAAAAATCGTATTGAGAATTTTATTCAGATATATAAAATTCGTTCTGACAGGACTGAATGTTGTAGAATTATAGCCATTTATTATATATTTTTAAGCAAGTTTTAAAACATTTGGAACACAACCATTTAATATTACACATATATATTACATATTATACAAATATACATGTGACTAATATATCCATAGTGCTATAAAATGTGCATTTTAAAAAATTAAGATAATTGAATATATCTATCAATTTTTGTTTATAGTATTATAGTCTATATTGATCGACGCAATTAATAAGAATAATGGAAAATTAGAGTTATAAAAGACTAATAAATGTAAAGTACTTCATACATAATTTCTATAAGAATTCACTTAATCAATCCCTTTACAATTATACTCTCTGGTACTTTCAAATGGGAGATAGTCCTTAAATGATCCTGTTTTCCTCTTGCACAAGCGATATCTGTAATGGCCTTGAAAGACCGAGGTTCCCAAATTGATAAATCAGCTAATACCTTTCGATTTAAGAAAATGTTACATCTAATTAAGGTTTCCTTAAGTGTTTGAAAGTTAAAGCCATGTTCATTTGTTGCAGCGTCTATTCTTTGTTCCCTTAGCTAATAAAAAAGTAATGAATAATTAATTCTTTTAAAGAAAGTTTTGTTGCGCAATTATTAATTTCAATAATCTTAAATTATACCTCTTTCATATCCAACTTTTTCAGTTGTCTGCCTATAGTGCTAAATGCTAGAGCTCTATGTACACCTCTAATAGCTAAACTATAACAATTCCTTCTTCTACCAACGAAATGCTGTCAACAGAAATAACACGGAAAACATATTAGAGCCTTTCTGTTTACTTTGCCTAATTAACACTTAATATTGGATATTGGAAACAAAAGTATGTAATTTCTGATAAAAACGATATATATCATTTACCGCGGCTAACTTGAAGATTTGTCGTTTGCGCCAGAATTCATCAGGTCCGCGCGATCTCACTAACAAACTTGACGATAGAAATACCATATTGGATTTTGATTTGATTGATCAAAAATTAATTTTCACAATTCACTATTTTATTATTAAAATATTAAAGCAATGTAACTGCGAAATGCGAAACTGAAATCAATTATGAAGGTTATATCTAGATAGAACAAATTATAGACTGTGTTATCGATTAATATTTATTTTTGACGTTAGATGACACTATCTGTCAATGAGTTTATAGAAATTTATGTAACCAACAGTTAATATTGTTTTCTTGATTTTCAAGTTTCTAAAATATTCCACGATCATTTATGGCACTGTTTGCTTATTTGCACTTCCTACACTTTATTTTTTTTTCTCTTTTTCTTTCGTAGATTTAATATACAGCTATTTCACTTTAAATATATGAGTTGTAACTAAGAAGGACAGTTCTTCTGTTTTGCCGCCAGAATTATTTTCTACGATTTCATGTATTTCGCGATGCGTGTCACGTTTTAATTATTTCAATTATCAGAATATATTTACTGTGACATTACATTTATATAATCTTTATTATTTTATATAAGAAACAAACGTAGAGTTTACGTATTTTGAAGACACTATCACATAGCGTATTAACATGAACGATTCAGATAGCGATGATTTAGCCATAAGCGAATTGAACGAGAATTATGCAGCTGATGATACTGAAAATGGTCAAGATTTACAAGAAGAAATCGACAATGCTATCGATAATTCCTCGTCACAAGGTGACGAAGAACAACGAGAAAAATTAATGAAACTACCGTTGGGAAGGATAAAAGCAATTATCAAAATGGATCCTGAAGTTAATATGATTAATCAAGAGGCTGTGTTCATGATAACGAAGTCAGCGGTAAATTATGATAGATAGAATAATTAATTGTGACGTGTCATATTTTGTTACAATATCTGATCATTTAACAGGAACTCTTCATTGATTCACTTGCAAAGGAAGCTTATAAATATACTGCACAAGCAAAGAAGAGAACAATCCAAAAACATGATGTAGAAAGCGCGATTAATAACGTCGATGCACTTGTATTCTTAGAAGGTATGCTGGACTAACAGATATCCGTCTGATCTAATCTGTCAGGCTTGTATAAATTGTATTATAAGATATATTTTTCTATTGTTAACGTAGACAGTAATCGATATTTTTACATTTACGAAAAGCAAACTATTGATTTTTAATATACATCAATTAAATGAAAAATGTTGTTTTCACAATTAAAGTAATAGCTAAATAGTAATTAAAAAACTATATTTCTCATCTCTAGCAACAAAATTATATTTTCTTTTTCATATAATAAATCAAATTTAAATGTATATAAATAAAAAGAATAGATATTGTAGAAATATATAAATATATGATATATATATATATATATATATATATAATTATATATATATATAATTACAAAACATATTTATCTTAAATCCATTTATTACATTTCTCATCAGTACATAATAAATTGATTCACATGTGTAATATTTACAATATTTAGCGAAAAAAAGATTTCTGTAGTATATAAGTTACTTATTAAATGTTAAAACTTATAAAAAGTATTTTTATATCAATATATATATACATATATATATATATATATATATATATATATATATATATATATATACACACACACATATATTGATTAATATAATAGACAATATTTATAACTTTCATTCTTCTTATACCTGTTGAACAATTTATGAAGCATTTGCCAGAACAAGGTTTTTATAATTCGTATATTATTTCTAACAAGTTCTAATGAATTTTATGTTTTTCTATATGACCGACAGTGCAGCTTCTGTGTTCTGTAATGTAATATTAATGTACATGTACATAGGTATATAATATTTCTTTTATTTTAGAATTTTATGTATATATATATAAATATATATATATTTTTTAAGCATATATACCTAAATATATTAAGAGATTAGAATTCTTGCATATTAGCTTCCGTCTGAAGAAATCAAACAAGTTTTATGTATTCTCAAATGTATAGAGCAATATGTATTAAATGTTTCTATCTAATATAGGATATATATAACTTAATAAGTAACAAAATGAGAGAAAATCAGTCTTTTTCCATATTTGCCAATTTTTTTGGATCTAAATTGGGATTTTGAGAAATCATAGCTTATATCAAATATATTTCAATGTATTAATAGAAAGAAAATGAATTGAAGGAAAATACATATATATATTTGACAATGTAAGTTTAAGATACTAGTTTTTTAATTTTGGAAGAATTGAAAGTTATATGAAATTATACATATAAGCTGATCTAAATATATATATCAAATGTTAAATGTTCGGATATAACTTTACAACACATCATACGGATTCATCTCTAAAATCGTTTTATTTGACATTTCTATGTGTTATCTTATAACTTAATAGGTCAACATTTTTATTATTTTAAACTGGCAAAATACCAAGTTCATATTACTGAATATAGTCATTGAATATTTATTATTGCATGTCATAATAATCCTATCATTCTCAAGTTTCTTAGTGTGCGAGTTATGATTCTATATTGATGCGATGATGTTTACTATGCGCATACTTATCATGAACACAGTTTTTCATAATCTCATATCATATATCAATTAAATATTAGTTTCGTGATTATAGAAGTAATAGGGTTATATGTTTGAATTAATTGCTTAAAGATAATGTAATTCAGAAATAGTATATAGTATGCGCTTTTTATAATTGTACACTGTCGGTACCAAACATTCAAAGATTGTTACCATTACTAGCGCTTATTTACTTCTTACGTTTAGTTTTACGTCGCCTGCAATCTCCTCTAAATGAATTTTGATCCCCTGATGTATTGGCATTACCAGATTTACTGTGATTGTAGAGATTATTTAAAAAGTCCTCGAAATCTGCTTCGCTGTTTCACAAAACAAATATTGCTTTTATTTCAGATATGCAAAACAAAGATAAGCTCATTGAATAGAACACATATTTAATCATGTATATCAGTTTTGTAGATTAATTAATTTTATAATGAAACATACCTTGTGTTAGGATCTATTTGTTGTCGTTTTTTACCGCTACTAGATGTTTGAGATGGTAATCTTTGTCCTAGAACGATCCTATATTGGACACTATGTGTGTTTGCCCTAAGATGTTTGAGATTTCCAGCTTGGCAAGCAGCCCAATCAGTCACATCGTATACTGCCCCTTCCATGCAGGCATAATAGTGCCATAGAAAACCCATTAAGCGAGACTCCGCCCAGATATCACCCTATACACATGGTTCGAACGATTGATGTGAGAGCAGATGATTTTCTATACAAGCATATAGAGATAAGCTCAATATTCACTTCTTTTGCACTATGACGTATCTTGCATTGAGCGCAAAATCGTGCGGCGTAACAAGGGCGTTGCGTAGGGATTCGTTTATGTCTCAAGCCACAATTTGTACATCTTATTGTATTTGCAGCCTGCTCCATTTTTCGATGAAGTTGAGATAGCAAATCACTTAATTCTCCCCAAGCTGCTTCAACTTGTCTAGTCTGATCAAAGGCTTGTCTACGTTCCTATAAAAAATAGCGTATATTATAAACAAATTTGAAAATCTGAAATTATCTTACAATTAGTTAAAAAAATTATTATTGTTAATCTTTGATATGCTTCATTTTATTATAACAACATAGAATAAATATTTTACCGGTTCCCCGATTATATCGAAGGCGTGTACCAGAATTTTGAATGCCTCTTCGGCTCCGGGTTGATTATTTTTATCAGGATGAACTAAAAAAGCCTGTCTCTTGTAATATTTTTTAATATCATCATCCGAACATGTTGGCGTAACGCCAAGTATGCTGTAAGGATCCTTTCCCTTGCATGCCAATAATCTCTTCATAGCTTCTTCACCAGTACTGGGTAATGCAATATTACTTTCCAATCCACCATGAATCCAATTGCCATTATCTTCTTTCTCTTCATTCTTCTTAGTATTTATTTTTCGCCAAAATGCAAATTTACTACTACCAAGCCAATTATCTAATTGCTTACCAATTGCATTTAAAATGCGAATTTTAGAGAATGTCACAGCCATATATATCCACCAACACTTTAAATAAAGTATGGTATGATACCAAGCACATTTACCACTAAAAAATTGAGAAGAAATTAAAACTTGATTTAAATATATATGATATTTAGATATATAAATTATAAGATAAAGTATATGTACATGACATATCTTATAAAATATCAATAAATTAATTATATTTGTACTCACAGTTGGATAACTAAATTGGCGCTCATACTAACTACATCAGAAATGAGATGCAGCAACCAATAAAAAACTTTCAAGATGACTTTACTCCAACGAGCTGCATATTTATTTAAGTTCTTATATAAATCTTTAACAGGAGATTCTCTGTTCTCTCTTCTTCTGTTTCTTTGTCCTTTTTTAATCTGTTGAGTCTTCTCAGCTTGAAAACGTCTAGGATTCTTTTCTTTCACCATTTTTTTTTCTTCTTTACTAATTTTATTAATAATCTGTTGATTCTTTTCGATCTTTTCCGGAGAAACCGTCTGACTCGATGTATTAATTGTACTTAAATTGTTATTTATCTGTATCGGACGTTTTGGAATATTTCCAGCAGTTTTAGGATTATTATTCTGTACTTTAGTATTGTTCAGTGTCTCGTTTTTTTCTGCTTTTTTAGGTGGTTTGACAGGCTTTTTCTTTTCCGAAGAAAATTGATCTGACCTTTCAAACGCATTTATTTGATGAGAATCAGACTGCGAACCAAGATTATCCAATGATACCCAACGTCTTGGAAGATTGGAAGAATTTTTTTCTAAAACTTTTTTGGGTATTTGCATTTTCGGAGAGTTGTGATCGTCACTACCAGACGAATTCTGTCTCTTCAACAGTGCAGGCTTGTTCTTACTTTTGGTGTTTTTATTGGAGATTTTCTTGCCTGCTATCTCAACTTTCGGTTTTGTGGGTTGGATTGTTAATGGAGATGGTGGGGTTGGTGCAGATTTAGTCAAGACATCAGAGTAAGAAGGTCGCATAGGTTTCACTTCTGCTACCATTCTTGGTTTCTTATAATGAGGCTCCGATGTGTTTCTAGGTAACTCTTCAGTCTCCCTTATATTTGGTACTGTCTGCGGTACGGGTGTGATATTAGGAGATCCACCAAATGGACTATATGTTCCGGATTGATTTGGTACCCAGTTGCCAACCAAATTATCAATTAATTGTTTTCCATTGAAGTTCTGACTTGGCAACTCGGATGATACAGTCATGTGTTGATCATTGAAAAGACCATATTCTTGATCAACTATGTTCTGATTACCATACGGTGTCATGTTTGGAAGTTGACATTGCTCGGCCATGATCTGAGAAGCGTTTCCATAAATAACGTTGATATAATTACCACCTCCAACATCAATAGTACCAATTAAGTCATTGTTTTCATTAATGCCTAAATGATTTACTGTCTGTGATGGAAAATATATTGAATCTGTAGTCCCAGAATCATAACTTGGCATATCTTGCATATATAAGGAAGTAGTCATAGGTTGTATTCCCGGTGCCATAGGTTGCATTCCCGGATTAGAGTGAGTTGGTTGATTACTAATATGATGTCTAGCTTGTCCAGATGTATAATCTCCCCAATTATGAGAACTTGATTGTTGCGAATTAACACCAAATTGCACATAGTGACCACTGGAACCTTCCAAATCCGCAGTCATAGCTTCAATAATTTTATCCAAAGACATATGCTTAAAACCAGGAGGTGTTTGTTGTTGTTCTGCCATATTGATATATTTATCTAAAAATATTTAATACAGATGTATCATTAAAATATTCCAATATTACTGAAAAATATCAAATTTAATTAATAAAGTGAAAACTAACGCTCTTTGTGATCGTTTTTATATAAAAAAATATGATATATACAGAGTATTAAGTGATAACATAAGGATTGAGATATTAGATTATATTGAGTCTGAATTCATAATATTCCACTGATATATGTATGTATTCGATATATTTATTTGCAAATGTTACGTTTTATATTATCTAAATATATATTAATGACACAATGTTGGCTGAAAATTGCAAGGTATAAATACATATTCTAAAAATGTCCACTATATACTGTATTATCCACATAACCATAGCAGTATCGAATGTTAAATAATGCCCGCCATTGACGTATAATTTAAAAATGTTTGACAACGCGAATGTAGTCGTCTCATACTATCGAGATAAATTCATATTATGTGATTATTATCGAGAAAAATATTGTTTAAATCTTATAACCTAAAATGATGTCACCAGACGTCAAGATACAGTACTCACATTCGTTAATAGTGTATCTCTATCGTAATATTTTCTCGTTTCCCTACTTAATGCATTTTATGTCAGGGGTAAAAATTACATCCATATGAAACACAAAACTTCACACTGTGTACCATGCGGTAAGCGCGAAATCATACATCGTATTCATTGGTACTTGTCCGTAATCCGGAGATATGTATAGATTCATATATAGATCGCATAAATATATATTTTTCTTTCTAAATACCATAATATGAAACTATCTCTAGATGGCAAACCCAAGCAAAAGAATTGCGCGATGGAAATGGAAATCAGGCACAATTATTGATCATTTCGTTCCCTTCAGTATTTTTTAGATAATAATAAGTACTGTGCTCAGAATACATTTTGGCAATAATATTTATAACTGAAATACGATTTTAATTTCAATTTTATGTTGTATATCTTAAGTTGTATATCTTAATGTTCTATATCGTAGGTTTCTATAGCTTAAATTTTCCCATGAAACTGAAGTCTATTTCATTTCATACGATCCTATATATTTAATATGTATGTATATAATTTATTTTTGTATATTTCTCATTATTCCTATTTCTCATTATCAGAATGATACCAGAAATAATTGAAAAATCGAATTTTATAAAATAAAATAATCATATTATTATTTTAATATTGTCAAGCTGAGTTCACTCATTGAGAATATCTTTCTATAATCTTTCTCGAATATTTGATGGTAACAAATGATATCGAAAGTTGGTAATGTATGGTTGATACTAGATGACACTAATTTAAATTTTGATACCATGGCATGCACCTATTGAAAGTTTATTCTCACATGATTGAAAAGTTGGAGGTCCTGAATGATAAAATTTAAAAGGCGCGAGTACAGTTTAAAGAAAAATAAAAAAAACTAATAAAATCATGAGAGGGACTCCAATCTAATTCGCTTAAAAGAAATATTTGAAATATATTGCTATTACATAAATTAAAATATTTGGCAAATACGACGAAGTTTTGTAGTGAAAACACGAATTTTGAAAAAAAATATCGAAAGGATAAAGACTTTTCACCTTTATAATTTGTTTTGTAATGGAGCAAGGGAAGCGGGATACACCAAGCAAGGTACAAAGATGTGATAGCCCTTCAACGAACGCTTTAGAACACAGAACTCCGTTAAGACGAAATGAATCTTCGAAATATGCAGCATATCAGAACAGTACCTGCCGAGTCACCGTTCTACCGAGTCACATTACTCCACCATCTAGATTAAAGAATTTTATTATTAGAAATCCGTTCGAACCTGATTTAAACAGATTGCATCAATCTATGATTAGTCCGACTATATTTGCAAAGGTTATTTTATCTGTATAAAAATAATTGATTTTACTGTATAGAAAATATTAAGGTGTTAAATATAAATGACAGTTTGTTATGTAGAATCCAAGCGCAACGTCACAACAAGAAAAATCACCAAATTTCACATGGACAATAGATGAATTAGCACAACTGCAACCAGCAAAGATTGAAGAATTTCCTTTGCAACAAACTTCTCCAGATCCAGAAGTAGAAATAAAAGCTCAGGCAGCTATAGATCGGTTCTTTCAGCAGAATCAAATAATTTGTAGTCCGTGGGATATTATAAAACAGAAAGATAAGTCGTTTATATCCATGGATACTCCCAATAGACCTTTGGAATTAAATTCTATTAAAGAATTAAAATCAAGAAAAGATGGTATGTATTGATATCTTGATATATATGATGAAAACTTAATATCTTAGGATTGATTGATTTTTTATGATACTATGATATACTTTTAGTGTGGTGTCAGACAATTTTATCATTGCCTGCAATTCTACCACAAAATGTTGAGGAAGTCTTGAAGCCTTATTTTACATTCACTCAGGTTGGATTGAAGACTAGCTATTTGAATGAATATAGTTTATTTTATGCAAAACTGTTTTCATAACAAAAATCTCTTATATCTCAAAAGGAACAAAATATAGATAATGATGATGTTAATTTAAGTAATAATTCATTGAGAAGAAAGTTAGTTTTTAATCACGATTATCCTGATGATGATAATGACCATACCAAATCTTTATCACCAGTTAAAATGAGTGAATCCATGATATGTAGCCCACCTCAAAGTACCATGTTTGTTCACGGTACACCATTAAAGGTACATTAATAACAACGCATTTATATTTCTTAATATCCAATTGATATCTTAAGATTAATTAATTATATTTTAATCATTAATCATTAGTTTTTATGTTCTAATATAAATATGGATGAATAAAACTAATGATATGTGATAATATCTTGTTTCTGTATCTATAATAAAAATCACAATGTTTCAGGGATTGCCACAAACTAGACGATTAAGTACTTCTATAAAAAGTGAACATTTATCTTCACCGGATATATCACCAATACGTAATAATGAAAATGATATGTCTTATAAAAGAGATGAGTACTATTCACGTTCGATCACTCAATTAGACTTTGCAATGGATACAAGCAAAGACAATATAATTACGGAGAAAAGTCCCATTTCAATTAATGATTACTATCCAATAGGTAAATTTAATTTTATATCTGTAACATTATATATAACATTTATAGATTTTCATACTTTTTGTTATTTACTCTTTTTCACTTATTTAATATCTTTAAAACATTGCAAATAATCATCTTTGCTAATAAAGTATTGCTAATAAAAATTCAACATCATTAAATAAATCTATGAATTGAAATGCATAGATAATTAAAAAAATATATTTATATTTCATATTAATTATATTTTTGTATAACTTTATGCAGAAAAATAGAAAAATTTTATATTATTATATTACTCTTTCTACTTTACAATATTGCTATTACAATATTAATTTTATCGTATATATTTTCATTTAATTACATTTAAAACTTATAATACTATATTACAAATATGTTTTGTATGTATATACAGTTTTTGATAAAAATGACATGAAATATACTGAAGACAATCAAGACGATCGTAAAGTGATAATTGTAAATAATAGTGAGACAAATTTATCTGATTCTATTAATATGGAGACAATATCAAAATGCACAAATTTGACTGGTACTACGTATCCTTATGTTATATTCAACGATAAGAATCATCATGATGTTAGCCCAGAAATTATGACCGACATAAGGGATTCCATACATAGAAATCATAAAGGGAGTAATACGATATCGGAAGTATTGGATCAACAAAGCATATCAAATTCAGTTCAAGATACTGGTTATCAAACTTACAGCATGAACAACACGATGCATACAGTAGAGAGCTATAGCAATATTTCAGTGAATCATAAAACTCATTGGAATGAACAAATAGCAATGAAGGATACTACTCAACTTTCTTGGAGAGAGGATACAAGAAATATATTTAGCTCGACGCCTTCGAAACATAATAAACAAGATGAAAGTTGAGTAATCATCAGTTTAGAATAAAAGTAATTAAAGTAGAAGAATAGTTCAGAAAATTTATTATCAAACAAATATATAGCAAATATATTCTTTTGCAATTAATTTGTCTTTTAGGTATTAAATTTTTCAAGATTTGATACGTTTTATGTTATTTTCGCTATTTATGCAATTTTCTTAATATTTTTGTGAAAGATGTTAATTGTATTTTAAAGAAATGAATTGTACAAATTAATTTGGATCTCAATAGTCAAGTAAATTATATAATAAGTATTATTTGTATGCAATTTTTTAATAGCTCAAATTTTAGTATGATACATATCCAGATTTCTTATTTCTCATTAATTTTATACTTTTATATCGTTATCATCTTTTTTATTTTGACAAAATATTTAAAGATGCGTGATCATAAAAAAATTTTAATCAATACTTATATTTATATACCATACTTTCTTATTAATTTAATATAAATTATTTTTATTTCCGAGCATTTATCTGACGAAAAATTTCCGATCTTATTTTTATATAAATACATGTATGATACAAATATATGCAAATATTGTTGATTTTACATTTTAATGAAGAAAAAGAATGTGAAAAAATATCTCCTTGCATTTTTAATATTTCCTTACTATAATGAATATTACGATAGGATTTACTATATGCTGTATATGTATATGTAGTAATTAGTATTAAATATGTCACATATACATATATGTATATTAATATAAAGAAAAAATAATGTGTGTATTGGATGAATAACCAACTCACTTTATAATTTTCTTCATCGATTTCATTAGATAAAATTTTCTTGTGGTTACAGCCTAAAATATTAAATATACTCAAGATATATATAAGCAAGATCAAAAACTTAACAAACATTTTACAGCATGATTCATCTAAAATGAGATAATAATAATAATAATAATAATATTAATAATGATATATGTATATATATAATTATAATATTACATATTACGCCAACAAAATTCTTATACAATCTGTAGATATATGTGTGTATGTATATAAATATATATAAATATATATATATATTATATATATATAATTTATATATATATATATAAATTATAACATATCTGATCTTCCAAAGTCAAAGGATTCTGCATTTGGCACGATGTTATGTAATGGAAGCAAACCAAACACATCATGTCTTTTGATTGTCCCTGGCCAGTTACAACGACACGCCATAATCTGCTTTGCTCCATACTTTGTGTTTTTGGTGTCCGTTGTATGACTTTGCTTGTCAGCCGGTTATAATAACATTAAGCTCCGCATAAAATGGTAACTCGAAACAGATAATTGTTTGTATACATAGCACCATCATGCAATGGAACGGCGCTGCACATTAAGAATATATACGATTTTTATATATATATTCTTCCTTTTATACATAACGTAATTATAGAGTAACAGTCTATCGCTTCATTGTCCTGACTCTGCGATTAACGCATTGCACGTAAGTCCCACTCCTACAGAAACCGGCTGACTAGAGTATTTCGCTCAATGTCAGGATTTACTGGTGTATTGCTTTATATTATGTGACTAATCGATTTAATCTATACTTTAGCCTATCGATTAGCTACACGTATTATGATGATGGATAGCAATTCCCCCATCTCCAATAGTTGATTAATTTAGAATTAACTACATGTGGAAGAACAGATCTTCAGTCGTAGCAAACAAGAGCTAGACTAAGAGAATGTTAACAAATCGTGAAGCTATAACATTAATCCCATTATCAATTTAAAGACACCAGCTTGTTTTATTCAATATCAAGATAAAGTATTCGAGGTGTGAGCAAGAATGCCAATTAATTAATATTTATATTTATACACAACTTTTTCGCTAAACATAATATATAGAATTTTAAAACTTCGAATATACTGAAGTATAACAATGATATCGTATTAATTTTTGCAATATAATATCACAGATAATAGAAAATAAAGTTTAAAAACAAAAAATATTAGATTGCAGCAATATAAATTCTATATATATATATATATATATAATATTGAGCAGAATATGCAACCAATTGGTAATATATCAAATAAAATAATTTTAAATGAGGAGAAAGAAATGAATAAGTTTTAAAAATCCAATTTTGTCCATTTGATCTTTAAATAATATTACATCAAATGAATTTATTAAATAAATTCAATATTATCATATATTGAGCATATGGCATTCTTTCTTGCACCTTCAGGTTGAACTTTTCTGGTGTAGCTGACTAGCTACAATCACATTAAATATTTGATGTAGCGCATCCTGTCAAAGTCCATAATGCAAACTATTTTTAAGTTCTTAAATATCTGATGTGTTTGTATAATTGAGACTTTTAAGTGTCGAAATTAATATAATATCTCAGAATATTACATTAATTTCAACGTATAGAAACAGAATTATACAGTTAAATAGTAAAAACATCTTAAATTTATGATATTAGTTCAATCTTATATACATATAAGTGCATAAATTTGTATTATGAAATTGATATTCATATGACATTGACTTTCTGATAGACATCAACGAGTTGTGATAATAAGTAACTCTATAAGGCTTAAAGTGACAAATAAAATGTATTTATAAGGTACTGTTGGAATAAATTCCATATATTGATATGTAGAAATCGATCAGGTTGCGCTACAACAATGTGTTCATAATGTATTTATTTGAATTACTAATATTTATACTTTGTAGTGATATTTAAGCTAATTGCATACCAGCGAATTATTAGGAAGAGCCTTTATCACGCGGGCAGCGCCCTGTAAAAATATATGTTCTCTCTATATAGAACTACGTATGCAAATGTATGCAAGACCAGTTTGCCTAATATTCTTTCGTGCATTTCTATAGCACAACATACATATCTTACAATTACATGGTATTATCAAACTTGTTCCTAGTTTTACAGTTTTTATAAAAATAGGTTATCTTCGTCTAGCGCTATTCTTCATCTTCATCCGATCGACATTATCATCAGCATGACCGCTATACATTCAGTCTCCAACTGAATATCAAAACTGGTCTATGGATACATTAGGAAATCTACATATGTACAACAGTGTCCAAAATCATTTTGAAAGCCATAAA
Source organism: Eciton burchellii (assembly GCA_020341155.1). Classification (NCBI taxonomy): domain Eukaryota; kingdom Metazoa; phylum Arthropoda; class Insecta; order Hymenoptera; family Formicidae; genus Eciton; species Eciton burchellii. The sequence continues at coordinate 455,110 of JAHMML010000060.1, forward strand.
GAGAGTAGAAAAAGATGTGAAATGATAAAGTTTCTTTCATCAGAACCATGTTATAAATGTCTATCTCAACATTTTTTCCTTTTGATAATATGTTTGTGGCACGTATGTTGTAAATGTGCAACAATGCACATAGTATGTTTACATGTAAGGTGCTCTCAATTTCGCAAGAGCGCTATAATTATAAGTTCATGAAAAACTAGGTAAGTAAAAATATCTATGATTTTATGGAGAAAAATGATTTTATGGAGCAGGAAAATTCCAAGAATATATTTATTGTATGGTAATAATGCAATTAATAAAATTGTTAATATCTAAAATTGCTAATTTTTATATACTAAATAGCGCATATACTTGCTTTTGTCTAATGCATATAATCATTATCAGACTTTACTCATAGTTTATAAGCAATATCGTGATTATTGTATGAAATATATTAACCAGATTTAAAATGAACTTGCAATTCAGAAATGTTTGCTGAAAAAAGAAAAAACATGGAGTTCCACATCGTAGTTTTCCATAAACTTTTACACTGTTTCCTAATGCAAATTTGGGAACACCTTGTACATATGTATATACATGAATGTGAATACCTTGATCTTAATGCATGTAATGTGTACATCTGCATATACATGCACGTATACATACATTTTATATACATATATACACATATACATAATGAGTGAATGAATGAGTGTGTGTGTGTGTGTGTGTGTGTATTTATGTATGTAATCCTTTTAAATATATTAATTTTTCTATCATATACACAGTCTGTCGCAAAAAGGCCGATTTTTCAAAACGGATTATGACACTGACACTAATAACACTGGGCTTGAATTATGATATTTATGTCAAAGGTCATCAGATTTAAAAAAATCAGTCTCGTTATTTTTGCGACAAACCTCGTAAATATTAATTATGCCTCTATACATATCTACAAAAAAAAACATAAACTCTATTATTAATTAAACTCTCTCTCTCTCTCTCTCTCTCTCCCTCTCYCTYTCTCTCTCTCTCTCTCTCTCTCTCTCTCTCTCTCTCTTCCTCTTTCTATCACTTAATATGTATAATCGTTTTTCACAACAATTCTAAAAAGATTATCATTATTTACTTCACGGTAAAGTTTCTTTCATTGATATTCCATGAACTATTTAATTGTATCATATTTTAACAGCATGTTTAAAAAGTATCTCTTTAACGCTACATTTCTATTATTGCTTGTTGTTTAGTGCTACCGAATGTATTTTGGCATATAGCATGTTGTAAACCCTGAGCAACCACGCCAATCAGTTCAAAATGCATCCAACAACCTTCTTCTTTCTAGCGTAACTAGAAATTATGGAAGAATTTTCATATGCACATTCTGTATGTTTCATATAATGAGAAATCCACATGATGATTGAAGTGATTTCTATAAAAGTTGTTACATCACGTTCCTAGAAATGAATTTTCCAGGAAATTTATTGATCTTCTACAAAACAAAAAATATTTTGAAAAATTACTAAATGATAGACTTGTTCTCAAATGTTTTCATTAGTTGCGCGCATAAATGGAAAGCTTCCAATGCGATACGATTTCCGGACAAAATTCAATTATGTCAACCTCTAATCTGCTTTAGATATCGATTTCCCTCTCCCCAATCCCGCCATCTTTTACGCCTCTTTTCAGGAGTACTCGAATAATCACTCGGAGCAGAACGTTTTTTTGGCTTTGATACAACTTCTGGTTTTAGTACTGGATTAATACCTTGTGTTATGTGATGCGTTCTACTATGATTTAGCGTTGTATTAACACCGGCTAGATTTAAAAGCGCATCAGCACCTTCCGCAATTTTTCTTTGTTCGTCAAAATCCGTCTGACTTAATTCCTCTTCGTTTGAATTTTTGCTATAAATTGGATAATGATAGAATTTATGTGTATTTATGCAAATCATAGGAAAATTGATATGTCCTTACCTTCCCAATTTTAGCGAGGTAATACAACTATAAGTATGATCTTCGCTAGAACTCCTAGTAATTACAGGCACCAACTTTTCAGATTCTGGGAATTTTCGTTTACGATCTGCATTACAAAATATATTAAGGCATATAAACACATATGAATTACATATATATTTAGAAATTCTTAACGAATTTTGATTTTTATAACTTTTTTTATTTCTAGTTAATAAGTTTTAAGTATATATAGGATATTTTATTCTTTATCATATTATAAATGCACATGCAATTATTTAAAAAAGGACGTTACAAATATTTTAAATACTTAATAAATACTTAATAAAATATATTTGATACCTTTATTATGATTCAAAATGATAGGTCCATGTTTGAAAGAAAGCATAGCAGCAGCTGCTGCATCCACATCGCTATCAATCTCGGTTTCCGTGTTGTCACTGATATTACTAGATGCCAGTCTTTTAGATAGGTATGGAAAGAGAACTGGATCTGGGAGACGTGTATTAGCACATTTTCTAGGTGTCTTTTCAGACGAAGACAGATTTTGGGTTGTAGGAGGAGGGAAAGGAGCACGTGATAATGCTTGTATCAGATTTGGGCGATATTGTGCATCTACCATCCATAACGATCCTTTGCCTAAATTCTAAAAATAAAAAGTAATAAATATATTGATATCAGTAATCTTGCAGAAATTTGATGGCACATTTTGAAGAAGAAAACGCGTATGTACTTACCGGAGCTTTCTCTACTTTTCGAAAACATTTGTTGAGGCTCAAATTGTGTCTCACAGAATTTTTCCATCCTGTAGGTGCGTTTCTAAAGTATGGAAAATGATCTAGAATCCAGGCATAAACTTCCTTCACGGGTAGCGCTTTTACAGGACTATCTTCAATGGCCATAAATATAAGGCAGGAGAATGAATACGGTGGTTTACTATTTCTGTGTAAATGAGGATCATATGGTATATGGGTAGGATGCTTGTTGCGATTAGACATTGGCAAATTATTGTTGCTCAAAGAAATCTTCGTTTGATTACTTGGCGAAGTATTGCAGTGACTTTTCATATCCTGAAACATTTGCGTCAATTTCTGACAGTTCTTGTTGGAGTGTTGGTAGCTCTGTCCATTTCCGTTCAGCGTTACCGTATTTGCCTTTCCGTTACTCTCTGTCAGTGATACAAATAAAGAGATGAAAATAAAACTTTTAAGATCATGTCATTTGAAATAAGCATACGCATATATATGTGTGTGTTTACCTGGACAGAAACTATCGTCCAAACTCGATATTGAATTTGTGTTCTCAGAAAAATCAGCAATGTCATCGCAGATATTGTTGTTAAGCATGTTTTCATGTTTCATGTTTTTAGATGGGTTTGAAATCTCTAAACCCTTAAGTAAATTCTGTTGATGCAACCAGCTGAGAGATGTCAATTCATCATCTGATTGATTATTTTTTTCCATCGATTTTTCGCATCTAGGAATTTCACCCTGATATTCGTTGGTCAAATTTGAGTCTGCCAGCACACTGGTATTTTCCTTTTCTTTATCATTCATCGTATAGACTGTTTCTCCGAAATTATAATCCTGAGTGGAGTTGAGTTCTATACCAGTTTCTATACCTGATGCATCTGGTCTATCTGGTGGCATGTTGCATAGAATCTTTTGGTCACTACAAAGAAAATGACCTCTTGTTTGCATTACTGAATATTTCATCGCATGAAAAACTCCTACTTTACTACAACGCACAGTTGATAAATTTAACAGAATATTTAAATCGCACATACATTATTACTTATGAATTTATGAATGACAATATGGATTGAAATTTAACATGCATCATAATGCATGTAATGCATAATTATATTTGAATCAAATGTAAATAATGAACTACTCGAAATCCAGAACGCTATTCGTATTATACAATATCTACTTTTATGATGGGTCTTCTAGACAACATCAGGATTCTTGTGGCAATTCCAATGATAACAATTTATAACAAATGTCATTCCTTCTTTACACATTATTGTGCTTAATGATAAAACTTCTATCGCTAACTCAGAGGAATATCTTGGATATTTTAACTAAAACAAAAGCTTTTTATCTTTCGACTAACTATCATTTATTAACGAGATTGTGCCATCTGTTTTCAAAATCTGTGCAAGTGTAGACCATCTCGCGGAACAGAACGCCGTTAATATATCGTGTTACAGTATAAAAATCGTCACGAAAATGGCAAGAAATAGGCCTGGCCGCTTTTCTATTTTTGGTGTGTCGCGCGAAGAGAGGCGCGAGAGCATTACGAGCGGAGCCATCGGAATTGAAATCTCCGCGCATGTGAGCCGCGCTCGCGTAGCCTCGAAGCAGCGGCGCGCGGACGCGCGACGTCGCGCACGGGATTGTTTATCCGCTAATAAGCGACAAAATGGCCGCGCCATCGTCGCGCATCGGAATTTCAAATGCGATTTGTTCTGTGGAAACGAACGTCGCTCCGCGGCGGTGCGGCCTCGCGCTGCGCGTCGCGATAACGTCGCCGTCGTCGCGAGCTCTCAGCTTCGGATTACGACGATGCGGATGTTTTTGCCGAGCCATTGGCAACCAATGGCGTCCACCTGCGTCGCGCACCTTCAATGTGTGTGCTCCCCACGCCTGTTTGCGTATCGCGGCCAATTAACCGCCGATCGCGATCAGACCTTCTCATCGAATACGGACACGTTGATGATACATCGATGGTACATCGACGAAACCCCGTGAGGCTCTCGCGACACTTGCTCCTCATCGGCGTCTTGTGGCCGCCAACGAACGATCGCGAAACGTATCAGCGTGCACTTTCACAGGGAAATCGGGGAACCAGTTTTTAATCTTAATCGTTGATTCGGACACCGATGCACGACCACATGAAAATCGCTCGTATTTCCGCTCGCAGCCACGACTGCAGCATGAATGTCGCGCGTGAAAAGCCCATTTTTTTTCACCATATCGAGAGCATGGAGAAATCAAACTGCTTGGGGATAATATCGCGATATCGAATTCGCGAATAAACAAATATGCTGAAAATTGGATTGTAGACTACATCGGGAAACGCGCCGATCTGTGTTACTTGTTGAATTCAAATATGGAGTTGATAATGATTACGAAACTCGACAGCAAACACGAAAATGGCCACGGCATCACTTGCTGCACACGGTATCAACATGGTGTTCGGCGGCGTGGATGCACTCGCGAAAATTACATAAGATAAACGATCGGCATAGATAGATCGGCGCAACCAGAGCGCGCGACTCGAAACATCGCGAATTTCTCGTAACGGTGGCTTCGCGACACGATTTTCTATTTCCGCACTCGTATGTTCGTGGCGAGATGTCTGTCGCGTTTGTTGCGAGGCCACGATAAGATTCTGTGAGAAATTACGTACGCAGACGAATCGGCAATCAGCTATCGCGATGCACGAACGAGCTTTCTCAGGTGCGAAGATCTCACCGTTGCTTGCACATACTTGAATTAAATGCAACAACATTTTGCGTCTTCGCGTTTATTGTCGCCACTCGCGATTTGTACTCGGTCCTCTTTCGAGATTTAATTAATCAATCGGATTGGCGCTCAACATGCGCGATAATTTCAGACAACTCACATTTTTCGATGGACAGACGGTAGTCTCTGTTAGTTTTCTAAAGACGGGCATCGCAGGCACATTCTACACAACATCCAGCTGATTAAGACACCATATTTTGACGTCACTAACTTCTTATCGAAACATCGTGTACATATCGCAATTCGATATATACTATCTCGAGTTTTACCCGCGCGAATATACAAATAAGAATAGTTTGTTATCTTTTTTCATCATTTTTCAAAGAGGAAGAAAATTGTGTTATTTTGAATTGTATATTGTTTGAGATATTAGTGTCATCATTAAATAACGTTGTTTTAATTGTTTTCTTTAAGTCATTGAGTTATAATAATATAAACAATATCTCGCAGAATGTTTAAAATGTTTATACATTAGTAAAATTAAATATTAATCAATAATTGAAAAAACAAAACGCTATAACATTTGCTCAAGAAATTTTATTTTATTTTTAGCTGTTTATCATAACGTACAGAATCGATAAAAGTAACAATTCTTGTATCTGAAAAAATTCGTGCTATTCGTGTTCGTCCATATTCCTTCCTATGAATATGAATCTTCAAATAGTATTCTTTGTAGATATCAACAACTGTCACAGCCATGGGATTACATCTTTCATAGACAATATTTTTCTGTAACTGTTAGCTACTGTTATAAGAATGTACATATATACAAACGTTCATACACATTATATTAGATCGTTATATAATATAATTAAACTTTCTCTTTGTAGTCTCATCATTAACGAAAATCTTTAAGGATATGGCGCGCTACTTGTAGGACAATATTATAAATATAATTATAGTCTATATCTATTATATAAAATTGTACTAAAGATAGTCTTTCTCTTTTTATATCCACTTCAGAAAAGTGCTTTCTAAATATGATGAGATAATTATAATTATGGCACAATATAGCTTTACATAAGTCATATGTAAAAATTATACATATGATTTTCAGATATCTTGATTATAAATGTTATATGTCATTTTTATACATACAGGCATTAAAGATGCCTGGCACCATAAAAAGAAATTTCAAATTACTTGAATATAAATTGCCTAAAACTATTAAAAATACATAAGAAGATAGTGTTATCGTCTTTTTGGTCTTTCTTTCTTTCTCTCCAATTCCTTATATTTAATTTAAAAGTAAAATTTTTATTTATATATTAATTAAGAAAGATATTTGTATAATTATATAAATTGAGATATAAAAATGAAATTTAAAAAATTATAAATTTTATTGTTAAAAAGTTTTAAAAAACTTATGACATTAATTATAAATTAATGTCAAATGGAAATTTAAGGTACTGTACTCATAAACGGATTGAGTATAATCTTTGAATACAGTTCTATTTTAAAAAAGGAACAATTATAAAATATTAAATAAAATATAAAAGAGAATATTCATTTTCATCTTCATATCAATTAAATAGCTAGCAATTAAATATCTGAGATCTATATTTTTGAATCCTATCTTTTGAAAACTATATTTTTTAGTCAATTTCAAACGCAGGCATTGCATACTCTAACAAAATTATCCCATCCTCTATGAGGTACAGGTTTACGATGTTGCGAACAATCGTTACACACTCCATATCCACAAGATCTACAATGATGTAGAGGAAGCATGTCGGAAAATTTTCGTTTACAAATATTACAATTAACGATATCAGAATCTGGTATCCAATAAGACGGGCGAACAGAGTCTTTTATGAATGCTGCTAAAAAATATTTAAAAAATATTAGATTACATTCATTTCCATAATCATAAATATGAATATTTTTATGCAGATCTTTAGTTTTTACTTACACTTGGAATAACTTAAAACACTTCCAACGACATTGAGAGTTGATACTACATGTTCCGTCACTTTTCTTGCACCAACATCCTCGACAGGTTCAAGAAAATCATCGTTAGAGTGTGGTTCTTTCTCATAACACGTATCGCAGACACGGACGGGTGTATACCAATTTCTATGCGGTACACATTTAGTCTTTAAAGAACAATTGTTGCAAAAACCTTCTCCACAATCACGACAATGATGTTTATCATCTGTGATGTTGAATACGAGTTTGCAGCGAAAACAGCGTCTTATCTCGTTGTTTGGTCGCCAATAGGATGGTGCCACTTGATCTGCAGCCCATGCTTTTAAAGCTTTTGTAGGTGGCAAAGAGGCATTTGTGACACTTTCACTGATATATGATACGCTATCAACAACTCGTTGTGCTGCATTTTGAGATATTATAGAACGATTTGGCTAAAAAAGTATATTAGAGAATATTATGTTGCAAAATAATAAAATCACATACAGTCAAAACTGTCTTTTTCCAAAACTCACCATATTCCACACATGTGTGATTTTTTTGCGTATCACAATGTCCTCTGAATTGTTGCCATACCAGTACTGTCTGCTTTTGTATATCACTCCACAACGTGAACAATCTATGACATATCCTGTCCAGGCATTTTTAACAAAGCCATACCAGCTTTCCTGATCTCCCTCTTGATATCGCCTGTGCACTTCAATTTGCTTTCCATCGTTATAACATTTTTTGCATATATTTATCAAATTTTCATACTGGCACTGGTATTTGCATCTATTAACAATATAAACAAAGAAACCACCATTATTATTAATACATTACATTAAGTTCAAGATGAATCCTTGATTGAAAATATGGGAAATTAATATTCAGGTAAACAAACCTGGTATTAGTACTATGTGGTTGTCCTTCACGAATGTGTCCCATATTCTTGTTACATCTACTACCACAACTCAAACATTTAACGAGACAAGTGTAATATTGATCCGGAAATAAAGTATTGGAAAAATTGTTTGCTTCACTGGAGGATTGATTACTCAAACTCTTAAGTATATTATAAACTAGATACGGTTTCCTAGCTAAACGAATTGTTGTATCATTTAATTCAATTTCAATTGCCAATCGCAATTGCTCATAATTCATTGCATTCTTTACTGTTTGTAGACCAACATATTTAATAGAACTAAAAGCGTCAATTTCAAGACTCATTTGTTTAAATTTCATTTTCAAAATATCTTCTGCACTTTGATCTAAAAAAAATCGATATTATTATTATTATTATTATTATTACTATTATTGTGAATGATAATAAATTTTAATAATATAATCTTACTTAAAATTATTATTCTGAGATCATAATAATATATTACCATTTATATCATTGATTAAAGGTTTAGTACGCTTAGTTTCATGTAGTACTATAACACTCGGTCCAAATATATTCAATGGAATACAGATTCCATCTTGCTGAAGATTCTGTCTTACCATCGCCTGAAGAGTTGCTTTAAAATGATGATTATAAGAATGTGATGCAGTACCCAAAAATGTGAATAAATCCCTATCCAATCTTTCTGAATGTATTCCATAGATTACAATATCAGATACCGCAAGTACTTTGAGTAATAACTTTATACGTTTGCTTTCACAACTTGTAATCCCTGTAAAGAAACAATACATCTTGTTAACTAAAAAATTTATTCTTTAATTAAACGACATTATATATATATATATATTTAATATATTATATTTAATATATATATATATAATATATAAAATAACAATAATACCTTGTAAACCTTCTGTATCTAGACAAATAACATTATGAACTGGATCAAATGCTGCCCAGACACCTAATATACAACAATTCTGATTGTTTGATATTTGAAATATCTCTTCGCCTTTAAAGAAGACATGGTTCATTATATGGGTCTTTCCATCACCTGTATTCCCAAATATTGAAACTACTTTTACTCTAGTGTTCTCTTGAATGCAATCCAACTTTTTTAGGAACTCTTCAATATTAGGAATCTGTAGCTTTTCTTGTCCATTCAATAATAAGAAGCTCTTATTATAGTTATTATTACATTTTGTACAAGATCCATCTTGATTCATCGTAAAAGTTTTGTTTCTATAATATTGTATATTAAAGTCAGACAATTTGTCAGAATCTTCTAAACTGTTACCTAAACTTCGCATTATAGCAGGAGCTGACGATTCTGTTGTCAGAGGTTGCCAGAATGTGCTCATGATATTTACAAATTTATTTCTGAAAGTCAAGTAGATCTTTATTCTTTAACTAAATAAAGCGACATATTTCATAACAAATAAACATATTCAATGTTAATAGAATACGCGATGACAAGTCAATGAAAGTAAAGTACAATGAAGTAAATACAAACATGGATGTATGTTTTTTACCTGTATACCGAATAATTTGACAATTTGGCGACAATGATCGTGATTAAGAAATCGGCGTACGATCGATATAATCGAAATACGTAGAAAATTCACAAGAGAATTATCGATAATATCCCAAAATATTCGAAATTATATGGTTAAGGGAATCGACACATAATAACCACATCGTCATTATAAATTCTTATTTAATGTCACCGAATTTGGAACGAGCACTGTCACAACAAAGTTCGCAGATCGCGAACAAACTCGAGTATGCGCAATAGCATAAGTCTTAATAAGGAATCCTCAATTTTCAATCTCATATATATTATCATATAAAAGGGTATCGTTGAGTCCAGAAAAGAAAAGAATAGGAAATGAAAATATGAATAAACAGATAACCATTAACTAATAAAACTAATAATAAAATTTATTAATGTTTTATGTCTACTGCTGATTGATATGATATTTTATGTGTTATATTATTAATGCATATCATAATGCAATATAATATAATGCACGATACACAAATATAAAAATTTACATAGATCTTTTTACATGACATTTAAATACGAATTTGTTAATTAGGTGACTTATACGTATCTTTAGGTATACATATAAATACCATGTAGACTCTGGTTCACAATCTGGAAATTTTTTACAAAATTATATCGAATTTACATGTTAACATTCGATGTGCAATGTCCGGTAATCAATAAGAAAGTTTATTTTCTATTAATTAAAATATTACTGACTGAAAGTTCCAGTCGGTAACACAAATTTTCCTATTGGATATTTGAAAACAAATTCTCCTATTGGATATTTTTTATTGTACATCAGACAGCGAACATAATGTAAATTCAGCATTATTACGTATCATCCAAAAATATGTCATAACTGACAATTGGCTTTAACATCATATTTAATCATATTTAAATTCTAAGTATTAAAGATCCATATAATCTATATATAAAAAGTACATTATTGACTGAAGTATCATTCTAATGTATGATTTAATCGAAAAACTGGATCTACTGGATCTAAAAACTGGACTATTGAAAAATATGTACGAAGAAAAATTAACAAAGTATTAACATAGTAATGATAATTTTTTTCCTTTGACAAATTTCTAATAATAAAATAAAAATAAATTTAACTAAAAGATTTAAATTAATTATTAAATTAATTATTAAATTGCGAATGATATAATAATATTTACGCATATGAATATATTTAGAAGTATAGAGAAATTTTTCGAATGTTCCGTATTATCCCGAATATCTCAGCGATTTACAATAAAAGGATGTCAAATAGTATATCATATTTGGACCCGGTTCAAAAGAAAATCTAAAAATGAAAATATTAATTTTAATTTCTATATTATACATTATTATAATCTATATTTTATCTTTAATTTTTGTGCCCTAATAATGATAATTACGATTATCAACTTGACTAAACCTATTTAAAAGCTCAGGCATAATATATTCTATATTCTAATAAGACAATGATTTTATACTACAAAACATTTGAGTGAAATATAGAAAGCATAATGAATGAAAAAAGAAAAGAATCCATTTGTACTCTCTTCTTTTCATTGTAGAATTTTGGAATGTAGATCTAGAATTAAATTAATAACATTTGAAATATACCACCATAACAATTCGATTATCGATTTATAGTATCGATATTGATCGATGAACATGTGGTCCGCGATATTGCTTTGTTGCACTTTTCCCAATCTCTCTGTACTCTGTAAGCGAGACAAGTATATGTAGTATTCTTTAGATAGAGAAAGATAAATAGTTGAGAATACAAAAAGTGCAAATCGAAAGGAACGATCTATCGATTGTAAATGGTGATCGCGGTAATGCACTGTTGGCGAATCGCTGAGTCGTTGGGTGCAGTTGAGTGATCAAGCGAGGTTGATTTTGTTTTAGGAATTTGCATATAATTTGTTATAACGTTTCAAAGTATCATCGTGTCTCGAATCAAGGATATTGTTCGTTTCGTACGAATCGCCATGAGTCAGTAAAATTCCTGACGAGTTCATTCAGCGGTATGCCGCCGCAGTCGTTAAGAGACCAGCAGTCCCGGCGGAGCTTCGAGATATGCTTGTCGAATCCGTATCCGTGGCAGTGACCCACCTCAACAAAATTGTATTTATTTGCGCTAAGTGATCGAATGATGGAGAACCAGAACAGTCAAGCGATCGAAGCGAACGAAGATGGTACGTCGAGCGCTATAGCTTTTATACAATCCGTTGTCAGTGTGTTGTGATGATATTTAACCTTGTATAGACATGAGAGAAGAAACCATTTATCGAAGCAGTTCTTTAACTGCTAATTAAATTGATTATTGTACATTAATTGTACATTAATAAAAATAAAAAGATAAACGCGCAACGATTTGATAGTTCTTGGGAAATGTTTTAATTCCTTGCCAAAATTTTCATGGTACTATTCTGTGTTTATTGTCAAAACTTGTCAATGTTAAAATTTAATGTCAAATCTTAATGTAAAATGACTTAATTTCATTAAGAGATAATTCGTTTGCAATTCAGAGAATCCACAGGCGAAGATTACTAGATTAGAGACAGAAAATATTAAAATGCGAGAGGAATTTAATGTACAAAGAGCTAAGATGAAAGAATTATTCCTTCAGAAAGAAGGTAGGTAACATTCAATTTTGAATATAGAATAAATAATTCTGCAAGTTATTTCATAGATTATATCTGGTTATTATCGACAAATTTTGTAGAAGAATTAAAGCGGAGACTAGAGGAAAATATAGGCCTACAAAAGGAAAATCTTAGACTAAAAGATGAATTGGATGAAGCTAAGAGTCAACTAGTTGTTGCAGAGCTTAAAATACAAAATGATATAATGATGGAGAAAAGGAAAGTTCAAGAAGAAATCGCATCTTTACAACAAGTTATACATGAAACAGTGGAAGAATCTTCTTGCTCTAGAAAACAGCTTATCAGTGAAATATCCAAATTACAACTAGCTCTTAACAAACTTCAAGAAGAAAATGTGTTATTAAAAACGCAATTGCCACGCGATCCACCAGATGGGCCACAAATCTCCTTATCTACAGTAACTAAAACATTAGCTAGGAAAGTGGTTTCGCAATTAGGAGCTGATACCTTATCTCTAGGTCCTGATAATTTAGAAGAAAGCATGCGGAAGGTAAAAAAATATGTACGTAAAACTAAAGCTGCATGAAACATTTAATCCCTTTAATTATCTAATAAAATTGATGTGTTTTATAAAAAATGCTGAGCAAAAGAAATTATTCATGACATGCAAAGACTAACTAAATTAACATTCCTCTTATCAATACTAATCTTAACAATACTAATATAACATATATACAACATTTATAAGATATAGATAAATATGAAAATACTAATTTCATAGGCGCAAGAGGATGCAGAGGTTTTACGTTCATTGGTTGTACCTCTTGAAGAAGAGATAAAAGCTTTAAAAGAAAAATTAAGATCAACTGATGACGAACTACAAAAGTATATGGAAATTTCATTAAAGAAACGGCAACAAGAATCTGGCTCATTTGAGCCATCATGTGATATGTGTGCAAATTATGAAGCACAATTAGTCAAAGTAGAAGCAACTGCCAAGGATTTAGAGAAACAGTTGTTGGATTCTCAACGTATGCTGCAAGCTCAAAAAGAGGATTTAGCTAAAGAAGTCGAATTTCGAAAGGAAATGGAAGGAAAATGGAATGAAAAGAAAGAAGAGCATAAAATCAAAGTTGCAGAACTTACGGAAACTTCGGAAACGGCACAACAAGAGTTATTAGAATTACAGGATAGTTATGAACAATTTCAGAAGACTGTTTCAGAACACTTTCGTAAATTAACACGAGGCAGAGAAGAAATACAGAAACATCTTACTATGTAAGATAATCGTTAAATTCAATTTTCAATTTGTTACATTACAAATCACAATATATAAATATGACAAAAAAGATATATAAAATAAGCTTTTACAAAATTCAATTATATACTTACAGATTGCAGAAAGAAAATGAAAATCTTGTGGGCAAGCATAGCAAATATTCACAACAGCTTCAAAGTGAAAGTATAAATATGCCAAATACTGTTGAAGAACTACATATTAGTCTTTTGAAAATGCGCGAAGATCTAATTACAGCTAAGGTGGGTCAAGAAGTTGCGCAAGAGAAAGAAGAGACATTGCGATATGAAGTTACTTTGTTGAGGGAACAAATGGAACAAGAAAGCAGAGTCAAAGAACAAAATAATTCTGTTTTAAAGAATGAAATAAGCGGATTGAGGTAAGATTGTCCATCGTATAATAAAAATGTTAGATGCGATCGCTTAATATTATTACGATTAATAATATAAAATTTTATGTTGGTAAATGATATATAGAACGCAATTAGACAAGTATATAAGAGATCATCGTGCGCTTGCTGATAGAGAAGAGAAACTTGATCGGCTTGAAAAACAGCTGCAGGAACTTCAAAAAGAGAAAAAAGATGCTGAATCGGCTATAACTGAATTGCGACAAAGAGTTATGAGTCTACAACAAGAATTAGATACTAGCGAAGCAGTACAAAAAGATTTTGTCAGATTATCACAATCATTACAGGTAAGAAAAAGTAATATGAACAGAAAAAGATAACATTTCATGATTGTTGATAAATAACAAAAAGATTTATCGAATTAAAAAATATTTTCTTAAATATTTTAATTTTTATAATGTAATATCATTTTTCTAATTATATACAGGTACAGCTGGAAAGAATTAGGCAGGCGGGTAGTGAAGTAAGATGGCAGCATGAAGAAGACATCGAAGAATGTCCTAGTTGTCATATTACATTCTCAGTTACGAAAAAGAAGGTAAAGCCATTTAAATAGTATATTATCATATATAGCTTATATAACAGAAATAAAGATCTCATTAAATATCATACAGGCACATTGTCGTCACTGTGGCCATATATTTTGTCAATCTTGCCTCTCACACGTCGTGAACAGTGGCCCGAAACAAAGACCATCCAGAGTCTGTGATGTTTGTCATACTTTATTAGTGCAAGATACTGCACCATACTTCAGTCAAGAACCTCCACATACACCTGACTAAATGTTCTAAATTTATGAGATTATAATTCAATGAAATGTGCAATACCAGTTTGGTAATTTAGTATGCTGATCAGTATGTCTTGAAGATATTGATTAAATCTAATGATGATTCTCCTTTGTTTATAGAAAATATTAGGAACGTTTATAGCATAAGAGAATGGGATTTAGATAAGATTCCTATTACCTGAAAACTGGAGTGATACAGCAAATATCGTGTAAATATAACGTTATGTACTATCCAATGGTTATTGTAATTTAAACAGATTAAAGCTTTTGAATGTATGTGAGTTATCTAAAAGGATATTTTGAATATTTGTATTGCATTATCTTTTTTTTGATTATAGGCACAATTTATAATCATTGAGAATTTTTTCCAAGATAAATTTCCAAAACTCAAAATTTTTTCCGTTTATTGTATGTTTTTCTTTTATACAGAACATAGAACAAATCGATATGATCAAATATATTCTATAAGAAGAAAATAGAATGTATGATTTGTCATTTTATCATTATTTATTTTGATGAAAAATTTAGGAGAGCAATCATCTTATCACTAGATACATACCTAATAGCTGAAAAAAAAAAATTTTCAGAATTAAAATAATATAAATTTGTAAAAATAATTATAAAATTTAAATTTTTAACTTAAATTTTCTATCACAAATCAATATTTTCAGCGCGATTTGAGGACACATAAGCGCAAACACATTTATAATTTTTAATTTATATTTATTATGATATTTAGGCACAAAATCCTCAATACAAAAATTATAGAATGTATTTTAAGTTCAGATACCAAATTTTACGAAGTGAAAAGATAATATTTTAAACAATAAAACTTCCATTTATCAAGTCTTTAACAATTTTAATATATATTTTTTTAACTACATTATTAACACAGCCGCATGTACACTGACTTTTGGGTTATCCGAAAATTAAGCAATACATGAAAAAAGAGGAACAATTATTATAATCTCGAAATAAACAATAAATTTAACAATTATAATATTTAAAATAAAACGCTCATAATGAAAACAAAATAAAATAAAGAAGAAATTTTGTGTAAAATTTGTACAATTTTGTTTAAATATAGAATTATATCTAGTAATAATTGATAAAGTATAAAATATATACGAATAAAATTAAGAGATTGAAAAATTCATATCAAAATGATATAAAATATAAAATATTTAAAAACACTATCTTTTTATGTGCAGAAATCTTTAATACATCGAGAGTTCAAACATTGTTAAATGTTAACAAAAATCGAGTTAACAAATGAAAGCATTAAAATTTCATAACTTTAATGCTATATAATATATAATTTCAATAAAAAAAGCCTATATATTTATTCACAAAATCCTTACTAATATCAATAATTTAAATTAAATTTTATCACTTTTTCTCTCGAAATTGTTATCTGAATTTAATTTTATTCTGATAATAATTGTTTTACGTGATATTGATGCTAATTATGCACGTGTATTATAAAATACCGATATAAGACGGACATAATCAATATGATCAGATCAATGATTTAATAAATCCGAGTAAAGTGAATCGTAATTTCTACTTTGGCCCAATGTTTCGTAAACGCAACGAAGATTTAACAACTTGCTTGATGACTTAATGAATTGCACATACTTATTAATATATCACATAGAAAAAAACATATGGATTATGTTTGTGATTGGCTGTGGATGCTTTTGTATATCGATCGGTGAATCTTCAGATTGAGCGTGTTTGTCTCTAAGTTCCTTCCAGTGATTCAATGTCTCTGTGTATTCCAATATTTTGTCGAATTGATCTAACTTATTATACACATGTAAAAGTCCTCGGTAATCGTATTCTAAACCGCTGTAACTCTTCCCGAATAGCTTCAAACCTATTGTAATATATTTCGTGAGATACGACCAATCTATCGTACTATAGTTAATAGTACAATTAAGAAGTATACTTACTGATTGCGATGCTGCGATAATAAAGCTTCTCAGCATCTGTGTATCGGTTCATATGAAAATTGTATAACGAAGCTAAATGTCCTATACTTAAACCGACTTCATAATCGTCGGGACCTAACAATTCTTCTTTAATACGAATTGCTTTCAAGTGCATTTCTTCCGCTTCCTAGGACATATTAAACAAATAATAATAGATTAATTAATTTAATTATTATATATTGGCTTTGATATTTAACAAATTACCTGAAATTTTCTCATACTCTGGTACAAACGACCTAAATTTCCGTAATGTTTTGCTGTTTGCACATTTCTCTCACCAAATGCAGTTTTTGCCAATTGCAAAGCAGACAAATGGAGTCCTTCGGATTTTCGTAGTAAATCATGCTCGGATAATGGTGTGGATGCATTGTCTATAGCGATTTCCTCAAGGATAAGTGCTTTGACTCTTTTAGCACTCGCAAGCATCAAATGATTCGGAGGTAAAAGTTTTTCCATGATATCTATGGCCATTCCAGCATGTTCACTATTAGACAAAATTGAATCGATTGCATTATTATATAATATGTCAAAAGCAAAGGCAGTTCCACAATTAGTTACCTTGCTTCATCGAATTTTCCAGAGCTATATTCATATACATAGAGAGCATAAGCTAAGTCTTCATGTGCCAGAGCAATGTGAAGATTAGTCTTACCAAATATTGTTTTTCTAATATCTAACGCAGTCTGAAATGTGAAGCAAAATGTATTATAATTATTTCTATAGATGATTATGAAAATTTGTGAGAGACACTTAAAGAGAAATACCTTGTAGACGGATACACTATTGATGATACTATCATAGTTTAATAGAAAGAATCCATAATCGATGAGAACATCACTGTATTTCGGATGATCAGTATCAAATACCTCTCTTGCGAGGTATACAGCTTCTCTGATCAATAAAGCAGCTTTTTGAAACTCACGTTTTACCACACATGATTTTGCTGCTTGCCTCAGAACGTCGATAATAATGCGTGCAGGAAGTGATGGTTTTAAGTATTTTAATGCTTCTATACTCCATCTAAATAAATAATAATTAATAAAATATTTATCAAATAAAAAAAAGGAAAATAAACAGATATAACTTAAATAAGTACATGCCTATAAGCTTGATCGTATTCACTGCGTATAAAGAATAGTACACTGAATTCTGTGAAGAGTGCAGCATGGTTACTGTCATCATAATGTGCTTTCTTTAATTGTTTTATCATTTCTATGGCAAGTTGATGAGTTTCCGCAGCACCATCAAAAGCACAGTATGCTGCTTGCGCATGAAGTAGTCTAAAACATTAATGACATTAATAATTTCGCAGTAGTAATCTGTTGAATTACTTCAGTTAGCTATTCGCAAAGTATAACTATTAAAAAGTAATTGCAGCAAGTGTAACTATTTAAAAGTGTATTGATATATGTACAAACATTAATATTCTTACTTGTGACAACAATCTAACGTTCTAAACCATTCTTTAGGAGTCTGATTATATGTCATACACAATTCCTTGCAGGCTAACAATACTTCTTGACTCTCCGAATACCATCCAGCATCACTAAGAAATCCACCAAGTCTTAAACCTAGGTGTATGATTTTATCCATCACATCAGGATGCACATCGGGATGCACATGCTGCCTTACTTGATAACAATGCATATTGTAACTGATGACCAATTGTTTTCCTACCCTCACCCCATGCTCCATTGGAGCCTTCAAGCAAAAATATCAATTATACTTATGCAAAGAAAAAAAGGAATATAATAAACAATAATATTCTTTAAAAATGCATCTATTTAAATCACCTGAAAGATTTGGAGAAGGTCTATCCGCCGATTGGTAACCTTGAGCATTTTGGAGAAAGTCTCCAGATCGCTCAATTCTGTTCCCAATATACATAATTTCCTTTCTTTGTACAACTGAAAAACAGATCAGATACATTGAGGCCAACTGCTCCAGGTGAGGACAATCGCGTATGGCGATCGTCGTCGTTGTGATGCACGCATTCGTATAATTGTGAATCGCAGCTGTTCGATCATGAGGCGAGCCACCGCGAGAGGAAAAATTCAGCGGATCTCGCACGAGTTCATTGTCGACAGCTGAGCTCGAGATGAGTCATGATAGAAATGGTAAGCGCGTCGTTGTCGCGCTAAGTACGGCTTGCATACTCCGGGGACTCGATCATCCAGATAAGGTGACTGATGCAGGCACGTAAACAACACCGAGGACAATGTGTCATCGCCGCGAAACAAAAACAAATACAATCATCGCGCACGTAAACGCTGCAGCGAATGAGTGACTGGTCGTCGTGACATCTTGACGTTTACCTGATAGTAAATGTCGAATCGCACATTCTTGGGCAGGTCAGCGATGTGCGGCTTGTAACTGCAGAATCTGTCTGCCACTGCGGACACGCACAGCTCGTACAGACTCTTCGTGAAAAACAACCGTGACTCACGTCTATCGGCCATTTTCGCGAATGGCCTTTGATTAATCACCAATACGATCGCAATTCTACAACTGCACGTCTCTGCCTACTGAACGCATATGCGCATTGCATAGACAGCTTGCGTTCCGATGTTGCTGACTGCCAGTACCAGCAGTACCGAACAGCCGTTCCGTTATTAACGCGGAGTGTGCTGCGATAGCGTATCTAGATTCATCAGTGACGTCATAAATGACGGCTACATCGTCGCTGTGACTATCGTGATAATCGCGAATAGCCGCTTCGAAGAGCACGATAACCAAGAGGAAAGTCCGATACTGGATGCTTATTTAAATGCAAAAATAACGAGTTCGAATGTAATGTTCGTGCACCATACGTGCACATGTGTACGATGTGGTCTTCCACTTGTATTTCTTATCCTTGTAGCATCCATTTTTCGATTGTACTTAGATAATATAACAATTCGGATACGACAGAGAAACATAAATAATTACAAAATAGTTAGTTTCAATGGAATGCAGATGCTTTCTTTTTAATGAAGTTCAATGATAAATGTGTTCAATGATAAATTTATCAATGAATCATACTATAAAAATCGTAAATTTTCACTCTAGTTATACTAGATGAAAATTCAATATAATTCATAAATAAAAATGTATTCGCTTTGCCATTAAATCATAATATCAAAAAGTAAGAACTATTGATTCTGTTAACAACTTCGTTGTTAAATCATGCTTGAAAATAAGATCGTATCTAATCTTTGATATTTAGCCGCATTACTATGTCACTCAAGAATAGTGGAGGCTTCCTGTGGAATTTTTTGGAACTAATATGGATTCTTAAGTTCAGATAGTAAAAATGCAAGACACTTATATCATAATCGATTAGCGATAGCATGGACACATAGTATCCATTGTTTAAATTTAAAATGACATTTAAAGAATAAATTGTTATTTCATTGATACTCAATCTGGGATAAAATATACCTCAATAATAATACCTTAGACAAATTTTCTTTTACTCTTTAAATTACATATTTCAATAGAATTAGATAAAATATACAAGATATGATGCAGTGTGAATTTATAATATTAAGATTCAATTTCACCCAAGTAGATTTGCTTGTCACTAGATCCGGAGCATACTGAAAGAATAAAATTATCATTATTTATGTCGTGTCCAAAAATTCATACAATTTATATATTCATAGACAAAGATTTTATTTAAAAAAAAGAATATCACGAATTATCTTCTATCATGAATTATCTCGTACCTATAGGTTCTTTTGGATGAAAATCAATGTCATTTACAGATCCATTATGTCCTGGCAATTTATATAATATTCTGCGACTCGTGGTATCCCAAATATAATGAAATCGGTCTGAAGAACCTGCTGATACTTTACTACCATCTGGTGACCATGCGCATCTTAGAAGATTCTGGAGGAGTAATATTTTGTAAAAAAAGATTAATTGACTTAACAATATCCAACTATCTATATTCAACATGCTATTCTATTCTATATAGCATATGAATTATAGATCAAAATAAATTATGAAAAGTTACCTTTTCAAAGTTATGTTGATGTCCAGACAATATTTTTACACAGCGTTCGTATGGTGCAAATGGTCGCACGTCCCATATTTTCAATGTATTATCCATAGCATTAGAAAGTATATATGATCCATCAGGACTAAGACTCAATCCAGTGATAGTATCAGTATGACCTTTCAATTTATAGAGCACTGCATTTTTCCGAAGATCCCATACTTTTATATCATTATCAATTCCGCCGGTGATCACTTGTTCCGCTGTATCATTAAATGTGACTGCAGTAACCTAAATCATCAATAATGTTAATAACATTTTAATATATAACCATTACTTTTATTATTCATTTTATTACGGAAATATTTACAATACCTGATAAGTATTATTCAATGTGTAACATTGGCCTCGTTTTCTTGGATCCCAAATACGTATCGTACTATCATCACTGCCTGAGCAAAGTAATGTTGGTCCTCGTCGTGCACCAGATACAGAATTTACAAATGAAGTATGACCCTTTAACTTTTTAATTCGTACTCCAGCCACTATATCCCATAAACCTAAAGTCATATCTGTACTGGCTGTGTATAAATAATTACCATCAGGACTAAAGTGCAATTCCATTATAGCACCACTATGTCCAGTCATAACACCAATATTTTCGCATTCTCCATAAACATTCCAGATAACTACAATGCAATAAATCTGTTAAATGGAACATACACACTGGAATTTACACACTGATGTTAAATTAATGTTAAATTGTTAAATTGCTATAAAAAAGACATACAGATTTGTCGATCAAATCCTGTGGACACAAGATACTCTCCTTCTGGATGAAATTCTAAGGAAAAGATATCTCCTTGATGTCCTTCGAGTAACATTATCATTGACATCAACGAAGAAGTTCGTGGTGGACCCTTTAAAATTTTATTATTATTGAATATTATACTTGCAGAAATATTTAAGATAATTCCGAATTGCTAAAACAGGTTATATACTCACACTTTGTACTACCGCCTTTTCTCTGCTGCTAAAGACCACCTCAGTTTTGGTTCTCTTTGAAGCAGGAACCAATGCCAAAATGTCATCTCCTTTTCTTTTATCTAAAATTGGCATGTTGATGAACTATTAATTTAACTTTAAATACGCGCACTCGTTTATTTACTCAATTTTGTTGGCGTTTATATACTTTCCATTAATCTAATCTGCAGCGCCGTCTGTCATTTCTGCCAAATTCACTGAATAATCCACTATCGGTAAAATAGTATTTTATGCATATATATGAATAAAAAATAAATTAAATTTGTATCATCTTTATCTTATATATGTATAAAATTAAATTATATGTGTAATTAAAATATATGTATAAAATTAAAAATCATTAATGGGTTTTTTTAAATTTCTTACAAAATAAACTAAAATATTAAATAATATTTATTTGATTAAATTATTTCATTTACGTTGTATCATAGTGATGTTGACAATTTTCATTGGCATACTTAGGTTAGGACTTTGGCGTCCCGCGAATACTTAAATGTTAAGTATATCGCGTGAGTTAATGCCATCGATATATGCTTGCAATCCTGTGTGTTATTAGAGTGGATTCAAGTAGGTTAGAATGAAAAATGCATAATGGATTAAACGTGATAACAGGGAAAAGTTAACAATAGCATAATAGAAAAGTAATAACGACTTCGTTATCGAATGAGATTGATGTTGCGTGTGGGGATGCACCCGATAATGATATCGCGGATTTATGATCGTGTGATTCAATGATTGAGTCATGTGTGAATGTAAAGATGAACAGTGTAAAACATAAAATATGGTTTGTATATTTTTTTTTAGTTCTGTGTGCTCATATAATTTTTTCTCATCTTGTTTCTTATTTTTGGAGATATTATTTCTATTATCTTATATGTACATTTATAATATATACTTTCTTATACATGATTTCGCAGCATGGTCTCGGATTTCTTTTATCCAAACATGGGTGGTGTAGAGGAGCATATTTTCAATTTGTCACAATGCCTATTGGAAAATGGACATAAAGTAATAATACTTACACATTCCTATGGTGATAGAGTAGGAGTACGATACATGACAAATGGTTTGAAAGTATGTTCCATTTTCATTTCATTATTGGCAGTTGATTAGTAAGTTGATTAGTCGGACAATTTTCTCATATCTGTTTTGTTTAAGGTATATTATATACCTGTTAAAGTCTTCTACAATCAATGTGTTCTTCCAACGATGATATGCTCTCTTCCACTAATCAGATACATCTTCATAAGAGAAGAAATACAGATAATACATGGCCATTCTGCATTCTCTGCTTTAGCACATGAAGGAATGTTAATTGGTAAATTAATGGGACTAAAAGTAAGTATTAACTGTGATAAATATTAGATAACAGTAATGACTAATACAAATGACTAAGCATGTTTGTAGACGGTTTTTACAGATCATTCTCTTTTTGGTTTTGCTGATGCATCTGCTATCCTGACAAACAAATTCCTTGAGATATCATTGGTCGATTGTGATCATTGCATATGTGTGTCGCATACTGGTAAAGAAAATACAGTATTACGAGCCAAAGTGCAAAAAGAAAAAGTATCGGTTATTCCAAATGCCGTTGACACTACATTATTTACACCTGATATCAGTAAACGGAATAATGATTTCAGTAAGTTTGAATACAAGATTTTCAGCCATTATAAGTATTAGCAAAGCATTAGCAAAAGCATTATTTTAATTATCGTTCCGATCATGTGTGATTGTCAATTTCAGTTACCATAGTAATAGTGTCACGATTAGTACATAGAAAGGGTGTCGATCTTTTAGCCCATATAATACCTGAAATCTGTTCACGTCATAAAAATGTACAATTCTTAATCGGTGGAGATGGTCCGAAGAGATGGCTCATAGAGGAAGTGCGAGAAAGAAATCTATTGCAACATAGAGTTACTTTATTGGGCAGTCTGGAGCATTCTCAAGTGAAGCATGTCTTAAATAAGAGTCACATTTTTCTGAATACGAGCTTAACAGAGGCTTATTGTATGGCTATCGTAGAAGCAGCTTCCTGCGGGTAAATCAAATTCCATCCTATTAATATAAAACTTTGAATGAGAAAAATCTATGTTAATCAATATCGTTTTATAGTTTACAAGTAGTCTCGACGAAGGTTGGAGGAATTCCAGAGGTTTTGCCATCAGATCTCATTTATCTCGTAGAACCAACCATTTCTGCATTAATACAAGGACTAGAAATGGCTATAGCAGATTACAAAAAGGGCAATGTCAAATGTCCTTTCGAGATGCACAGAAGGATAGGGATATTTTATAATTGGTTCAACATTACCAAACGTACGGAAATAGTGTACAATTTAGTAAAAGACAAAGCCAAACAGAATCTAGGACAGCAACTAGCGAGTCAAATACGAAGTGGCGTACTAGTCTATTTACTCGTAGTATCGTTATGTTATATAATACTACAAATCCTGGAATTTTTCGTGCCTAGAAAGGTAATAAGACACTTGAAGGATCATCGTATACTTATTGTATACACGTATAACACTAGTTTGTTATAAATTTCTTTTTATATAATATTTTTTTAATTTTTAGTACATCGATATTGCACGGGACTATAGTGAGATCCATGTGTCATCCAATGAAAAAGAAAAAAAAAATTAACTGTTGTCAAAAACCTGGAATGTAAATTTTTTAATATATTCAAGTATTTTATTCTATACTTTGAAAATATTCTAGAAAATTCTCGTTTTCTGCAAAAATTATTGTTACACGCCTAAATGGAATATGTCTCCATATAAGAATCGTATTATTACACATTTACTGATAAAGTTTTAAAGAAATATAAATATATATAGATATTGTACAGAGAGATAACAATATAACAAAATATGCGCAAAGTACAAATATCACGATACTGGTTCGTATAATTACAACTAATATAACTGTTTATATAACAATTTTATTTGCTATTCTGCTTTCATACTTTGTATCTCTAAAATAAATGATAACGTATGATATCTAACATCTGTGTTGAACATCTGAGCGTTTATGAAAATAATGTAATTTGTCAATTAAATTATTTTTATTATGATACATGACATCGTATGAATCAATGCATAACATGTATAACAATTTATAACGAGATACCAACCGTAACGTCGTTCACCCCGCAATATATATGCTTATATATGCAATATATATGCTTAAGAAAGATATTTATTGCATCATTGACATTACAAAATTCGTCGTGTGTATTAGATATTATTCGTGCTTAACTTAAAGCAATCCATAACTACGTTTTAAGCAGTTATTTGTAGCAATATGTGAAATAGAAAGGTTAATTCAATTTTTGTAATTCATGTTTCTGTAATTCATTATGATAGCAATAGATAAATATTTTTCCAATGTTCTTTTGTATAAAATAAAATAATTTTATTTTAAGTTTGATCTTTTCTATTATAAATTTGTGACATTTTATTTATTTATTTATTTTTCGTTAATATATCTGTGCAGATATAGCTGTACAGATCTGTACAGTATATGAGAAAAAAATATGAAGAAGTCTAAGGTATGCATCAACTATAAAAATATTAATAAGTAATGTATTGTATTTCTATTTCCAAAATTATAAATTGAAACTTTATATTATCGTGTGATATTCTCAATGTTAAGATATCTCTCAATTTTATTAGATAATAAATTTATTTTTTGAAACAATAAAAATACCAAATTGAAAATATAATAATATTCATTTTATTACGTTATATATATATATACGTTAGATACAATAATAGAATATTGATACAATATCAGTTATCTGTATTTTAATTACCTTAGTTTTAATCAATTTGTTTAATCATCACTGTGTATTCTGTACATCTATTTATACATATATTTTTCTCATGTAAAGGGTCCATGGTCTTCTCCTACTTTTGATTTTAAGAGAAGATCAATGAACCTTAATTAACAACCATCGTAATATTATCAGTGGTCAGATCTGTCACAACATTTCATGTTTATTCAATGTCTAGTCCAATTAGGAAAATGAAATAAAAGTTGTTAAAAGTCCTAAAAAGGTATCGATATATTTCCAGCTATGAGATTTATAGAGTTACGTAAAACTTTATAAAACATGCTTTTGCATATGTACATCATTTAAATCTTTCAGAAATGTTTATATTTTGAATTTTTTTATCAATAGATCGACCACACGTGCACATGAAGACTATGCCGACAACAGTGAGATCCACACATAGGTATACGCAACAATCAGAAGATGCCAGGATTTTTTATGTCGTTGCCAAGGTAAGGAATTAATGACGCGTTATAAATATTATTTTTAATCACTATTTCTGTTTCTATCGCAAAATCAAAAATTTCTAATACTATATGTTGAATCGCTAGTTTTATTTTCTAAGTTTGTTTTTGTAATATCAGAAAAGTATGTCGAATCACTATTTTTTTTCGCCCATTGTGTTTCTCTTTTATTAATATCGCATCTTCTTTTTTTTCGATATAAGATTAAAATTTCCGACATGTACATAACTTATTCAGGATTCTAATCAGATATGCTAACATTATGTGTGCTTAAAATTCTGCGTGGAGTATTTTGTCATTATAAGTACTGTATGATGACGACAGATGTTAAAAAGTGGAAGATTTTTCGTATGTGCTTGAAATGTATGTTAAATTATTTGCACAGTATATTGCGAATAATACAAAGAAAATCTCTTTTTTTCTTCTGGACGAAAATCCATGGGATTCACGTTGCATTAAATACGCTCAGTAAGAACATCTACTGATGCACCATATATTCAGTATATTCAGTATTATGTTTACAAATATGGTTTTCATTATCTTCATTATCTTCACGTTTTAATTATCGTTTTCGTTGAAAACCTTTACATACACATATTGCTATTGACTGCCATATTTCCACAAGCATGATTTATCAGTCGGCATATTTTATTTCCTTTTTTATCCATTGCATTTTAAATCATGCAACGACGATGAAATGTTATAAAAGTTTCCAACCCTAATTGTCGTGTACATAGGAAAAAGTAAATTCGCCTCTTTCTTGAAATATTCCTCTTTGAATAATATTTACAATGGAGCTTTTCATGTATAATGTAAGAAAATAACACCACGCTCAGCCGGTCCTGTAAAGACCGTCATCGATGATCGACTTTGAAGGGATGAGTTTTTCCTTCATGTGTTAGATCATAGTCTTTATATATTTTAAGAAATACCCGTGGTGAGTTCCTCAGCACCCGTTTGGCATGTACAATAAATAAATAACGAACCATTTGATGAATCAAGCATCACATCCGCGAGGTAAACTGACGAAACAGCTCAGATCCCTTCGCCATAATCGCGGTCACCTACATTGATACGATCAGGTGCCGCGGTTACGCTGAAGCCAAGAATTCTGTTATCTACTTTGAACATCTTTCCCTTCTTTGGTTTCTTGGATTTTCCCTAAGTAAAAAAGAAATATTTAATATAATGTACGCATTTAGTATAATGTAATTATGATATTATGATTAATATATGATATTAATAATTTTGTTCTTATTTAATATTATTTAATATTAATATTCAAGTATACCTTCTTCCTTGAATTTACTTTATATATGCAAATATACCTTCACTTCCTGAAATTGTGCAGGTGCATTTGGATTAATTGCCGGCGCTGGCTTGCACAGATCATCCGCTTGTGCTTGAGGACGTTGCGCTGATCGCCATTTACTTCGTTTCTCCAAGAATTGCTTCGCGAATTCCGTACTTTGTTTGGTGTCACCGAGATATAGGCGAATATAATCTTTAACCTCATATGCCGATTCGATATCTCGTAAAAATCCAACGAATGTAGGAACTATTGCATATATATATATATATACATACACGAGATAAAAAGACTAAAGATAATGCACAAGATAATGCAGCATAAGACTTACTATCCACAGATGCTTGTATACTATTCAACGCTTTATTGCACCATTGTGTGAACTCATCGGTCTTGGCAGTGTTCTGTTCAAACAATTTTTTCACTAATTCTTCATCCCTCTTATTCTTGCTTTTGGATGCTTTATTATTATTATTTTGCAATTGCTGTTGTTGGCTAGATGTGGATTTTGTGATTGTAGTCTGTTTCACCGATTGTTTTGCCGTTGTGGATGACCTCACTGGCGCAGGATCATCCCAGAAACCAGTATTACTAGAATTATTGGACCATGCTTGGTTACCTGATGTGCTAGAAGTAGCCCAATTCAAGCATTGTGAAGCTGTACCCCATATTCCAGCATTTTGCAATATATTCGCAGATTCTTTCTGGCCGGCTTTTTCTTGACGTTCCTTTTCCTGTTGCTATATATAAAGATATATATATATATATATATATATATATATATATATATATATATTGCTAATATATTGCGATCTTTTATTATATATTCTTTCAAAAAGAAATACTTTACATCATTCAAGTATATTTATTTATATCAAAAAGCAATAAGTACCTTTACCTTGGCGATATGCTCCTGTTCTTCTTGTTGAATTTGAACGAGACTCTTTACATGAAGTGGTTTAGTAGAAGCAATGGCTTTTTCCGCCCATTTGAATTGCAATCGTTTGGATGAATCTGTCGCTAAAGCTTCCTGCGCCGCTTCTATTGCTTTTTGTTGCGCTAATTGTTGTTGCATCAATTGTTGAAGGCGTTGTTCTTCCTGCAAAATAAGAGTAAGAGACATCTAGATATAGATATCTTAATAGATATACAAAATTAATATAAGTTAATTACCGCTTTCTTTTCTTTCTCAAGTCTTTGAATCTCAGCCAAAGAGGCAGTATGAGTAGCAGGAGCAGGCGCCCGTGGAGCTTGAGCCCATGGTGCTTTACTTCTCTCCTGAAGTTTACGTAATGCCTCAGCTTCTCTTCGCCGTTGTTCTGCGCGACGAGCTTGTTCTTCTGCTTCTGCTTGTCGTCGTGCTTCTGCTTCTTTTCTAAATTTTGTAATGTTATTAGATAAATTATATTTTATTTAATTGTCAATTTATTGTATTTAAATATCAATTCATTATTATGTTTTATAATATCACATTACATATAATTATTATATATACCTGAGTCTTTCTTCTTCCTGCTTTTTTTGTTCTTCCTCTAACCTCTTTCTTTTCTCCGCTTCCTTTTTCTGCTTCTCCTCTTGTCTTCGAAGCTCCTCTCGCTTTTTCTTCTCTTCCTCCAATTTTTTCTTCAAATTTTCCTCCTCTTGCTTCCTTTTTTCCTCACGCTTCTTTTCTTCTTCCTTACGTTTTTTCTCTTCTTTCTTCTTTTGTTCTTCCTCTTGTTTTCGTCTTTCCTCTTCTTTCCGTTTTTTCTCTTCTTCCTTTCTCTTCCTCTCTTCATCTTTACGTTTTGCTTCCTCAGCTTGTTTAGCTTGTTCCTCTTTTTGCTTTCTCTTTGCATTTTCTTCTTCTGCTTGACGTTGCAGTTCTTCTTGTTTTCTCAATTCTTCCTTTTTTCTATCCTCCTGTAACTTAAGATTCTGTTCTTCCTAAAAGAAAAAAATGCATTAATAATATGTAATTATAAATTATAAACTGTAAAAATAATTGGAGAGAAAATCGGATAAGACGATTTACCAGTATTTGTTGTTCGGTTTTCATTTCTTTAGTATGTAAGTCCCACAGAGAACCAGGTAATTGTCCAGGCGGCATCGCGGGGATGGGCCCTACCTGCAAAATGAAATAGATATATAAATACAGTTAAACAAATTATTAAGGATGTTTTGCATCTCATTACAATATAACAGATTGCTGTTTATAAATAAAATTTATAAATTTTTGTCGTTTTTTGCAGTATTTGATTAAAATTTAAGATCATGCATACCTGCGCTAACCAATTCTGCGCATTAAACTGGGGTGCTATCTGTGGAGGTGGCTGCGGCCATACAGTATCCATGTGAGACGTTTGCGGATGGCCATTTTTATTGACATGCAGCTGACGTAATAGAGATTTTATCGGATTATCTTCCTGTGTGGGCGTCGGTGCAATATTCGGCTGTTGCACAGTGGGTAAATTTTGTATGCTACCCATCTGTTGAATCAGCTGTTGTATGGGATCAATCGTGCCCGAATGAGCCGACGCAGTTGTATGCGGATTCGCTGGTAAATGAGTTTCAGATTGTGTTTTCACCTACGTAACATTACATGTTGATTATTACAATATATATTGAATTATTATAAATGATAAATAAAAGTTAACATTTATTAAGATTGTTTTTAATAGTTTAATAGTTTATTATTAGCATATTACCTGCTGCATCTGATTAAAAAGTTGCATGACAGGATTAGATGCTTGAGATGCAAGAGGCACAAATGGATTCGTCGCTATTGACATTTCTGGCATTTCCGGCATTCCATCTTGTATGATGTATTGCAAAATTAATTGATTTTGTTCTACAGGGCTCAATGTTGCCCAATGTTCTGACTGGGATAACTTCGCTATCGCTGACGTTCTCATCTGCGTTAATAATAGCTGACTTTGTAACATTTGCATTCGCTGATATTGAAATAATAACAATGAATCTTCCATTCCTGCCTTTGGTAAAGCATTAGCTGCTAATCCAGCTGGTACAGTATTAGAAACAGACGGAATAATCTGTTCTGATAACTATAAATAAAAATATATAAACTTATTGATTGATAAACGAATTGATAAAATAATTTAGAGGATATCGCATTATACCTTTAACGGTGGTATAGATAAACCAGGTGTGAAGGGCACTCTCCCGCACATTTTGATTAAATCACCCAATGTGGTATATCTTTCATCACAAGTTCTCCTCACGAATAATCCTGTTGTAAAATAACCGGCTTTGCACCATTCAGCCATTTCGCTAGCTAAAAACGGTCCCTGAACTTCGCCCTGCGGATCACGGTAAAACCATTTTTCTTGACTATTCGCGGAGGAAATTGCAGAAGGTTGGTTACCAATTGCTGGCTGGACACTGGTAACGGTTTTTTCTTTGTGATTTTCTTCATCTGCCATCAATTTAGCCACCAGAGCATCAGCTTCTTCCTTCATTCTATCTAGATCATCTTCTGTTCTTTGCCTGACATTAGCGGGCCCTGAATTATGCACCGGTTTGGATTGTTCTATTGCGTGCAAAGGAACTTGTCGATTAGCAGCGAGAGTTATCTGTGGCTCCTCTTTAACATCCACTTGCACATTTTCCTTATCACATGTCCCACTCGAAGATTCGCTGGGCCTCACGTCACTAGATTGACATTTTTCTGCTTCCATTTTATCTGCATTCGTAGATCCAACAGCTTTCTTCTGCAAGAGATCCGAGGATGTCGTTAAGTTCTTTGCGGGTATACTTTCCGTTGATGGTGAGGTGATCAGCTTAACAGAGGGTGAGTCACATGTCCTCTTTTTTCCCACAGAATCATCCTTGTCTTCAAGTGGCTCCAAAGGTTTCGATCGTTCCTTATTTAACGTACCGACTGTATTGTTCGTATGACGATTCAAAGGTTGGACAGAACCTGTCCCAAAAGTTAATAACTTGCTATTAGATTTCACTATATTAGAAGCACTTCCTTCCGATACACGACGAGTTCTGCCTTGTTGGGAAGCACCATCCTCATCATCATCGGAATACATTCCACCATGAAACGCACCCGAAGAATCGAAACTGCCACCACTTTCGCTTGGATTCTCCGTTGCCCTAAAATATTATTTAAGTCTAACCATGCATTAAATTAAATAAAAGAAATATATATTACGATAAAACTTGTTTTACATACCATTCAGGTAAATTGTCATGATTATCATGATGATTCGATTCCCAAGTACGTGCAGTACGAGGCGGTGGATGATGACTTGGCTCATGAGAAGATCTATGACTATGACTTCCTCGATGTTCCCATCTTGTTGATCCGCTTCTACCCTCTTCTCCATCACCTTCATTTCGATCCAATCGGTCTCGATCCATACTACTACCTTCGCGCCAATTGTTTCTTCCTAAATTTCAGTATCAAGTTCACCAATACAATCAGTTTCCGAAAAAGAAATTAAAATATTTTATGCAAGTATTTACCCCATTTACGCCAACCATCATCATCTTCACCACCACTACGATGTCGTCTCCAATTGCTCTCCATAAGAGAACTGCCACTAGTCCCACGACTTAGTTCTTTTCTAGGACTGGTTGAACCATTCCATTCTCCCGGATCTGAAACGCCATTTCTTTCTGACCAACTGCGTTCACTCTGAGATCTATCGAATGGCCTGTTCCTTCCCTAGATAGATAAAAATAATAACTAGTAACTATAAAAGAAGAGAAAAAGAAAAGATTCCTTTCTCATAAATAATATATATATCTTATATTTAAAAAAATATAAAAAATATTATATCAAAAAGAAAAGATGAAAACAAATATCTCTTATTCTCTAATAAAAATACTGTTTTACCTGAAACAATTGACCTTCGATTCGTATCCCATCTCCGGAGTCATCAAAACCGACTCGTGAATAATGAGATGAATACAAACTCCCTCTTCCAGTTCTACCACGTCCTCCACGATCCACACTGCTACCTCTTCCTCGACCTATGTTAGTTATCCCACCATTCCACATACGCTGAAAAGTATACACATTTATGCATATACGTATACACATAAACAAATATGATTCATGATAACAATGTATCATTACATAGCAGACACATACGCACATGTATATATATATATATATATATTTTTTTTTTCATATTTATATATTTATATAATGACACATTATTACGAATCATATTTTTAAATCGCATATATTGATTTATATTATAATGTATCCTGTATTAAAATTTTTGTTAGACATATTTTTGAGTTACTTAAAGATAAATATCAATACTTTATATATATAGATATATATATTATAATTTGAAAGGATATTGATAATGCTGATTGTTATTAAAATATATTTTCATTGGAAAAGCTTCTTTGGTAGAACTAGCACAAGGGCTCCAGTGTTATATTTTTAGAAAGCAACCAAGTTGATGACATAGTTTCCAATATATAATAAAGAGAAGAATATAAATACATAATAGAACATCATAATTTAACTTTGTTTCTTTCATTATTAAGAAGAAACAAATGAAATATTAGGGCAGCTCTTTTAATATAAATATATATTATGACATAAATATAACACAATATTAATATATGTTATTATAATTCAATTATTACCGTTTCATCCTCTGTTGTACCTAGGAAAGCTAATGGAGATTGAGTTTTCTCCACATATAACGCTGCAAATGTTGTTAAGAGTTCTGGAGGTTTACAATTACGATCAAACAAGGCTAACATTTCTTCTCGACCATATCTATGCTCTGCTAATTGATACCGAGGAGTACTCAAACTTGTAGTTCCTCCGCCACCACTATTGCAACTGTCTCCAGACAAGTTGCGTAACCTATATGTATTAATTATTTAATTAGAACTGTACCAATCAAGAATTTAATTTAATAATATAATCAATTATCATGTACAAATAAGCTAATTTCTTGCATTTTAACTATAATGATATAAATTACCATTCTGGACCGAATTTCATGGAATCCGTCATGATACACTATTTCCTAAAAAATGAGAAAAGAAAAGATAAAAATCAATGACTCCTAAATTCTATATATAACTATAAATATTGCATAGAAGAACTAAATATCAAAAGCTATCTTTAAGAAGTTATTCAGTGTACAAGTATCTCTTGTATGACATAATGCGAGCTATTTGTTCTCATGAGCAATACTTGCGAGATTAAGACCAAAATCAGCAGGACACAAAGAAGAGAAGAATAATAACATAATTTCTTACAAAGAATCAAAGCTGCACAAAGAAAGTTTTATCTTCTACAGCTGAGAAATACTAGTCATCTGTTACATATGAGTGAGTAGACACGATATTACGATAAGAAAACACTTCAATGTATCTTCAGATCGGCGATCTGTACCTGTTGCTCGACGAAATATCGCACACAATCGGCGATCGCGTACACGAAGAACTCGATGATAATCGCTTGCGGTTGACAGCCAGAAAAGGACACGCAAAACGACCAGGCTCGAGAGCAACGTGGGGAATGGCATAACAGATAATAGAGCAAGGCTTATCAAACGTGTGCAATGTCGAGGAATGCTCGACAAATGATCAATCCAAGAATGCAAGCGCATTCCTCATCGAGCATATGGGATAACATGCGTGTTACGTTCATGACATATTCTCTGTCGCAGCGCGAGAGCAGGGACGACTTTCCGCGAGCCAAGGTGGCAACATTAACCAAACTTTTTTTTGCTGTTAAGCTTCGGGAAAATGTAGACGCGTGCAGATTAACAATCGAATCTTGCATGAAGACTATTGATCGTTGCATTTTATTGAGTTGCAAAAGGAAAGATTAGTAGTGGAAATCGTCGAGAAATACCTTTGCTGATCTTCGAAATTACTGAGGACAGCGATACAACACACCAATATGGCTGATGGTTTTTTTGGAATGGAGCGCATGCGAAGGCTGCGTTCGTGATTAAGGCTAGGTGTATAGTGTATAATGGCGGTTTGTCTAGTCAAGAATCTGTCCAAAATGTTCTATTTGACATTTATATGCTCTGTGTGAAACAGAAGACGTTCCACACAGTTCCCCAACGAGTAATTATCATAATTAGTATGTAGGAAATAATGACTATTTGTTTTTATAATGTCTTTCGTAACATAAAATAAAGAAACTTTAATTATGTTTAATTGTATTTATCAATCATTCATTCATGTTTTATCATATAATTGAATATATAATTTATGCATTCCGCGATAATAGCTGATGAAATCAGAAAAAATTTCCGAAATTTTAGATGTAACGCGAATCGCACTGTTTACGCATGAGAAAGCGATATCCGTGAAATCGTTGTATCAAATTATCGTTGCATTTTGGACGGAAATCTTATCGACTCAGGCGCCACGATTTAACATAATACACGCATGGTCGAGAATGCCAATTTTGTGCCATGACAATAATAATTCTTTATCGATACTCAATATCGGTATTAGTCAAAACAGCGCGCATGCGCGTACAGGTTATCAGATTGCTATCATACAATGTTACGCATTTTTACGCATTCGGAAAAAACTAGAAGTAGATAATAATTCAATTATATATATATATAACTTACATCTTCAAAACGATTTCAAATTACGTGCATGTAAATTAAGAAAATAACTTTTTGAACACGATGATCTGCCAGACACATCATGATCAGCAATTTTCGTTTTATTTGGCTGTGCAATAAATTGATTTCTCTAACAATTGTTAAGATGACGACAGACATCGATGTTAATTAGAAATACATTTAAAATTTGAGTTTTTACATTTTGTTTCTCTGTTATAAAAAATATATGTATGCGTATATATTTATATCTCTATCTTCATGTATAATTTTTGAGATCTTTGCTGATAAAAATTTTATATAGAAGAATAACATGTGCTTATAAAATTTGATATATATATATATATATATATATATATATATATAGCATAATCGGAAGTTACTTGTAAATATAAGATGATTTGCCACAGCCATAATTTAATACACGAGATATCAGTTAAAAATGTTTCATATTTGAAAATAGTATGTATATACATAGATCTTTAAATATCTGAGCAATAATTCGATATTAAATTTCTGGAAAAGCGGGAAGTATTAACAAAATGTTTTTTATATATCTCTTTAAGAAATAGCTCGCTTCTCCAAATTAATTTCATTGTATCGATATAATATTCAGTCTGTGTGAAAAGATACAGATCAGTTTACCTTTGAATAAACTTTACTGTGTAAATTGACGAGAGTATTGCTTATTACGATTTAATCTCTAACCCGCAGACCCCAAATACTGGTTCTTCGAATACCAACTGTTGGTCTTGCGACCGAACTATAGAGGAACTTGTTGATTTCGGGTTCGCGGCAAGCAGTCTGTAGCGCCCTGAGTACTGGTTCCGATATCAAGCCGAAGACATCTAAATATAATAAACACGGCATGTGAGCCAATCTTAAATATGCCGTTTGCGGAATATTATAACAACGACTGAGCGATAAATGTTCCAATTTCGACAACGTTAATATATGATGAACAGCATTCATGGTAAGCATAGCACAATCACTCAAGTCCAATTCTATGATATCCGGACATCTTCTTGACAAATACTTCACGTCTGAAATTGAAAAAAGTGATGATGATAATGATGATAAAAGAAAAGAATGTATATCGAAACTAGCATAAATAATCTCTATTACTACTTACTATCATCAGTCATTGTTTTCCTACAGCCTGCTATATTCAAGCGTGTAACAGATGTTGGCAGTGTTTTACAAAGCAGAGTTGTACATTCGTTATCTAAGGAACACCATCCTACATTGAGAGTAGTTAAACTGAAATATAATCATTTTTGTTAGAACTGAGAATATTGATCGCGGAAGATCAATACTTATGTACACACATATCTACATAGACAAAAAGGCTAAATAATTTACCTTTTAAGCTTCATTATATCTGCTATACAAGCAGCATTCATATTTTCACACATCGTTAGATTTAAGATTTCTAACTCTGTGTTTTGGCTAATAGCTCTACAGCAGTCTTTATTTATTACACACTTTTCTAATGATAACTTCTTTAAATATCTACATTTGGCTAACAACATGGCCAAACCATTTGGTGATATGACTGCCATAGACAAATCCAAAAACTGTAATTTACTGATGTTAAAGTTATTACAAATTTCACTGCAGTAAGAAAAAACGGGATCAGCAATTTCCGCTTGCGCCAGTCTTAAAATTTGTACTCCTCGTGGTAGTATATGCCCTAATGTACCTTCACTTAACACTTTATTACCCAAATCTAGTCTAGTCCATAATACTTCATCGCGAGCTATCTGATTCCAGCGTTTACATACTAACATACAACGTACCTATAATAAATAAATCTATAATAATCTATAGAAGATAGAAATAATGTATTTTCAATCTTTAGCTAAAAATATCATATTCACATTAAATATTTCACATTTGATTCTTACCAAACACTTCTTAGGTAACCACTTTAATATCATCAAAATTATTTCATCTGACAATTTGTTGAACTTATCTTCACCTTCAATTAAAAATCTTGTTTTTCTTCTAGATAAATAAAATTGTTCTACATCGCTCATACTTCTATTGAAAGAAGAATCCATCTTTTCTTTAACAAAGTTTTCCTTCAAATCTCCAAACTGTTCGGCTTCTACTCTTGAAGAATAACCAGATTCATTTTCTACATTACTAAACGTAGTTAAATCATCCAAATCATCCAAATCTTGCTGTATCCTATAAAATAAATTAGTTAAATAAATTATAGGACATAGATAAAAAAAGTTCAATTTAAATATCTAAAATAACTCCCTATTACAGCACAAACCTCTCTACATTAATCTCAGAACTAGAACTCGTAGAAACCTCTTGTTCATATTCAAAATTCTCAATTCTATTTGTTAATAATCTTTGTTTATTATCTAAATTCGCCGGTAGAACAATACATTCCTCAGATTGTAATTTTTTTGTACTTCCACAATTTATTATTTCTTTCTCTAACATGTCAACGCCCATATCTTTTAAAATTTCAGGTTCTAAAAGACTAACATCTCCAGAATAGGACCAGCGTGTATTATTCTGAGACTTATTGTTGAATGTATTATTTAAATTGTTATTATAGCCATCATTCAAACATAATCGTTTACTGTGAACATAAAAGAATATTTCTCTATGTATAATGAAATATCAATCAATTACTTGTTTTATATTTTATATTATAAACGTGATGATAAAGATAAATCTTGACTCATATACATATATTCTCTTACTTTTAATATTATTAACCGTATAATTCCTAACAAGACCAAAGAAATATCAAAAGAAAGGAGACAAATATTTTGGGTTATATATATATATATATATATATATATATATATATATATATATATATATATATGCATGCAATCATACATACATAGATACATATATACATATATACATATATACATACATCATACATACATACATACATACATAGATACAAATATTCATATGATATGCCATTAAATGTTTATCTTTTATATATATGTTAGTCATAAGAATACATTAAATTATTATTATTATATAAATTATATTTTGTACTATATTTCGTAACTCATATTTTGTACAAATCGATTTAATCCAAAAGTAATAGAATTATAAACAGATTTAGAAATAATGAATTTATATGGAACACATATATAATATAGTTTATAAAATTAATGAATATATATAGCTATATACCAATATTCAAGTACACAATAAATTAAAAAAAAATAAACAAGTATATTTTCCAGATTAATTCTTGTTTCAAGACACATCTAGTAAATATGCTATTATTTACAATTTTATTTGTATATAAAATACACGCTCGACTTTTCGCGCGTGTATATATAAATATAAAAAATATGTACATATAAATATTTACATATCAATATTTTGACAAAATTATTGAATAAATCTTTGATTAAAAATTTCATAAAACATTAGTAATTAGTGAATTTTCATTGTACAAGAGAAAAAACAAAATACCTTAACTAAAAAGCACAAATTCACGTCACTATTGTGCCAAGGTAATCTCAATACTCGGCCATAATAACATATCGAGTATTGTATTCGATTCAAAACACAAGAAAACATCATAAAGTTTCCAGAGTTTTTCAAAACTATTCGGAATGTTTTTCTAGGATCGGAGAATATCGATTACATTTAACCTTACCTATCCAAAAGGAACGAGCGAATAAATACGCGCAAATAAGTATACACCTGCTTATATTCCCTCTTCCCCTTCCCGAGAAGCAACAGGTAAGAAAAATGAATAATCGAATAATGTCGCGCAATGAAATTTGTGTTACCTCTTAGGCGGCGAGAACCCATCAGCTTTCGATATGTGAGGTTCCTTGTTGAGTCCGGCCATACCGGAATTTATTTTTGGCGGAATACGTGCTTTAACCTAATCAATTGTCAAGACTACTTCTATCGTTCGCTGCTAACCGCTTACTAAAGCGATCCGCCATTATTATTGTCGTATAGGCGGAATGGTTATTTGACCGTTAATTGGTCGTTCCTAGGAATGGCGGGAACGTAGCGATATATCGATGCGCGCAAAACGGCGGGAACGCGCGCTTGCGCATGTGCAATAGCGCGATAGCGCACTAGCGCGAGGTGTAACTTAACGTGTAACCTACATGTGCGCAAGGCGTGAATTCGCGCCTTTTTTAGAACAATTTTACGCGATGGTGAGCCAATAAGATCGATAATATCTTATGCAAAATTTTTAACAATTCATCAATTATTTGGCAATGCAAACAAATAGATTTCAGCGTAGAACATGAAACAATATTAATCTGAAATTAAAGAATATACTGGTAACGTATAGAATAATTTATTCTTAAATTTTATCAGAACTGTGACTAATTATTTTTAATCGATACTTTGATTCTATTATTTGACCTATGTATTTTTTATTTACTTTTTTATTATTTATGAATATCAATAATACGATCGTAACATAAACCTTCAGTTATCAAATAGAGAGTTTTATACGTAATCATAGAAGTAGAGATTGAAAATAAGAATGGAAAAATTATATTATCACAATAATCGATTTATTGGATATTACCGAGAGAGATTACTGAATTGTTATATACTTCAGCAATGCGAAACGCTCATATATACATAGCGAATACCTGATTAAATTATTTTATCGTTTATTGCTTAAGACTTTTCAGTTTTCGATCCTCAGCATAGATCTTCATCTGGAAGCTTACCAAGTCCGACGTTTTTTTGTGAAAATTAAATCGCGAGTCCTTCGGGTGTATTCCTTGATTGTGCCACCAACCGTAACTGGAAATGATAAAAACTAGCCGTTAGGGCGATCCCCAATTCGTTAAATCGTCGAGTATGCACAAGTATGTTTTCTCTTTGAAAAATTACGTGTGGCTGGTCAATAGTGGCGACTGGTACAAATCTCTTGGATTTCTAATCTGCTCTCTGGCGATTCTTCCGAGCGTGTCGCTTACGTTTGCATTCCGCGTGTCCTCGAGTTCTCTCGAGTAGAATTTCGGCGTAACGAAATCTGCTGTAATTTCGTGAATTTATTCACGGTCGTTCAGTTCTTCAGGACCTTAACATGGCTGGATTCGATACAGCGCGGGCAATACTATGGAATCGTTGCTACGTCTAAATAATCTCTCGTCAGATAATTCGATAATAAATAAAAAACAAATAAATCAAAAAATAAATTTATAAAAAATAAATCAAACGATATACGTTATGTACCAAAACGTTCATCGTGTATCGATTCCTGTTAATTAATCCTGTTAATAACAGGTAACTTCTTTTTTTAATTTCAAGCAAGTTCTAAGATATATATATATATATCTAAATACTGATTTCTTTGCTACTTTGCTACTTGCAGGAGCTGCGCTTAAAAATTCAGGATTTTGGGCAATTCAAGGATTCCGAAATACTCCGCATGCATATGTACCGTTCGTTTTTAATACGCAGATATCAGATCTGCCGATGTGTTGGTTTTTCGAGAAACACAGCTTAAACGGCGGCTTGTCCGATCTCTTCGACGTTACCGGTCTCGAGTCGTAGGAGCTCGTTTGCTGCACGGACATATTTCCGGTATGACGAAACCTCGTTGTACCGTGAATACTGAACTAAGCGTTTTCGGCTTGGCCGGCAAATTGAATACCGCATGTCGGGGACAATGCGCGACGCTGGGGTTACCGTATTTGATCGATATCGCCTGCGAAATAACGATAAAGCGCAAACGGGGCAAGCCCGTGACAAACTCGTGTCCTGAAAAATCATAATTGTGCGTGCGCGCACATTTTTGCGAATTCATCTGCTTTGGCGTCGCCGCTTAAGCGTAGGCTTAAGCAAAGTTAGGGAAATAACGAGGCCGATTCAATTTTCTATGCCTGCCCTCTTTTATTTCTGACCTTCATTCCCATTAATGATCCATATATTCCAATAAACCGTACGATTAGTAATGGTCGACAGTCCGATATTACAAATTCCTTGATTCGTTCTCCTTTTATCCGTTTTACTATCCTAATTTTACTTTCTTCCCCTCATTTTCGTTAACATCCGTCTCTATCTCTTCGCATCGCGTCTCATATAAAGCGTCCACATTCATGACGCATGAAATATATTATCTCGCAGGAGAGAAGAGACCGCCATTTTCAGAAAACGGAGGCTCTCCCCATCTCTTTCATATTTTCGACAAAATTTTGGTCTTGCTCACATTTCCGCTCTCATCACTCTCTCATCTTTTCATTCTCTCTCTCTCTCTCTCTCTCTCTCTCTCTCTCATTCTCCCCTCTCGACGTCTTTTATATTCTTCGTTCTCAGTTGGTCGATTCTCTTCATATGATACAAAAAGCATTCCCAAAAGGATTCTCGCGTTATTATAGGACGTTGCAGCCATTACGCTGTTACATGCTATCTGTACGCGGTAATCTCGTAAACTGAGCAAACTCATTCAGCATCATCGTAACGCTCATATTTCTCACCGTTGTCAAATATCGCGATCGATACCCTACTTTCCGTATTTTGCGTTTCATTGTCGAGGAACGATGCGATGAAATCGCACGTCGCACTGCCGACCGCCTCGTAGTGAAAGAGAGAAAAACCGCGATATGTCATGCGAGTCATTCTATTACACGTATGAGCATACTAAATGCAATATAATACTATTATCACGTAATCACGAAGAGTATGCAGAGATTCGAGGATATATACTGACGTATATGTTACACGCCTGCGTGTGCATCTATATATATATATATATATATATATATATATATATGTATGTATATACGCACACGCATAAGGTGCATCACGTAGAATATTGTTTTCGAAAATTGTTAAGCACAGTAACAATGATTAGATATTTTCAGTTATATTTAATGCTCGCGGATTCGCTGGGGTGCATACGCGATGCACGATATATCGTCTTCGGAAGAAGAAATCTGACATGAAGCCGCGATACATTTCATTTTGTGTTTCGCACAGAACTTCAGCAAGTCCTAAAGCATCAAACAGATCTGTTTGATCTGTTACTGTCCATAACAAACGTCCTGAGAAGAACACTTTACGCGTGAAACGGTCTATAATATTCTTTCTTTTCTATAAAGCTTTAAGTTTCCTTCATCAACAACGGATCTCTTGTTAATCCCGGAGCTATGTGACTGCGATTAAACATCGGGAAGGGTAGATTTTTACGCGATTGTTGGGCTGATCGATAGGACTAATTCTCTTGAGATCTTATCGCGAAGAGGATCGCAAGTCCTCGTGGAAAAATACTTGGGATCCTCTCAAGGACATCGCGTTTAAGCTTCTCGGTCGATTTGCTTACGACAGGAAGCATTGGCAGTGCTTCTTCAGGAGTCATATCTTCCTCACTGATCTCTTCATTCTTTGGTTTCTCATGATCGGCCGTATTCAATTGTGTCCAATTTGTTCGATATCCCCAAAGTTGACGCAATATTTTTCTATAGCATATAACTGATCCGAAAATATCCTTCAACCGAGTTTTTTCGTTGTCGACCGAGGCTAATAAAACGCGATCGCGACTCTCCGTCTCGAAGACGAGGATAAATCAACGTTCTCTTCGGAGAACGAAGAAAGCTAAGAGCACAGACTGCTCGATAACTACGAATCGGTCGGCTGTATTTCTCCTCGATCACGTTCGCTAATATACAAAGGATGTTTCATAAATAAAAAGCTTCGACAATCCAGTAAAGTGACTATTTTAGAGAAGATATCACATAAACGGTGATTGTAATTCAGGACATGCTTTCATCGCGGATTACCTCGCCGATAAATTCCCGAAGCCTTTTATACTCTGTTATGAAACACCTTGTATGTTTAGATATTAACGCGAAAATTAGAAGATTGCGATTTGTACTCGTGTATACACTTGTAGCCGACTTGGACGTCGACGCGCCGAAAGGACGGTGTTTCTATGCGCGAAATTAAATGTCATCTAGAATCGCGACAATGTCGAATAAGTTTTCGGAAAACTTCGAGACCATCCATGGACAATGTTTCGTGCTAGCTTGCCGATTTTCCATGTAAGGCTTAATTCGGTATTACGAACCCTCCGATTCCAAATGAGTCCTTTCGACATGGTCACGATTTTACACAGATATCTGCGTAATGTAAGGGCACGTCGTGCCCTTTCGGTAACACGACTTGTCTTTTAAGCTATTGTATAAGTTTATTCAGGAGATTACGAGATATTAATCCTCGGAGTTCTAAACAAAACGCTAACTTTTGTATTGCAAACGGGGAGTACATCTTGTTTCCAATTGTCCCAATTCTCATCCTTCGCGTTCTATTAACGAAATGAGATTTCCGGGAATTAATGGTGAAAGAGACTCAACATTCTTCCTCGCCTATATATATTATTCGACATCGATCCGTAATATGCTTGGAG
The DNA here is from genome assembly GCA_020341155.1 of Eciton burchellii. Classification (NCBI taxonomy): domain Eukaryota; kingdom Metazoa; phylum Arthropoda; class Insecta; order Hymenoptera; family Formicidae; genus Eciton; species Eciton burchellii. The sequence goes on from JAHMML010000060.1 coordinate 498,645, forward strand.
TTATAACGAAACGAGATAAATTTCAATGAACGTTTCTGTTCGATGAATCGCGAAACAACGCGAGTTCGTCGTATGCTACGAAAGTTAAAAACAAAACAAAACAAAACAAACAAACAAACAAACAAAAACAAGTGCGATGTCGAAGGATGTGTGTGTGTGAAGGAGAAAGTGTATATATAATAAAGTGTTCTTTTTTTTTTAATATTTCACTTAAAAAATATACATTTTAATGATCAATTATGAGGAATTAATGACAAACCAGTTTTTCTTTTCCTCAAATCACGCCATTGCCGATCTGTGATTAGACTTCTGTGCAATTCGAATCGCAGGAATTGCTCTTGTAATGATCGAACTGATCGCGCTACAAGTACTCTTGTTTCTCTGGACGATCGTGCGCGTTGATTGAAACGTGGAGCAATTAATATGTCGTTTACAGGTATAATAAAGTTTTTTTTTTCTTTTTGTACGTTCATAATCCAGTCTCAACATTTACATGTTTCGCTAGGCTAAACGCGCGCCACTTAAATACGAATAAAGTCGAGAAATTAGCGCCTCGTGCTCACGACGTGATACCATTATTGTTTAGAAAGTGCCGATAATCGCTCCCTCATTTGCTTACATACTTGAAGAAGATGTAAAACATATATACGAATCGAAAATTTTGCTTCATCAATGACATCGAAATATCACAATCAAATCTTTGTGTTAAAGAAATAAGAAATTTATCTTAAACTTTCCTTCTTTTTTTTCTTTTTTCTTTTTTTCTTTTCCATTTCTAGAGAAGATTAAACGCGTTGAATAAAAAATTTAACTGAAAATCGTGTTATCGTGAGCACGTTGAATGAATGGACTTTAGCCCATGTTCACGGACATTCTTCCTCATTCTCTCACAAGATTCTTTCTCTCTTTCTCTCTCTCTCTCTCTCTCTCTCATTCTCTTACAGAACTGAAGAATGACTTCGGTTTACAAAATGTCTAATACTAAGCAGTAAGATATCGCACCAAACGTAAAGAATAAGAGCCACTATCGCATCCATTCCGACATTTCTCACGATATTTTTGTAATCTACAATATATATCTCCGACGCGAAGTCTATAAAAAAAAAAGAAAAAAAAGGGGGGGGATCGATCGGGGATACGATATGGTGGCTCTTCTCTTACTTCGCAATCAAGCTCCGTCTTCTCCTCAACCGTGTCAAAAAAATATATCATATGTCCTACATACAAGTGGGTATGAAAAATAAAAAATATTTTTTGGCCATTTTTCGTTTTATAACAATTTTTTTGGGGGGGGTGGAGGAGGGGAGGGGGATAGCGGGACGGGGAGGGACGCAAATGGAAGAAGGGACGTGTGGCGTGGAGAGAAGGATTCGGAGGGATAGGTAGGCGTGAAGAGCTGATTAGAAGAGGAATGTCTCGATTTCGGGGACACAGGATACAGATGGATTCGGTTGAGAATGCCTGTGAGGAGTGTGAAGGACGTACGTTATGCGCGAGGAAAGGACAATGGAAAGGGAGATCGATACTCGAGAGGATGTGGGATAAGGTTTCGGAAAGGGTAGGCTACTTACTACCGACCTACTTCCATAGGATATAGGCACTATACTACTAGATAAATCTTATTTATATCCTCCAGTTTTCTCTTGCCGCCTTATCTTCGATTGATACACCGACTACGATTACAAGAACGGGGAAAATGATCGAAATGACTCGCTCGATTCACCGCACACTCTTTTTTTCTTTTTCTTTTTTTTCCTTCTCTTTAACGGACTAAACTCTTTACGAGACTTTACTTAAATCACAACGATCACACCCGATGATGATCCTGAAGAGGAGCGAACTACCGAATAAGAAATTAATGCTTCTCCCGCCTTCGCTTCTCCAAGGGGATGACGTGCTTCTTTCCGTAAAAAAAAAAGAAAAAAATACGCGGATCGATACGTAGATTACTCTCGCGAAGAATAATAATCGAGAAGCGCGAATACCGCGATGGGAGAACATTCAACGAAGAAGAGTGCGCGGACAAAAAGAAACGTGGAAGGAATGGGACACGTAGCATTTAAGATATATGTATATGACACGTGATTTTTATTTTTTTTTCGCGTTTTTTTTGTTTTGGTTTTCTTGTAAAAGTGTAACGAAATTTCACTCTCCTCGCATCGTAATATTCGTTCTTCATAGGATCACGCTGCGTTGGCTCGACGAGGACACGTTACCAACGTCTTACGAAACATTTTCTTTCATCAACCGCCGCTTAGCAAGAAACTTACGCTCTCGTGTTATCGAGAAGTAAATGAAAATGATAATAATATCTGCAATCGTATGCATAACATGTACAACCGACCGCTGAGACATTACTAAACATTACACGGTCTGACCGCTGTACAAAAGTATTATCACAATTCCAATCTTCAAAATAATTGAATCCACGTGAAAATGTCAATTTCATAATGCATAAACAAAAATCTGAAACCGAGATTTGCTCGTTATTGCGTGAAATAATAGCGTAAATGTAAAAGGATGAAAATTTCAAGAGTAATTTGACAACCGATCGACATCACCTTACGCTCGCTACATACTTTACGACAAGGTGCTTCTGGGTTTATCTCTCTTAAGAGCTAGCAATTAATTTCTCTCACGTATGCAATTTTTTGCTCGCATGCATACATTTACTCTCGCACTCCAACATTCAATCTTATAATCGTTACGCTTACAGATCTGTGTACTTATATGGCCATTTGTATTTTTTTCTTTTCCTTTTATATATTTTTTTTTCCTTGTACGGCACACTTCAACATTCGTTCTACTTTTACACTCTTACGCTATATATTATTCTTTTTTTTCTTTACAAAAAAAAAAAAAAAAAATTAAAAAGAAAGCATTCACTTACATCCGAGTTTATATTGATGCTTCTTCGAAACGCACGCTCGATGCAAAGAAAAATTCCTTCATTTCAAGACCAAATAGAAAAGATAGCGAACAATTTCACAGATTTGTCTTTTTCTTTTCTTTTCCTTTTTTTTGGTCGAGCGTACGCTTAATTGCTTAACGTGTAATGTGGGTTAGATCGCATGAAACTTCGCGCAAGATTGTTGATCAAGAAATCAAGGGGAAAAAAAAAAAAAAAAAAAAAGACAAGCGAAACGTACGTTCTCAATGGACAAGGAAAATAATTTCTCGTATGCTACAATGATTAATCATCAACGACGTAAAGAATTCTTTGGCCTTGCGCAAAGAGGCCGATAAACGTATCAATTCTTCAATATTCTTCAATATTTCTCTTTAAGAGAGCCCACATTGTATATTGCTTTCCATACCTCTATATATCGTAACTTTCTTATTTACAAGGATTCTCATTATATATAATCTCATCCACGCGCGCTAAACACTAATTTTTATCTTATCGGTACTTAAAAAGTACAAAGAAGACAGAAGTTGATAAAAGCCGTATCCGCCATGTTCTACAGCAAGCGAATGACTTTCTAAGAAAGTTTCCAATGATGCAATTATAATGTACAAACGCACATCACGCTAGACATCTCCTCCAGAGTTATACAATTCTACAAGGAAGATCTCAAAATCCTGAAATGAATATCATTAATGTCTTAACGTTAACTCTGGAGGGACTGTGCTCTGATAAATGTTACAAATATCCTCCCTATGTTTTCTCCTCGTCCTCGAATTGTACAAGTATAATGTAGAATAACATGCGCAGCATTCTCTCAGCTGCCCTGAGTAAAATCCGTCCACAGCATCAGAGATGAGAAAAACAAAGAAAATTATATATATATATTTTTTTTTATATATATCTTTTCGTATTTGTTCTAAAACATTATAAAGCGGGGAAAGAAGGTATCGGCAATTTATCTCTGTTTGAATCGAAATGTATAATCCACGCGTAATTACAAAGTAGAACGAAGAAAATTCGAGAAAGATAAACAAAAAAAAGAAAAACAAAAAAGAAAAAGAAAAGGAAAAGAGGAAAAAAAGAAAGAGAAACATAAAGCACCAGCGTGAATGGATTGATGTTAAAAAGCAATTTTTGGTCAATGAAATTCTAGAAAAATATGTAAACGTGCTAATCGATACAAATATTTTACAATTTTACAATTGAGAAATTCCAGACAGATTTATTAAAGTGGCCATTTCTCTTTGTAATCCATTTCCGCGTACCGTCCGAATTCCGCTTTGAAATCTTTCCGACTTACAATCTATCGCGTTTCTATTTAATCTAATATGAGCAAACTATAATCCGCACCTGTGGGCTGAGGCACGCTCACCCGTTTGCTCCGTTCGAGAAACATGTTATGGCTCGAATATACTTGAAACATCAAAAGAGCAATAAAAGGAACATTTTTTTCGCCTTGCATCGGTTGCGTCTGTCGACTTTTTCTTTTTATTTGAAAAATTCGTGGCGAACAATAAAAGTAAAAATGACATTTACGTAATTTGATCGTGCATTCGAGAGTGCACAAACTATCACAAGGGGATCTTCTCTTTTTCCTTTTCATTTTAATCCGTCTACACATGAACGCGTATATGTATCTCCAACGTACGTTATAGGTATCGAAAAAGATCAGATCACGTTGATCAAGCATCGATTGATGCCTCAATGTACATCCGATTTGTATTCGGCATGCCTATCGCGATGTTGATTCACTGTACACGATGTCGATGTGTAAGATGAGATGAAACATTAAAGATTCGCTATACGTATCTGTGGATGATGGTACAACGATGCGCGTATTGTGTAGCTTTGTATTACTGTACAATGCAACATACAACTGCGTGACAAACGAATAACACGCAGCGAGATACAATGTTGGATGAAATCAGACTTGCTTTTATTTCCAAAAGATACTTGAGAGAAAAATTACTCACGCGCGGTGCGCAACGTCGAAGTTCGAAGTCAAGCTGCGGTATAATTATCCTTCTTTTTATCCTTCCAATTGTGACAAATGTCGTCCTAACATACCGCAACAAAATATTATATTTATGCATATTTTCTTTATGCGTTTATAGCGCACACTTTTGTTACATTACAATCAAGATTTATGTTTTACAGGAGAACGTATATTTTCCTTATCTGTTTTATATATTTTACATTTTCTTTATATACATTATTTTAATAGTTATGCTATATAGTGTCATAACTATCGCGTTATCAATTAATTTGAAATTGAATAGGATGCAGATTTTTTTACATTGGAAATAAAAACAATCTGTTTATCATCGAACCGTCTGCTAAAAAAGAAAATTTAAAACGAAAGCTTACGGCTACTGAAAAAAAAAAGACAACGACGAAATTACGTTTCGATTACTTCTCGCGGCAAATACTTTTACAATTATTATCGCTGTCGTCACTATCGTAAATGATTGAGCCTGTTCTCGTTATCCGCGCAGAATCAGAGACTCGACTTACGCTACGTTTAGCTCCCTAAGCCGTTGGAAAAAGTATTGTACATCGTTTGTATTCTCGTGTAACTACAAAGAGACAAATGATACTGTAGCAAGAAAGGATGATGGATTTTACAGCGACCTCTCAGCCACTCGGTGACGCAATTACCGCTTTACCGGTCTGACGTTCGAGCAGATCCGAGCGAGCCTTCAAACGGCGTTGCATCAAACGACTCTCGATCGGCGGTGATAGCCCGAATAAATTCTGCAGAGAATCTTTATCATCGATGACGCGATCTTTACCTATGATCTTGGGATCGCTCAAGTCGACACTGCTATGCATGGGGCACGACTTTTGTCTCGTACCATCGAATTCGCTGGAGGAATGCGTCGTGAAGTGCTTACTGTTTTCAGACAGCTCGCTGCTAGAGTCGGAAATATGACCGTATGGATGATTGTCGTCATCGGTTGACGACGTAGATAGTCTGGGTTCTCGGTTCTCCGCCAAATCTTCGAGGTTTAAAGAGAAATGCTGAAGTACCACACGATTCACAGCCATTGCAGATTCAGCGAACGCTGAGAGTTCCCGAGCGGAGTTGTTCCTCCTGGAAATAAACGCGAGAGGAGCGTGATATAAATGATACGTACGACAGGAGGATAAATTGCGAACAAATGCAGGACGGGGGAATCACTCGAGGGAACTTACCTTATGATATGAGGCGTGGTAAGTGATCGATCACCAGTTTCGACGGAAGTCGGCCCGGGATTGATCCAGGGATGTTTCAGAATACTATCGGCGCTGAGCCTCTGGTGGGCATTTTTGACGAGCAAGCCTCTGATCAAATCTTTCGCGTCCTCGGAGATGCATCTCCACTCGCTGTCGGGGAAATCGTATCTGCCTTCCTGAATACTGGTGAAAAGCATTTCTTGACAGGCCTGACAATTCTCCCCCCTGTTCCAGCCGCAATCTGCACCGCAGTTCCCGTAGAAAGGCGGATAACCACAAAGCAATATGTACATGATAACGCCGAGACTCCAGAGATCGCAACGCTTGTCGTAATAATTGGATTCGCCGATGAAAGCTTCGACTACTTCAGGCGCCATAAATTCGGCGCTGCCCACCGGCGTCAGAAGCTGCGGCGTTGCCACAGGACTAGACAGCGAGTTGTTGAACTTGATGCCTGATCCAAGATCGAAGTCGCATACCTTGATCGGCGTCAACTTGTCTGGATACACGCACAAGAGGTTCTCGGGTTTGAGATCTCTATGGGCAATCCCTGAATACACAGAACGAAATTTTTATCATTGTTTTCATCTTATCTTTGACAATTCTCACGATGATTACTCACTTACATAATCCTGTGAGTAATCTGCGCGAATATTATTTTGTTTCATCAAAATTACCTTTCTTGTGAAGGAAGTTGAGCGCACTCGCAATTTCCTTGACGATTTGACTCGCTTCTCTCTCAGTGAAGTGAACCCGTTCCTGAATCCTATTCAATAACTGACCGCCGTTGACCTTCTCGAATACGAGATAAAACTTCTCCTCGTCCTCAAAGAACTCGATCAACTGTATGATGTTCGGGTGGCCCTGGCAATGATGGAACGTTTCGACCTCCTTGAACACCCTGGCACGTGCGTGTCCGGGGATCTTGTCGATGATCTTCACGGCATACTCGAGGTCCGTATAGAGGGATGTACAAGTCTGGACCGATGCGTAAGCACCTTCTCCGAGAACCTCTCCGGTCAATTTGTATAGTTCTGTAAAAAAACAGCATCTTTATTGGACATTGCTCTTTCGGACAATCCAGACTCTAAAATTGGGCTTTTCGATTGTTTAAACAATACGTATCCAGAAATATATGACTTTAAGAAGAAAAATCAGAAGAAAAGAAAGACTGAGAACAAAAACATTTTGTTTCCTTTTGCTGATCTATCATGTACGATTTCACATACATAGCGTTTCTGGTATTCGCGGCAAGCATAATACAGGCTGCACTAATGCGATCATCTTCCTATGTGAGGTTTAACGCTTTCAGGTCTATCATGTATGGATTCATCGTGGTGAATCAATACGAGATGTTCATTCAGCATGAAATTGCGCATCGCTCTACGATCACGCTATTGGCGATTACGTCGTAGGGCATCACAACGACTTAACCACCGATGTCGGAATCGATCGAGGAGCTGGAGAATCGCATAAGAAGACTGCTGCCTTCTTTCGCGATGTCGGAGACTAAATTCCCTATACAGACAATCGACACATTCTTTTTTTTTTCGAATATCGGAGATAATTTAACTTTATCGTAATAAATAATTCAGGAATCATCCATCGTTCGCTCAGAGTCAGCTGAAATGATACGCAAAAAAATTTGCAATCCACGTTGGAAGTTACTTCGGACTCAGCTCGGTATGATGTTCATGATCATGATCAATTTTATGCTCGAAAAGCCCAATCATCTTCGCTTTAAAATGGACTCGGTCTGGAAGTGCGCGCGGTGCGTAGCCGTGTCCTGTTGTGACGGGCAGTCAATGTCAAGGTCGAGAGGGGTGGTCGGAGATCGGAGTGTGGGACTACGACGCACATACGCCGAATTTTCCTTCTCTCTCGGAAGTTCACGCCAGCTACCCGCGGACTCCTTTCCTCTCCTCCATTTCACCGCGCATCTCTTCCACGGTCCATCCCTACCCCGTTCGCACATTACGGCTCTATGTCGCCGTGTCTTCGTTCGCCCGCATCCTCCCGGTTACTCTCTCTTTCTCTCTCTCCCACTCCAGTTTTCGCCCCCGATTATACGTGTAGGATACGCGCGCATGGCAGCGTCGCCAGCGCCTAGCAACCAGAAGCCGATAATATGCCTTCGCGTCTCTCTACGTCGTTCTATGCAATTTTAACGGCGGCTTTCCAAACGAATATAACGTCCCCCAAAAATCGCGCGGCCGTTGTTCCACGCAACGCGGCACACATCACGGCATCTTGATTCAGCATAACGGAAAAATCGTGCACGGGGCATAAGGATTGTTTCGCGATATACATAGCCACAGCCTAATGGCAACATTGTACTTTGGGGTCGGGAGGGGTGGGAGCGGGGGAGATTTGGGAAGAAGCTCGAGAGCGATTTAAGGCCAGCTGCACACACGAGCGACGGACGCGATGGAAATTTCGTACTCGTGGTCGTCCAATTGTGTACTCGCTAGTTCTATCGACTTGAGGATGGTATAAATGTAGTTCCAGCATGAGAGAAGGTTCTCGAACGAAGCCGAGCTCTCGAATCGATCACGCGAATGACGCAACCGACCGAGACAGTGAATTGAATAAAGTTTTTCATGAAATCACTTCGCATTAATGATTAAACGAGATTGGAAAGCGTTATCGTGAAAACTTTTTGCCTCTCTTTGTGCATAAGTTATTTAATAAGTCAACCGTCGAGTCATTTTGTTTTGTCACTATCGATGTATCGGAGCTAGAATTATACGAGACAATTAATCATAATCGATCATTAACGATGCACGACGACGCCGAGAGCTCTGGTGATCGATGATCAAGTAGCCAACTCGTGGCGAAAACACGTAGAGCGAATTTCGTGGCTTCCTACGAGAGTCGGGCTATCGATCGTGCGGCCGACTCCGTGGCCGAATAACCGTATTTGTCAGCTGCGCAACTCGGATTAATTCCGTGGCTGTGTTCCTTTAGGAAACGCGCAACGATCAGTTTGGCAGGGACAGAGATAGAAAATTGCGCGCGTATCATTCGCGGGAGCTGACTCTGGCATTTCGGCGAGAGCCGCGCATCTCGACATCCTTTCAGCAAATTACGGACGAATTAATGATCGTGCGAGAAAATAAATCTAACAAAGGAGATACCGCACGGTTGCGAACCGGTGCGCGATAAAATAATTCCTTTCCAGGGGATTAGCTCCAGCTAAGCGCCGGACGAACTTCCGGTGTTTGTAAACAGGCGGTGCTATCGGTATCTCGCGCCTGCTGTACAAAATCTCAGAGCGTCTGCGCAATCGATTATCATCGCTCCGTCGCGAGTTTCTCGAGCGTTCCGAACTTGTCCAAGGTCGCACGTACTTGCGAAGAGAAGTGCAAGTCACACGGCAGAAGAAGAGACACGCCAGAGTGCAGAGTGGACGAGCATAAAAATCCGATCTCCTATAGCGGATCATCGAGTACAATCCGATCTCTCATTCTACTCTAGACTCGCGTTCGTTCTCTTTCTCTCTCTCTATTTCTCCCCAGCCTTCCCCCCAGCGTCTACTAATTTAGGGCAGATTTCAGACAGAGGTCGCAGGAATCTCTCATGACGTATCAGCCTTGCCATCTCTATCACGTTGTCCATGTAAATGTACCTTGGAAGCAAGAGGACAGCACGGATGACCCGGAACGCCTCTTCCTGCGCCTTTTGCGTCTTGCCTCTTCCTGACGAGCCTGCACCGCGCTCATGGACTCCCCCGTCGTGGCTACATCCCGGCAAGTGCCGTCACCTAAAATTTGACATACATCGTGAGGATTCACAATCCGTCCAAGGCTCGCGACTTATTCACTAATCTATAACGTTATTTATATTCGCGCGTGTCATTCTCGATCGCCGAGTCCCGTTGTTACGTAACTCGAGGATTGCGTCATCGATTGCATCGCAGGCAGATGTTCCAAAGTATCAAAACAGGGATAGATAATTTTTCGACGAAAAATTGCGCGCCGCGAATGCGCGTTACGTTATTCCGGCTGCTGCGTTCTCCGAGACGTTGCACAACGTGCCCCGTGTTTACTCGCGGACAAAACAGCTAGCTCGCGATCCTCGCCACACGTGACAGCACTCGCGTTCCTCGTTATCGCCATTTATTGCGGGCTTATCGACGCCGCGGTATCATCGCACACAACGCGGCTGTTAGTCACTAGCCCGGGTTCACGCTCGTTACCCGCTCTCGCTATCGGCCAGCGATGACTTTTACCGCGAGTATCTGCTATTTAACTCATCACCCGCGTCACAATAAATATACAACGACGATTAATGCCACCGCCGTATTGTGACGCTCGCCGATACGGCAACTATATAAAGATACTATCGTACATGGGGAGAGATTAGCGCGCCACGTAAGCAGAGAAGGAGCAGCTCTGCTCACTTAACGAGATGCCCTGTCCTCATGAATAACCGGGGCGCTCCCATTGGTCAAAGGTTTAAAATAATGCTCGCGTTTATAATTATCATCGGCAGACGTGTAGTCGTCGATGCTATTTTCAATCGTGTCGTAAAATAACGTACGCATTTATGGCTTTACGGCCGCGGCTCGCATCAGCTCTGTGCGCTCCTCGGATCAGGATTGGATACGATACGAAGATTCGCACAAATAAAATAACTATGCGAACCGAGCGAGATAATGAAAATAATGCCGAGTAATAATCGAGAATCGTTTCCCGTGTCCCTTATCGTGTCCGTTATCGTCCTTCAGCGACCGAAAATTTTGGCTGCCAGTGTCGAGGGGACTTCCCCTGCAATAAAATGCGAGGAAGGGGAGCTGGAAAGCCCGGGGGGGCTTCTTGCTTCTCTTCTATAGGGGTGCCTCGATTGTAAAGGCGGCCCAACTTCTGTGACCGGCAGAAACGGGAACGGTGTATGCACGATCGATTTAGCTGGGGGTAAATGAAGATGAGAATAATTTCCTCGTACACTCGAGAACAACGATGCTGCTGTCGAGTAGTTTCCAGCGATTCCTTCGTTACGCGCATTACATTTCGGATACGTGTTCATTTTTGAGAACGAACGTTAATCCGAAACTTTCAAGGGATCAAGCGACGACAATCACAATCTCTAAATCACTAGATATGCTTCTAACAAGATGAACCGCTCATGTTGCACGCGTTGCACGCGAGCGCGAGGAATGGTGCGGACCAGGACGGAAAAAGTCGCTAGAAATGAAACTCGATGATGATTCAACGTCGAACGGATAACGCGCTGGTTCTTGCGTTGTGGTCCGTATATGCAGGCGAGTTCTGTCTTCGCACTTTCTAATTCAGCCGCTAAAAATGGGACCGAGTCGCCGATACGAGCTTGTCGCGTCGACGGTAGTTTGGCGTTTCTCTCTCTGTTCTTCGACTGGGAAAGTTCACTCGCTCGGTGCGCGCGAAGGTGCAGCCTCCGGAGAGACCGGTAACCGGTACGCGATTCACGATCTTCGTGTTAACGGAGACAGCAGATATATATTTACGAGAGATGTATATCGCGCCATTCGCGCACGGTTAGGATCGCGCGACATTTCTGCGACATTTCCGCAGCAACAACCAGGCCTGCTTCTCGTGTACGCGACAAGTTTTCCTGCCCTAAACGGAACAACAGTACAGATTTCGTTAAATCGCTCTCCGAGAGAAGTGACCAAGAGCGAACGAACGAACAAGCCATCGCGAGATCACTCGCGGATACTCAACCGTGGCATCAGCAATCGCCGTAATACATCAGCGTAATACATTGACAGGATGCACTCAAAACATCGCAGAGAATCGCCGGGAAAGCTAAAGGGGCTTCCCGAAGAAGATCCGAAGCACTGGGACGCAAGTTGATGCGGAAAAGACGCGCGTACCGGCGTCGCAATTATGGTCGCTCAATGTGCAACGACAAATGAATAATAAAGCGCCGCGTATGAGTGAGTCGACTTTGCCACTCCTTCGAGAATGGATGGACAGCAGTCGGGTCGCTCGCGTGGGTCGAGGAGAAATCAGAACCGGATCGGGAACACGCCGCGTAACTGTAAGCCGGTCGGGCTCCTCTCCCATTGTCTGCAATAATCGCAATGATCGATTACCACGGTGATCTCGGGGGCGGGGACGGGGGAGGGTCCTGGCCGGAAAGTCACGAGATACATCGGGGAGGGGGAAGGAAGGAGTATCGCGGAATCGGAGGAAAGATGGTCAATATCAGGCGAGACGGTCCGATTTCAAGCGCGGCTGCACACGAGAGCTATATTTAGCTCACGTGACGATGACTTTAATCGATGACAAATATAGTTCGAGCCACGTTTGACATGGCTGACTCAATAATCGCCGGCGCACCGGCGACGAAACAAAAAGTTACTTAATCGTGAGAGAGTTCGCCGAAGATTCGCCATTGAGCGTCGCGGCGATTCCGGCAAGTCGGAATCGACTGATCGAGCGCTATTCAAGTCGACTCTCGTTCGCGCGATTCGAGTTTTCGACGATGATTCGACCGACTTTGCCGACTCCCGCTTTGTCGGACCGAAGCTCGCCGTATTTCGTGCAGAGAACGCGCCAAGAGAAGCCGTATCGGTCAGTCTTCCCCTTTCCCCCTCCCCCTGCCCCCTCTCTCGCTCTGCAGAAGTACCGCGCATTCAGCAGAGCCGAGGTTTCCTCTCTCGACTATTCTCCGATACTCGGCAAGGAGTTATCAATTTTCGAGGTTATGTACCGCCGTCCCTACTCCGCCGATCATCGTAATTTCCGTCATCGTAATTTCGGTGGCGCAGAGCGGAATGTATTTTCGTGCGTCGCGCGACGACGCTGTCGCCGCCGACGCCAAGCAACAACGACCGGCACCGCGCCGAGTACCCGGCGAGAGTTCAATGACTGGCACAGAAAAGGAACACCGCCATCTTACACGAGATATGCATGTACGATAGCGTGCTATCCGCGCGCGCCGGTGATTACGTGAAAATCGTCGTCACACCGCGGTGATTTTTCTTACATAAGCCACGAAGAAATGCAATCGATGTGCCATCGTCGTGCACAAAGAAAAAGACCCGAGAGCGTTCTGGAAGATCAGGCCTGCAACTTCCCGGATGGGAAAGCAGCAGATATGGGAGGTGAGACTGCGATGAGGAGTCTCCACGGGAAATGAACGGAGGACCGTTCATTCTCAGCACGTATCAATGACGGGGATCGGCGAACGAGGAAAAGGAACAGCCTTGTTACCACGAGTCATACGAATCATTGCGCTTCACGATGATCCGGGAGACACACCGTGCGCGTTCGCGCGTCCTCTCGGTCGAGATTGGCGAGCAAGGCGGTACGAGATCGCGCAGATAATGACGTCATTATCAACGAGCGCGCAGATGAAGCGAATGAAACGAAACTATGCGCGCCAATTAAAGGGTCAAGCACAAAGGGGAATCACCGTGACGTGCCGGAGCGTGACTTCCCCCCCCCCCCTCCCCGTTTTTCTACCTGTGCTGTCGTTACGTGCGAGGCCGCGCATATGTGACGCGGAAACCCCGCCATGCGGATTCGCCTTACGATTTGTCCGGCTCGAAAGCTTCCTCGCGTTCCACGCGAGTATCCGTCACACTCTGCGCCCTTGTGCCTTTGTGCGGCAATCGCGCGTCGGATTTGCCCAATCAAAAGGCGGATAGAGCAGACGCGCGCGCGTGCATTGTCGTTACATCCACCAATTTTCTTCGCCACGGTTTCCTTCCTCCGTCATCGTATATTTGGGCCACGACGGTGGCCATCGTCCACTTGCCGTCCACTCCTTCGGCCTTTTTCTCATGAATGTAGTCTGCTGGAATGCGGTTATCGGAATGCGCATTTCGGAATCCGTCATGTTTCTTCGCCGACATGCGAACATGTCTTCTTCACGCTTCTTCACGAACGCACGTTGCATTCCCCGATGATAACTCGCTCGAGTATTCGTGATCGAGTACCCGCTCGACGTGCACAAGATTCTTTGTCCTTCGAATCGTGCGCGTTTCCCTTTAAAGGCGCGCGGAGCTGACATGCGCGCGCGGCGGCATGGGACGACCCTTTCCTCCCTTCGTTCTTTGTTTGGGTCGCCCTATAACCGACTACTCGTTCTCCCTTCCCGTCGTGATTCCTTCCCCCTCCCCTCCCCTCCCCTCTGCTCCGTGTATACCGACTAACCCACTTCGTCCCTCTCCTGCCGCCCCTCAAAATAATCCACCGTGCCAACGACGCTTCCGAGCGACGCGTCGTTGGCAAAACTCGATCCCGTCATTGCTCGCGCGCGCGCGTTTCTGCCGTCCTAAAAATATTAGCCGCAGCTCGCCGGATATTAGAGATCATCGCAAGATCATCGCCGACTGGCGATTAGTCGGCAGGATTAGTCTTCGCGACAGTGAGAAATAAAGAAGCGAGGCCTTTATTTCGGAGTCGGCCGACAACTCGAGGACTCTCCCCCCCTTCAGCGTTCATACGTTCGACCGCTGCGCGCTGTTCCCCCCTTTCCAATCTCTTCTTCTTCTTCTTTTTTCTCTCTTTTTCTTTTTTTCATCATGTCTGCTCGCGCAGACAAAGATCGCCGGATTATCAGCGACGTTACGTCCGCGGTTTCGTTCCCGTTAACGAGCCGAAGACGAGGCTCCGAAAGATCGAAAGTAAGAGATGCGCGGCACTATTATACGTACGCGCTTATCTCATCCTGCTATTTCGATAGGCTACGCGCGCGCGCGCGCGAGTATTCGATCTTTTTATTGTTACGGCCGCCGCCGCCGCCGCCGCGCGTAATATAGCGTTGCGCAACTCCGACGCGGCGGTCGGGAACTTTTTTCACCTCTTCAACCCCCTCCCCTCTCCTCTCCCTGTTTTTAGACGTAACGAGGACTCGGCATGTGCGGCCATAATTAGCGGCCATTTTCGTCCGATTAACAGGCGATTAAAGGGGAGCTACCGGGCATATGAAAGCGTTTACGTAAACACGCGGCCGATTAATCCGGCAGTCGCGTCGCCGCGCGAGAGAGATTTGCATTGAATCGCCGATCGTTCTTACTTCTTCCCCCCTCCCTCCCACCACGGATCAATCGGTCGCGCTCAAGCGAGGAAAATCGGATTCCCCGCCACGGAAGAAGAGGCGTGACAGAGACACGAAACGCGCGCGAGAGTTTTTTTACGAGTTCGAAGCGCGCGGCGCTTCGCGCGATGCGCAAAGAGAGAAAGAGGGATAGATAGGGAGAAAGAGAGAGAGAGAAAGAGAGACGATAAGGCGCTCGAAGCGCTTAATGAAGCTCTCATCCCCTGCGATCCTACGCGGAATGATGAAACCTGCTCGCGTGTTTACTCGCGAATCAGAATTCATTCCGAGGGAACGAACGCCGTCTCGGAACGCGCGAGCGAGTCTTTCTCTCTTTCCCTCACGGGCATCCATCTCCTTTTAGGACTTAATACTGCGCTCTAGAGCCGCCAATGTTCCTCTGGGCGTCTGCCTACCTGCGACTTTTCCCCCAGCGTATCAACAGCGCGCAGTGTTCACGAGTGATCACTCGAATCATTCGGATACTGTGTCGATGTTGTTCGACCTCGATTATCAAGAAACAGCCGACGTGTACGCGTACGTGTACACACAGCATAGGCGAATGATGAGTCCAATGGCAAATAGCACGCTTTTCCCGTCTTTTATCGACAATTACGCAGGGAGTAAACTCGCTGCGTAATTACCGGCCGGTGTGCCGCTTGCCGGCTTCGAGAAAGTTCTCCTGCCCGATCGCGTACTCGCGATCTTCCGCGACGAAGAACGCGAACGCATCAATCCGTACACGTCGTTCGCGTTTCTGTCGCTCTTTCCTCGTCGATGACCTGGGGGAAAAGTAGGGAGAACTAGAATTCATTGCTTGTTCGGTTTTTCTTCCGGTCACTGTCCTCCGACAAACAACGAAAACGCGAACGAGTACTCGCGGCACTCGTTACCGGCTAGTTACATCGACCGGTGAAAATGGCCGCTGTTACCGCCTCCGTTAGTCAGTTCTCAAAACAAACACTAATGCGTAACAATCCATGCGGACTCGCTTGGAACGAATCGCAAGGCGTAATCGCAGTGAGTGCTTCTCTCTCTCTTTCTCTTTCTCTCTCGCTCTCTGATGAATAAACCTTTTCTCCTTCGCAGCGATAATGTTCGGGGTATCGATAGGGAGAATCGTTTCTCGCGAATCGAGTCTCTCGATTACGTATCGCGAGTGACAAGAAAATCGAATGATATCGTTGATCGCCGATGCGAATCTTGGCTGGGACTCGAAGATCTAGATTGCACGACTCTGATTTAAAGAAATAATTGTCGGGGCCGGGTGTGACGTGGTCAGCATGCAAGAGACACGAATGCAGCGGATACGCGCAAGCAAAATCGAGGCTGTAAAATCGCCCTTTAAAAGGCTCGTTCGGGACAATAGGACAATAGGACTCGGAGCTAAGCTCTCAGAAATGACAGAAACTGTCATCGCTAGTAGCGAGAGACTCATAGTAGCAAACCAACTAAGTAGAATGTTTCTCACCTCGTCCGGCCGCCTGACTGCCGTCCTCTCTCTCCTCCAGGATCTTTTCTACCATGTTTTCGCTCGTGTTCTCTGTTCTCGTGGGCGATTGTACGCGTAAGATCGAGGAATCCTCTGATTCACTACTGTCCGAGAGATCTGTTCGAGAGCGCGTTCTCCGCTTCCGTATAACTCGCACTGGTAGCAATAATTATAAAAAAGAGTCAGTCGTATATACAAAAAAGCCTATCCACTAAGTACTGATATAATCTTCCTTCGAAGCGATTTTTCTCTCTCTCTCTCTCTCTTTCCCCCTTGGATCTTCGCGTCGCTCGCCACTCGCTCTCCTCTCTTCTCTCTCACGCTCTCTCACTCCTCTCTCTCTCTCTCTCTCTCTCTCTCTCTCTCTCTCTCTCTCTCACTCCTCTCTCACCCTCTCTCTCTCTCCCTCCTCTTTCTCTTTATCGCAAAGAGGGTCGATGTATATCAGTGTCGATATCACAGATATAAATAAATATATAAAGCCTATTTCTATCTATCTCTCTTCCTCTCCCTCGCTCTCTCTCTCTCTCTCTCTCTCTCTCTCTCTYTCTCTGTCTGTCTCTTTCTGTCTCCTGCTGTCTCGCGCGCGCGATTGTTCGTATTCTTGCACGAACGACGATGACACGTCTCCACAGGTGCTCCTGCTGATAACGATGTTACTGTTGTTGCTTTTTGAATAAATACTATCACAGACTTTGACACTGCACTCTCTCTCAATCGGTCATCCTTCGCGCAGCTTTTTCCCTTTTCTCTCACCCCCCCCTCTCTCTCTCTCTCTCTCTCTCTCTCTCTCTCTCTCTCTCTCTCCAACTCTTACGGCGTTGATCTTCTTCGCCGGTGTGCCGTTTCCTCTTCAATAACCGAGCAGCCAAGCTTTGCCGTCGATGAGAAGCTCGTCGTCAGCCTCTCGCCAGAATCTTTGCAGTCTGCTCTCCTCCGTCTTTCCCAGCTCCTCCGGCTCCTCTTCCACCCGCTCCTTCGCAGCTCTCACGCCGCAGAAGGTTTTTATCCGGATATACCGGGCCTTCTCGTACGCGAAAGTCCCGCGGTGATCGTCGCAGCTCCGTCGTCGCTATCGCACAGCCTCTCGCACGTAGCGGCAGTCGGGCTCGGAAGCGCATTAAAAACCCCTCGTCTAACACATCTGGACTCTCTACCTCGTCACCGTCCCTCACTGCTCGGCAGTTGGTTTCCGACTGAGCTCGGCAAGATGGCCGCACTGCTTACTAACACTCCGTTCCTCCCCTTCTCGCGCCGCGCCCCCACCGTTGAACCCGCTCTAGAGTTCCTCTCTCGCCACCGTCGATCCGCGAATCACGAGGCTCCGTCGACGCCCTGCGAGTCACGTAGGCAACGTGGTTCTCAGGCACGGGCTCCGATAGACAGAAGGTTGTATGATGCAAACGGCGACGCTTATTAACGGAGCCGATGCCCGTATGATGTAAATCGCGAATCTTGTTTTGTCGCGGCCGTAACATCACACGTGTCACTGTACGACGCGCGACGCGTCACGCGCGATTTTTCTAACCTATCATACTCACGATACGAAGCTGCACTCGGAGGCCCGTCCCCCTTCTTATCGCTTGCGATTGTTTTTGCGTACTCCGTTTGATTAATTGATTGATTGATATACCCGTCTCCACGGAGAATTCGCCGAGCATTGCTAGTACTATTTCTAGTAACTTATTATTATATAACCATTGATCAAGATGCACATGATAGTATAATGCACACTGATTATTCATAGATAGCAGAGTATGCCACGAGAGTAAGAATAACTCATCTCTAACGTGTAATGAATCCATTACGTGAATGCTAATCTTAGTATCGCCTTATACTCTTGTGGGCGCCCGCGCGTATGTGTGTGTGCGCGCGCGCGTATGTAGACCTTATACTCATTGATAAAAATTATAAGAAGCAGAGCTTCTTTCGAAACTATTATGATTCGTGATGACGTGACTTTTTTTTTTCAATCTCGATTTTATCTCGCGACATCCGATGTGGGGGCCTACGTGATCTTTCCAGTCGCGCGTAAATAAATACATGTGAATAAATGTGAGATGAGAATCGCTGACAGCGTTTGCCCCGGTTGCCGGCTCCGGCCGCGCCATTTTGCGTGTAATAACAGCGCACAGCGTTTTCTACGCCGTAGACGTTCGCGCCCTGAAAAAAAAAGAAAAACGATCGTCGCCTCTCTTTCCATGGGGAACCGCTCAGCGGCATTTACGTTGCGCTCGCTATTGTTTTTCGTCAGCGCGTGGTAGGACGCACGCAAAGTTAGATAAGGACAGCGAATGACCGATGCCGGTTGCGTGACTGCTTGTTTTCGGCGGTGTGGATGCGTGCGCAAGGTGCTCTCCGGTCACGTACGCAGCGGTCGCAACACGTCGTATCGCGCAGTCGCAGTGGGGATACGTAGAGTGGGATGAGGAGTCCGAAGAGGGGGAGATTGTCCGGCTACGGGCTACCTCACGCGAGACGAGGCTAAAGTATTTTATCTCCCACTCGAGTGTAGGTGCACAAGGTTTGATTCTTTGTACATTGCTCTCATGATCGTACGTCATTTTTATGCAGCTATCCCGTGCGTATGATTTCGAGTATTCTATTCACTATATTCGCGTCAACGCGAAGTTGGTCACAGATCCGGAGCTATCCGGTCTCATTGCGAGCCGTGCACTAAGTGCACTTGCGCGCATTCGTTTGCCACTGCTGCGCCTATACGCGATGCGTGATATGCGAGTATGCCGAGTCGCTTTTCGATCTGGCGACATCGCGTGACTCGTTATCGGCCCGTAAGATACAATCGGCATAGCGCCAAT
Source organism: Eciton burchellii (assembly GCA_020341155.1). Taxonomy (NCBI): domain Eukaryota; kingdom Metazoa; phylum Arthropoda; class Insecta; order Hymenoptera; family Formicidae; genus Eciton; species Eciton burchellii. Next base: position 518,110 of record JAHMML010000060.1, read on the forward strand.
TTATTAACATGGGCAGCGTTTGTTATTACGCAACTATCATTAGCGATTCGACGATTCAGGCGCTTCTTTCTCCTGGCGCCATTGCTTGTATCGCAATTTCCCCTCGTCGCCGCCGCGTGACGCCGCTTCTGGAAACTTGTGTCCCGTTTCCGGGAGAAGCCGGCGCGTGCGGTCATAAAAAGGATCGTTCGTTTCTTTGGACGGTTCTCTTCATTCCATTCCTTCTATTCCAAATTCGAAGATAACCTTATTTCATCTGGTATGTGTATTTACGATACGATCTAAAAACACTCGTAACACACCAGGTGTGTACTCGAAGTAAACAGCGCAATAAAGATAAATGCGCAGTATTTTAATTATATATATAAAATTAAAATACTGCGCATTTATCTTTTTTATATATTTTATAATAATTTTTAGATTCTAATTTCTAATTCTTTAATTTAAAGAATTTTATATATATATATATATATATATATATATATATATATATATAAAAGTCGTGATATGTAATTATACTATATACAATTATATATATATATGTATATGTATATGTACACATTTAAAAATCTTTTGATACTTTTTTAACGCATGATTTGCACGCGTACGTATAAAAACGTACGCGCGCGCGCGCGCGTATCTATTGTGATTTATTAATCATGGAATTATGCGCAATTATTAAATCTGCAAAACATTCCTCGACCACCGTGTGCGAAAACGCGTCATCGTTGCGTAATCCCAGTTAGACAATGAGGCAATAGGCATGTTCGGACTGTTATTGCCAGTTTAGCGAACTTTGTTTATCGTTTCGAGGTGGCGGCGCATTTTCTTGCACAAACACGCGACGGTGCCAATGGGACCTCTAATCCCACTTAGATCGCGTGCAAAAATTTTTGTTTGCACAGGTGAGGATCTCTATTTGTATCGTGCTCTACTTTCGTCGGTACATTGATGAAACCTTTTGTTCCCTTTTACCAGTAAAAAAAGCTTTTTATTTGTGCAAATAAGAATTTTTACTTCAATTTCCTTCATCTCTATAGCGAACGGCCGAGTGAGTCTTTCGCCATGCGATCCGCACCGATTCATCCGCATGCAAACACGCGGACAGAAATAATGCACTATCGCATTAAGCACGACATGCGAGATTACCGTTTACGTCACGTTTCATCACAAAATAGCCGTCGACTTACTCGATCTGTCACGTTAAAAGGAAAGAGAGAGAGAGAGAGAGAGAGAGAGAGAGAGAGAGAGAGAGAGAGAGAGAGAGAAAGAGGAGAAAGATCAAGAGCAGGAGCAAGAGCAAGATCAGAACGTCGCAATTTTCGTCTCTCCTTTCGCTGAAGCTTCGGACTGAGCACTTGGTGCGTGCCGACTGGAATGGTCGATCTGAGAGCAATGTTACGGTATCGTGCTCGGGAGGTATACGCGATACAAAATTAATGTCTATCTAAAGCCGTTTGTGACATCTGTTTAGTCTCGTATATGTCAAAGCTATTTACTTTCAGATAGTCCTTGACCCGTAATTGATACAATTATGATGTATGACGATTAAAAGAGAGCGCAGAGGGAGACAGCGATACCTTCCGTCTTCTCATGGTGAAAAAGTAACCGTACTATACTATACGTTTACGAGGCGTCCGTTTCAAGGACAGCGGCGGAAGAGCGCAGTAACGTCTGGGAAGAGAAACGACATCAAGCGAATACGTCGCTCTCGTTTCGTCTCACGAATGTTTACGACTATCCCGGAGCATCGCAAAAATACTACGAGTTCACGACTTTGGTTACGTAAGGGTTGCGTGCATGGAGAATTACCGGGCATCCCGATAGTGACTTTGATCGAGTGACTTTCTTGTAGCATCGGGGAATTCATCCTCGTGCACCATTGTCTCTCGTCAGTAATTTATTTTCCAGCGCGACTCTATTAACGACACGATGGACTAGTACCGGATTTAATTGACCGGACCGTGATGCATTAATCGTGCTTCCAATGTCATTGGTACGACGACCTTAATCGCTGAAAATTTAGCATAAACAGCCGTTGGACATCCTTCGGCGTGCATAAATTAACTGATAAAGGAAACAAGATCTCGTGTTATAAACCTGTAAAATTTTCGCAACTCGACATTGCCTGTGCAATCTGCGATTCAACATGCGCGCTATAAATCCGCTATCGCGCCGCATGGAAAAGGTGCGTACATGTTTCGAAAGAGTCACCGATCAATCCGAGTGACCCTGTTTCCGCAACCGTTCCGCCACAAAGTTTAGAAAAGCCGCTCCCATCTGTGAGAAAATTGCTCTCGGATTTCTCGCTCTCGCACATATTAAAAAAAAAAAAATATATATATATATATATATATATATACATATAAAAGCAATAGCTGGCCCTAATGGTCGCGCGAAATATACAAACCGGTTCCTGCACGTGGCGGGAGTCATTCGAATGTGCTCGGCGAGTCACTAGACTATCACCTACACGGCGTGCATAAATGCCCGCGACTTTCCTCTTCCTCTTCGGCCGACTCGATCAAGTCGTCCGTGAATGAAGACTTCGTTTAACCTTGCGCTTCTCCTGTTTATCCTTACGTCCGATTCTGTCTACGACCGATGCGATTGTACTCGCCAGAAGTGTAGCGATTGATTGAGCCTACTCTCGCCATACAAGTCATCGAGTCATTAATACTAATACGTAGTAGACAGTCGGTAATACCAATGCGTTAGTAATCGCGGTGAGATACTTTATCAGGTCCTATCAGGTAACTATCGGGTCCCGTGACCTGTGACTCGCTCGAGTAGCATTCGGCGCGCGATTTGTGTATCGTAATCAGAGCAGTCCCATTTCGTACTGCGCAGTGTCTGCAGAGCATCGCGAAATGGGCGTTTGCTATTTCATAAGACGTCATGTTTTATCTGGCGTTTATCCCGCGGTTATCCGCGCTCGTTCGCCTTTATTCCGACGTGTAGTAAGCAATGTTTACCGTGATAAAGGTATATCGCTCGCGATTAACGTGCGAACGTATGTATGCATAAGTTCACGAGATAATAAATACGACGCATAAGCACGACCGGTTCTAATCGTCGCTAAAAAGCAGTTGTTCCGGCGACGATTGATCCGATTAACGATCCTCTCTCGGTGATTGAGAAGTTGATCCATTTTAACAGGGCAGGCACGTTATAGTCCTTACGACTCGCGAGGGTATCAGTAATGATTACGCGGGTCGAGAAAGTTTGTCTCAAAGCCCTAACGCGCGCTATCAAAGGTCCGGAGATAAAAAGGATTGATTCAGACACGAACGCAGTTCACTTTCCGGGTCAATATTATCGCCTTCCAGGGGGAATTCTCCCTTGTGTGCTATTTATGCATGTCGTGTAACGTAATCGATCCCGATATGTTCTCTCCTCGATCGCTGTAAGCTGTATTATCATTATTATTCGCGCAAAGTTTCTCGCAAGTTAGATTTCGACAAGCAGATTTGAATTTAAAAAGGGAAAGGGACATCCCGATGCTGTATCGTGAGAATTTTTAACGTGAGAATTTTTAACTACCAGGCTGCGGATGATGCAGGGCGAGTATCGATCTGAAGATCGCGCGATCGCGCTTCTATCTTGACTCAACGAGACGGTTCAACGACGAAGCTGCGTGAACGCGCGTCGGTTTTGCGCGATTAATTTTCAGTTGACGGCTGGTGATGATGCAGGTGTTGCCGCACTTGTGTCCCGCGGCAAACATCTCCGCTGTGTATTTTTTTTGCAGATGCGGGCACGGTTTTCGGGCACCAAATGTGGAATGTGAACGAAAACAATGGAGACAGCTCCAAAAACAGAAATTTCAAACGGCGTGGCGCGATTTATTTCGCGCAGGATGGATCGAACTTACGGTGAACTTAAAGGAGACCGATCACGGTGCGGTCCGTATGCGAGTTACGTAAACTGGAAGACGAAGGCGAGGCAAAGTGCCGGCCGGCCGGCAAGCAAGCAAGCAAGCAAGCAAGCAAGCAAGCAAGCAAGCAAGCGTACACGTCGGTCTCACTTTTATTTCGACATATTTGTGGATACGACTTGTCTGCGACTTGTCTGCAGGATTTGAATGAGGGAATCACTTACAAAGAAGGTATTTATCTTTCCTTTGCTTCGCCATTTGCACATGTGCTTTGATTACTCTGTATAATCCGAGTAACACAATGTTTGGCAAGATGAATCACAAACGCATTCTGTCTGCGCGCGCATGCGCGCGTGTACACGTGTGTACACACGTGTCGTATCTCTCGATTAGAGAGATCCTTCCTCTTGGATATCTCGTCTGCAAATCACGAAGAATCACGGTATCAACAAGGGTGCTCGGCGAGAACAACGTTCGTTTCATCGCAAGCGCCACCGTCAATAAGTCGATAAGAGGGATCATGTGTGCACAGAGATATCTTTACAGATAATAATATTTGTAGAATCGGGTGATCGCTCTCTTGTATTATCGATATAAGATCGATCTGCCGTTCGCCGCGTGCGATAACGCGTGATTTTAATATCGCGTTTATCACATGTATCCCTGCGAACGGCTCGAAAAGTAACCGCGCTACGAAAAGTAACTTAACAACGTCTGATGAATTTCTCGCCGCGTTTATATATAGCTGGTGACTCATCGTCGAGCTGTTAACAATCTCCTGATGACAATTCTTCCAGCGACAGCTCATTATCACTGCACCTTTTGCAGCGCGGATCTTAAATCTACCCTGCAAGGTAGTTTACGACGGTTTCTCATAGCTAACGATTTATGAATTGAGCGTAACTCGCTCCGAGAGGAGCGAGATAAAAATTGAAAAATAGAGTTTACGAGCCACGTCCCGCCACGAAATCGAGCCCGCGCGCAGAGACGCTGCTCTCCGGCTCTTTTTCTCACCGTTCGTTTTTCAAACGTCTTTCCCCCCTTCGAGTTTTATGAACCTGACGACCTTCCGGCTGAGCGACTCGCGATCCCACGCGTCGAAATACTCGCGAGGAAGAATCGCGCAGGCTTATTCAATCGCGCGGCAGCATACGAACAACGCGAAACACTCGCGTACACGTTGCAGAAGCATATTTTATTTTGCGCATCGTGCAAAACCGCATGTTGCAACGTATATCGATAACTTTTGCCTTCGCGTCGATACTCGCCAACGACAAAACGCGAAATACGCGTCCTTTTACATCTCCGCCGGAATTTAAACATTCCCCTAGCCGAGACGCGCGAGTACATTTTTTAACGAGACGCACGCGCGCATATTCGAGGGAGCTTATATTTTTGTGCGATCGCCAGTTTTGATAATGCGAGTACGTGATTCGGACCGCGCGTGAACAATAACGTTCCCTTGAATTACGCTAGAGATCGCTAGAGATAAATGCGAAGGGCGAATCGACCGTTATCGCCGATATATCCCCATCAATAACGATCGCGCTACGTGGATAATTAATTAATGGAGCACGGGCCGATTTAGCTGGCGTGCGTTTAGAGGCGCTTGTCAAACGCCGATAAATATCCTGGCCTACGTGTACGTATATTAATCGTAAACTTTGTAATCGCGCGCCACATACGAGCGGATTAGCCTCCACATTATACAGCATCGGGTTCCATCGCGATGCTATTTGTGTCATCGGGGATTATCGCTTCACGCGACACAACTTAGATAATGCACGATTTCATATCTTGACAACGGCTGACACATCTAATGCTCCCCCCACCCCTCTCCCTCCTCGATGAGACAACCCGCTCGCGCGAATTAAAATCGTCGTCAGTGAAGACGAATTATCGAGAATTACGAAATTTCGTTAAATAATCGCCGCGCATAGCGCGGTAACCGCGCCGTTCGCGAAAACCGGTTTGAGATCCCCGCTAACACAATGCCTGTTTTTCTCTTTTTATCCGTCGAACGATGTAGCCCCCCCCCCCTCTCTCTNCTCTCTCTCTCTCTCTCTCTCTCTCTCTCTCTCTCTCTCTCTCTCTCTCTCTCTCTCTCTCTCTCTCTCTCTCTCTCTCTCTGTCTCTGTCTCTCGTTCCTCTGCGATGCACAGCGAATGAATGAGTCACGAAAACAAAATCGCCCAGGGAGAAAGGATTACACGTTTCCGCGCGGCGTACTTCTCTTATTACGGAGTCTTTTACGCTCGGGCGCACGCAGTAGAATCGTTGCTATTTAGCAGCTACGCACGCATTAACATTTACGGACAAAGCATGCCGGCTAGAATAAACAGGCGCTCGTTGCTTTCCCGCAGCGAGGTATGTCTGGTAAGTGCGGCTTGTAGTTGGGAGGTTGCTGCGCTGCGTCAGGAATATCGCCGGTGATCGATCGCGTTCGTTTTCTATCGAGGCGTATCGCAAACGTAAATAAGCGCGTAAATGGTAAACTGTTGGAAATGTTTCGGAATTGTAAAGTAATGCACGCTCGGTGATTTCCCCCCAGATCCATCCATTCAGCCGCTGTTATCCCTCATGCTCGCGAAAAAGGCAATGAACCTGATTGACCCGATTGACGCCGCTTTTCAATCCCGGATGTTGACACTCGCTCCCGACATCCCGCGCAGGAATGCCGCACTTTGCGCGGACGACGACGCGCATTATTTCCCCTGTTTTTCCACTGCTTCCGGGGCCTCGCGATCTGACCGCGGGTTCAACGGGCGACTCTTCCCACCTGTCCGAGCCTTATCGCCCTAAGGTTTCCAAGGCTGGATTCATGCTGGAAGGTATCGGCCTTCGTGCGATCGTGAGATGGCATTACTTTTATCGTTATTTAATCTAAAGAAACGGCCACGCGAGCATTCCTGTTTCCTCGCATGGTGGACCGCGGAAGCGGGGTTAAAGGTGGCGTCGTAACCGGCCGTGTAAAATTGGCTGCAAGGTGCGCGCGCGCGCGCGCGCGCGCGCGGGCGGGGGAATCCCGGGGTACGATCAACCTGTGCGCGAAGGTACATCGCACCGTGCGCGCCACATTACGCCATAGGGAAAACCTTGACTTTATCGCATCGCGGCGACACACGCCGCGCACCGTCTCCTTTCTCCTGTCCTCTCTGTCATCCTGTTCCGCTTTTCGCCACGTTCTTTCAAGAGTGCTGCTCTTGTGGCCGCGCGTAGCGCGTAGCAGATATACTTATGTGAATTAAACGGGAGGCAAGATTAAAAGCGAGATTCCGCCGGCCGCGAGATTCAGTCGGTCGTAAATCTCTTGCTCTTTCTCTCTGTCTCTCCTTTAGCAGAGGTATCGCCGCGTGAGTGAAGCGCCAACTGTGATTAGATAGCGTCTACGATGCGTAGTACGATGGCTTTACGAATCGCACACGTAGCGTTATATAATTATTCCCGCGTGCCTGTTTGCCCACGCGATTTAATTACGTTTGTTCACTGTCCAAAACAAACATTTCTTTTTTTCAGACCTGTAGACACAGATAAGATAAGATCGGTGTAAGGATCGCCTTGGCGTCTGCTTATCTTGAGTCAGAAAATTTCGAACCCCGAATTAACGATCTAGCGCGATGTATCCTGGCGTATCATTAAGATTCTTATCTTGCCATCTTCCTTTCTCTCTTGCATCGTAAATTGGTGCGCAGTCTTACAGCTGAAATTGCTTTATAAATATGTTTCTCCAAGATATCCCGGATATTCTTCAACACTCGAGATACCTCGGAGATACATATTTACGAGGCAATTTCGGGTTTCGAACATGCTTGATGCAATTAACGTGCTCGGAATGTTATAGCCCGCAAGACGAGGATTAGAGAGATTTATTTTCATTGATTTTTCTAGTTTTGCGTACGATAGAAGAGATATTACACCAAATAAATTCTTTTCTATTTGAGACAGTTATACACACAAGATACATGTAAGAGAAATATAGAAATATATTTTTATCTAAAGTTCATTATTTCTCGGTGTCTTCCGGAAAAAAGAAATTCAGATAGAGAAATTGCAGAATGCAAAATCTCCGTGTTATTACAATATTCTTTATTTACCGATTTGCATGTGCGAAAAGTCGAGCGACATATCTTTTGGAAAATCTTGGACAAGTTTTCTCACGGGATTCGACGGGATGCATCCATTCGCGTTCTTCGCGAATGATCGACTCGCGTGCTTGTCTTTTGCGGCGTTCAGGGGAGGAACGACGACAATCATGAATTGGGGCGAAACGTTCCTCGACAAAAACAACGCGCAATTTGCAGTTATTCCCTGATCCACGCAGATAAACACGCGGAAAGATAAAAGTCGACGAAACCAATTTAATTTGCCCAGGGCAAAGGTCAAAAACTCATACGCGATATCGTTCTATCGAACGATTCTCGTGGACGAACGATTTGGGCATCGTAAATCTCGCAAAGTTCAAGGCCTGGAACGTGCGGCTTCACGGCGACGATTGTTGCGATCTTTCCGGCTATTTCGCTCGCGTTTGATTTGTAGTTCGCGAACGTAAATCGATAGTGCGGAAATCTGTATCACAGAATCCGTATTCTCAGGAGTTTGCCCGTGCGGACACGTCCGCTGACCAGCGCGTTTCGCCGAACGATCGCGACCTTCCCCCGTGCCGGGCGCGATAAATCGATCCTAGAGATTCGAGCGCGCGGGAAACATAACTTTGGCGGAGAAAGAAAAAGCGAAAGATACTGGCTCGGTCCGGCGCGGATAAAAATAATGGGATTGCGTCGTAACTGCCAAAACTGATTTCGTTCCCCCGGTCGGCCCCTCTGCTGACAATGTTTCTCAGCACGTGTAACTTTCTGCGCACTTTCGCGCTTATCGTATCACACGTATCTCCGCCATGCCAAACGCTCCGAAGCATAATGACGCGCTTATATGCGTACATATATATATATGTATGTATATATATATATATATATATATATATATATATATATAAAAGTGTGTACACATGTGTGTAACAAATTCACCTTTAGCCAAGGTCACAATATTGCCACGATGCGATATATGCTACTGCGAGCGTTATCCTGCGCCCCTGAATCGTACATATTCCGTAAACGTGAGCGTATATCGCCACGTGTGACAAATCGTAACGGTTATCGTTTCGTAAACGAAAAGCATATCACGGCGAGGTCGCACACATTTGAAAATCAGTGGAAACGCAATCATCCTTCGATACGATGAAATACGATGACTTATCCGAAACGAAATAAGGGATCGTTTTCTTTCCGGTTTATTTATCATTCGCGTCATGTGCTCCGCATATGCGCATTTTTATGAAGATATTAACATTATCCTCGATCAGGATGCTCGAACGCGCGACGAGAGAGTCATCGTTGCGGCTGACGTTCTTCCTTTTCTTTCTTCTCTTTTCTTTCTCTCGAATTGTTTCTTTCTCCTTCCTTTCTTTCTTTTCCAACCTTTTTATATGTCCGACCGAAAACCGTGCGCGTTTCTTGTTATCCGACCGATAAGTATCTTGAGTTATCTTTGCTGACCTTGATATTTATCTAACATCGCGCAAATAACGGATAACATCGCGAACGAGTGAATTATCAATCGGCAAACGAACCGCGATATTTAAGTGATAATGTGGATTAAATCAAGATGCGGCGTGGCGCGTATGTAACGTTGTATAATGCGATCATTAGCGATGTAACGGACATTCGCATATGTCGCTCTGTTTCTGCTTTATTCGTCGATCCGAGTTTGTGAACTTGGACTTTCATGTCTGACTGTTTGCTTTTCGTTTCGGAACACCGTTGCAGAATTACGTAAGCCCTTTTTTACGATGAACGATGCGTCGAATATTCATGCCTGCAAATTGTTTTTATCGTATGTTTTACCGTATGTTTTATCATATCATCTCGTACGGTCTAATGCCTAATGTTAATAAAATTTATTGAAGTATCACGCGGAATTCTTTCATTTTTTTCTCAGATAACTTCGATGTAGATGCGCAAATATTTCAATATGACTCACGCACGCACGCGCGTACACACACACACACACACACACACACACACACACACACACACACACATATTTATATTTCTTTTTTATTTCTCAAGTGTTGTTTTCACTGCGCAAAAGTAAATCGCGATCCATCGTATGCGTATGCGAGTGCAAATCGCACATTTTTATTCCCGTAAAGGAGTTTACAAGCACGCTAATCAAGCTCGCGTGAGTCATCGCGTCGTTATACATTTATTTCGTATCTTTGAATATCTTTCATATTTTTGCGTCTTATCTCGCGCTTCAATCTGCTTCAATCCTAGTAATCAGCTAAATCTAGCTTAATCAGTGTCCCGATCTGATGGATAGAACACCGTGATTTATCGTCATTATCGAGATGATACGATAATTATGCGCCCGATAACTACTAGACGCGCGACGCCGAATAAGCCTTGGAAGATTCCCTTGCGCAAGTACGACGTTCTCGTCAGCAGCGGTGGAATGATCAAAGTTTTACACGGGTCACGAGATTCTCAGGGCACGCATCGCGTACATGGTTTATTACGAAGAGCGGGAGGGGTCCGACCGAAGGAGGAGGGGAGCGGGAGGCTGGAGGAGGAATAGGACGGGGGGAGGGGGAGAGGATACGACGGCGACGTAATAGCGCAGCGGATATTTATAACGATACGTTAAACCGGGAATTGTGCCAGCGTTATGAGCGTCATTTGTAAGCGTCGATGCATACTAGTGAAAATCACTAGTCCCGACAGAGACGACTTTTGAGAATAATCAGGGGATTCCTCCTGATGGAAGCCTCCCTAAATTCTTTCATCTCATCCTGTGCGCGCTGCTCTGCACGCACGGGAAAGTAAGCACGAGAGAGAGAGAATGATTTTTCATCACGGAACCGGTGCATGTACGCGAAGCAGCGTGTAAGGGAAATCATTCTCTTGCAGCGCGTATCCCGCCGCACCTTCCATTTGTTCTTCCCGTATCTCGATTCCCCATCGATCCCTACGTGCACGTTGAAATATATAATCGGCCGGTACATGCGAGCGCGGCCGAAGTTCACGAAATGACGAACCAGGAGCTCGGCATGGAGAGTCAAGCGATGAAGCGTGGGCAGGTGTTAAACAAAGTGGCGGGCTGACGATTCCGTTACTCATAATTTATGATGCATGCCTATGAGCGCGTACACCCGTTTGTTGCATGAGAAGCGCCCGACGTGCAAAGTTACGCGCACCTGATTACGCAACGCGTCAACGGCCTTGCCACATTTCAAGAGCTATTTACTATTTTCTTCTTTCCCCTACGTTTTTAGAACAGAGCCAGCCGATGTTGAGCCTCGGCGCAGTTCCACGGCATTCCGAGAATGGACGGATATTTATGAGGGAGCGAGAGAGAGAGAGAGAGAGAGAGAGAGAGAGAGAGAGAGAGAGAAAGAGAGAGAGAGAGAGGGAATCGCCGAAGACCAGGCGATGAACGTCGTGGCGCGATCCGTGAAAGCAAGCTGTCTGGCTATCGTCAGAATCGATGGGCGCATTTGCATGCGTCACGTGTCACGGTGTACGCTCCCTTACCTGCTGCTTACATGTTTATGATACAGCGTATGCAAACATGCGGCAGGGAGGGGGCGCGTAATTTATGCGTTACGCGTGCGTCTGCGCGCGACGCGCGAAAGCGCGATCGTGATTGTTGGCTCAAGGAAGTTAAAAGGAGTCCTTGGGCTGAAGCTTGAAACGTGGCTGCCTCGAAGAGGGTCCTCCTGCCGAACGGATGACGCGTGTTTGTCCCTTGCGGATATCGATAATAATAGAACGCATCCGCGATGATCTCGCTTTCCTCGTGCGGGAAAAAAGCCGTCGATGCGAATGCCGCATAAGTATACCGCTCCGATCGTTCCTTCCTTTTGCATCCTTCACCTTTCTTGCAGCCACCGTTGCGCAACGGCGGGTTGTCGCGGGTCCGCAATGATGTGTTTCTTATGCGCGTGAAGAAAATCTTCCGGTTTAACCGACGAGCGTCTTTGCGAATCAGGTCAGAGGCCGCTGTGTAACCAGAACGCTCTTAAGAGGTTTCGGATTCTCTTAAAGCTCCCCGTTTTATCCCCGTTTGCATTCCGCGATAATTATCGCACGCATCGGAAATGCATCGGACAAATGGCATCTCGATCGTGTAGATGTAAGTTATTATCTTTTCGTCAATGTCGATTCACTTTCAACCGTTATTAATGGCTCTAAACCAGTATTTGGGTCGATAATGATACGACAGCTGTTAAGGAAGTACGAATTACCTCGTCAACGCAGATTTCACTAGACGGTCGTCGACCCTCCATAGAGTCGACTGTTGTCGATAGGTATCGTCGTGGTGCTCGATGGTATTCGAAAAATGCTACCAGATAGTTTTTTTCTTTCCTCCGCAACTAGTCGTCCTGGTTTCGCCATATACCTCGCGGCTAACTTCACGTATCTTATCGTAGAACGATCTCGCTGATTCGATTTTATAATGCGCGTGCACAATAATTCGTTGTAAACAGATGTAAATAGATATTGAAATAAAAACATTGCGCAGGCAGACGTTATCGAGCTCTCGCGATCGATAAAGACCTTCACGCTCAATCTGATTTTGCGCCGCGCGATAAGGGTGCGATAACGCCGCGGCGCTAATCTCGCACGCGAGGATCTTACGAGAGTTCATCGGACGTGAAATAAATTCAACGTGACGCATAGAATCGTATCGATCGCGATATTATGTAATTCCCAAGATAGGACGACGGGGGAAAGGGAAGGAGGGGCATACGAAACGCGCGTTAGATCTTTTTCACACGCTTCCATCGAAGATAGGGCTGTTTACGCATTCTTCGCGACGTTCTGTCTTGGCTCGCAGCTCCCCGCTTCTCTCTCTTCGATGCACAAGCCTAGTAATTGTTCGCGGCTCTCATTGCGATTGTAAAGCAACGCAGTTGCGCGGCTACGTGGAAATTCGTGATTCAATGACGACTTCAAAGACGGCCGCGAAAGTTCGGCCGTTCCGCGTCGTGTAAACATCTTAATTTCCCGAGCGAATTTCCCTTTTCTTTCTTTTACATTTCGAAAGAATATATGGAATCGTGACTCCCGAGACCCCCCAGTGATAAGAAAAAATTAAGAAATGCTGCTGCACAGAAATCGCAGTTCTCGCGATCTTTAGATGCGAAGACAGAAGCACGATTCTCTGAATTCTCCTTTGACCTTTCAAACTTTGAATTATACTTTGGACGAGTATAATTTCTCTCTCGTACGTAACGAGAGACGTAAAAGGATACCGCTGAAAATGCTCCAATTACGTGTATCTCGTTTGCTCGAACATTATTCGAAAATGATTCACGCTGAATGATTGGTTGCATTTACGAAGAAAAGAGAGAAGGCACACTGCGCTTCTCAACAGCACATTACTATGCAATCGCCACGTAAAACGTTGCATTATTGAATAAAGTAGGCGAACAGCGGCGTATCTATAGAAAAAAGATGCAGGTCTAATGCCGCGAAGAATACTCGCGTATGGGAAAGACAGTTCTAGGGACATTTGCCGATACGCTGCAAGTATTTACACCGGAGATGCTATTGAACATATGAATCGTACTCGGGGAAGATCTCGGCAAACATAACGTCAGTCGTGATTGCGATCGAAAGATTATTCGTGTCGCGATGCGATGGACACTGTTACGTCGCGCGAATCTGCGTACGATGCGGAATACCCCCCGCTGGAGAAAAGCGTATGGGGATTCCGTGTCTGAAATGCCGATCGACGACTGCGAAAATAACTTCATCGGCAGCAATGCATGAGTCCCCCGTATGCACATATTCCCGAATGCAAAAGAGACAGACAAGGATCTCTTAGTTAGATAAGTTCCCCTAATTTTAGAAAATGCCAACCGCACGTCGCCTTATCGATCTAAATTTGTATTCCTATTGTTAGCTATTTAGGGATATCTATTCCTGGTCAATTATCAGAATCGAATAATTCGACAATAATTCGATAATAATTGAATAGTTTCGAAAACTAGTTCGATATACGATATACGTGACGGCGCAGAAAGATTTTACATGTTTGCACAATTCATGCGTCATTTATTTAAGAAGATAATTAGATGTACTCTGCGTAATTCTATAGATGTTATACGGTGACTATCTGTCAATGTATAATCACTCGACTGTGTAGCAACTATTTTCCTTGAAATTCCTACATATTTAAATTCTACCGCGTTATGTTATACTTATTATATCTATATATTCCTTCGAAAAGTCTTTTATCCAGTATTATATCTAGATACTGTATTACGTCTGATATAATACACAGGTTTTCTCACTCTTCTGCGAGAGATATGCGCATCTGATAATCTGAAGATACTTTCCTCTCTTAATGTACGTTTGCCTTGTATAATCGACGACAACGCACCATGACCATTCGCAATATTTATTGTTTCTTGATTATCGAAATAATTTTGCAAAACAGAGGACATTTGCTCGCAACGTGCGGTTTATCGCATCGCAAATGTAAATTACATATAAGAGGAATTTAATGTTCATGTTTATTCAACGAACCGTGGAAAGCAATAATTTTCCGGCTAAAAGATTAAAACATTTGTACAGATAACGCTTCTTTATCATTTATTCTAGAAGGCGGGAGCACGTTTCGCTCGAATTGTTGTGACTCACCCTTTGTATTCGCGTAAGATAAACGTAATACGATCGTTTTCTTATTTAAAAATATAATCTGAGATTCGGGTCAAGGGATAAATCGATTTTCATCGACGAATATATTCGATTGTATATTCGATTGTAGCGAAAACGCAATAAGATAGAATTTATCGGACCTTCTAAATATAAGATAAGAAATCTTACGAGCCAAAAGGCATTGTTCGATTATATCGATTCCTTTTTTTTGTCTACTAAGCGGAAGCGATATTTAATTATCGATACGATTATCGCACTTCGAACCGCGATCAAATCACGCGTTATGTTGCTTTTGCGCGCCATGTCTGTTTTGATCTGATTACTAAACAGTCGCATAAATATAAAATAATATGTTTCATATGCGTAATGGTCTGTCGTGTGCGATTGTAAGGCTTCATGACGCAAAACGCATCGAGATTGCGAGTCTCGATTGGCGTATTGGATCATTATTCCGCAGCCTCCTGCGGAAGATTTGGGCATTGCGGAAACATTGGATGCGGAAGCGTTGTAAGCGTTTCCCGTTTCTTGTTTTATGGCTGCAGACACGGCTAATTGGACGTTTCGCCTTCCGGAAAGTAACAGTCGTTAAAGATGTCTAATGGACGATAGCGTGACAATTCTCCTTCGGCGGTTATATCAGCAGAACAGATTTATTGTGAAACTGGCTAAATCGGTTTCAGAAGCTCCGCGATGTAAAAGTTGCAAAGCTTCGCACTGTCAGCCTTGACCCATTCCTTTGACCGTTCCCCACTTCCGCTTGCACCGGCTTTAAAACTATAATCTTGTTTTAAGTTTTGAAGCCGGTCGAACGAAGTTCTCTCCACGCGTTTGTAAACACGATCTATTGAAGATACGTGAAGATAACGAGCGAGGATATCGCTTGATCTATATCGCTCGATTCGATCATTTCCTTTTAGATTATCGTTAATGATCGTGTTATAGAATCTTGAAGTAGATATCTATCAATCAGATTGTAAATCCTGCGATCTATCTCTTTTCTACATTCTTATCTTATTCTTCACGTCGATGTTTAAAGCTACGATAAGATACGATTGTATATTAAGAATAAGAGAAAGGATACCGTTTGTTTATCATGCAGTTTACTTGTAAAAAAGCAAAGGAAAGTTTCATTATTTCATTCAGCAATCATTTCGCAATAATCTCGAGATCCTCCTGAGATCGATTATCGGACGCCGGACTTTTAAGATAGGAGCCATATTCTCCATCTACTGGCTTTTTCTATACCTAAGGCGATCAGCATCTCTAACGAATTTGGAACAGAGACTTTTGTTAATTAACGAAGAATTGATCTCACCTTATATAAATAAATCTGTCAATTTATCATGACAGAAATTTCCATTTCCTTATAACGATAAGTTAGGTGGTAGGTCTAGGATAAGATAACATGTATAATCTTTATAACATACTTTATATAACTTTATAGAATATTACGTAACGCAACTTGAATATCTAAATGTATATAAATTTCACGAGCTAGAAACAAGATGGATTTTGACATATAAACAATTACATATTATATTTTACTGCGAGGGGCAGTAAGGGGCACCCATTACCATGCCTTTTAGCTTTTTCATCAGATTGTTAGCTTTCTTATTTCGCTTCCTTGCTTCTCCACTTTTTACGTTTCGATAGATCGTGTATCCGATATCGAAAAGATGATTAAATACAAATTGAGCGGTGCAGATTATTATGATCACGAGGATGGGCAGAGAGAGGCTGCTCTCGAAATCGTCGAGGATCAGATTCAGCCATTCTGGCAGCAGCTCATCGGACATTGTTCCCTAGGTTAATCTTTGTACTTCAATTTTGGAATATTCAAAAGAATTATCAGCTCTTCGATGATCATCATCGTCTGTTCATCTTCATCGCGTCGTGAAGTTACTAATCTTATGATTTTGTATATTTATTCTTTCCCCGAAAACGCACGAGTATCTTGTCAATTTTGTTATAAGGAGAAAAGATATTCATGTCGCGCATCATATGTTCATACATTAATGTGAACTTGGCAGCAATTCGCTTGTATTTTTATCCATCACGCTTAGAAAAAATGCAGAAGTGTCATGTGACATTTTTAACAGCGAACTCCGGTCATCAGTACAAGTACGAACAAATTAACGTACGATTCAAATGATTAATTCAATAACGATATTAATTAAACAAAATTCATTAATCAATTAAAATACGTAGATACACTACATTGATGACATTACGTCTTCATCGTTAGGAGGCGTAAGACTCATTGCTGATGGCATTTGAATGCTATCGAAGAAAGCTTTCTCGTCGAAAGAGCTGCCCTCGATCTGCCGGAAGATCTTTGCTTCCTTGGCTCGCGCGGTAATCCTTGCTATATCACTCGGAGTTGACTGAGATGGCAGAGTAATGTCGAACTCTTTCTGGGATAAGCAGTAATCGTAATATCCGTGAGACTGAGAGGATGTGCAGGATATCGCTGAAGAACTTGCTATTGAATTTGTAGTCAAGTTTGATCTTAAAGTCGCTTCGCATTGTGTTTGTTTCATGTTAATGTTTTCTGGCAATGCTGTCTCCTTCTGACTGCTCGCTGCGAAAGATGCACGAACATGAAGTAGAGGATCTTCGATTTCGTGACATATCGATTCAGTGAACGACTTCATCCGTGTTACGTTCGAATTGAATGATCCCAACGAAGTAAAATTCGTCATGGAAAATTGCAAGGAATGGCTTGAGCTAATGATGGATGCCTCTTCGTTGGCTACGTTCGCATCTAACGATGCAAATGATCTAGTGATGGTATCGTATATATCTGTCCTTTGGAATGACGAATGCATGACTGCGTCGACGATCTGCATTGAGTCGACCTCCATTTCTTGTGGTGCCGGATCATTTTTATTTGTTTGTTTCGATGATTCGGTCAGCAATACGTTATTCGTTTCTATCGTTGAAGTCTCCGGTGCAGCATCAAGATTTCCGCCTTTCTCGCATTCGCGTGCTTTGCTGTGCCTCTGTGCGGCGCTTGTAAATTTTGCAGGGACTTGTGCTCTCTTCGCAGGTCGCTTGTCCAGATCTAGCTGTTTCATGATAGTTATTATATTTGCAAAAGTGAAATCATTATTGTCCAACAGTATGCGCAATTGAGCGACCGCGTCGTAACACGATTTCTCCCATGATCGAGAACTCACGGAGGATCCGAGATTATTCTGGAAAAATGTAATATTGAATATTTACCAATGCTTAATCGGAAAGCGCTTGATGAAAGGATCAACGAGTATCTATAGAACTGTTGCACCTGTGCGGACTGTCTGGATGCATACTCTCGTGCCATGGTTGTAACGCATTTCGGTAGAGAGCACACTTCCGCTAGAGCAATACCGTAATGATCGATAGATCCCATTCCGGGTTTCAGTTTGTGAGTGTATATCAAGTGCAGTTCATTCGATTCGTTCTCTGCTTCCGCAGTTTTTGTCTCGAAGTAGTAACTACAATCGTAACGTTTCACTTTATTGTCTCTTCTGAGAAATCGCTAGCAAGAAAATATTAAACAACGCAGAAGGAAAGGAAAAAGAGATATTTTCTTGATGCGTGAACATATGCTGTGTTTTCTAGCTGAGTGGAATTATATCTGCGCAAGATCTCATACGTTTCTATGTTATGATGCATGTTGCTTAGCGCGGTCAAATGCAGAAAATGCGTTACGGCGAACGTGTAGGCGGATGTCAACGCTAATTTCTCGTATATCGACCAAGCGATAGCCGACCCCTCTTCGACCGCGGTATGTCTGCAGAGTTCGTCCAGAACGATGAGAGACGTTGGAGTGACGGACTGTAAGATGTATTGCGCTTCCTTCATCTAAAATTAATCTAAATTAACCTTCATCTAAATTAACGAATTAGCAATTACACAATCGTGCAATTGGATATAATCAGTTGCCTTGCCGCGTTGAAAACATCAATTCTCGTTAAATTGCCGAACAAATTATTATAATTAACAAATTAACGCCAGATATGCTTGTATCACTCCAGCATACGATTATTTTTTTGATATTCTTAATTTGGAAATGTTAGAGATAAACAAGTCAATCTCGAATATAAAATATCGTTTTAGAGCAGGAGAAAGAGAGAGAGAGAGAGAGAGAGAGAGAGAGAGAGAGAGAGAGAGAGGGGGAGGGAGAGAAATATTTATAAGAAAAAAAAAAGGAAAGATGATTTATATATTTACCTCAAGAACGTAAGTGGATGTATTGAGCTCAGCGTCGTCGCGAGAACTTATTCTGCAAAGTATGCGATCCGCGATACGGAATGTCGCTTTCATAGCCGGTACGTAGGAACCGACCTACGACAAATGCAAATAACTCTAGCACATTATTCGAGACGCTGGTATATTGGATTGTTACGTATAAAATTTTTGGCTTACGGAATAAATATAGTAATCTAGTCTTTCTAAATAATTATCTCTAATGATTATCAAGTATTATATGTATCATGATAACGTAACATATATTTTTGTATAATACGTTTTAACATTCGCAAAATTACATGGAAAATAGCAGCGATTCAATTAATCGGAGAGCAATGTATCGTAGTCACCTGCGCCATGATTTGAAGTAGAACGATCTGTTTCAAGTACGTAGACTTGCCGCTCATGTTTGGTCCGGTTATCAAGTGAAAATTATTTGCGAACGAGGCGTTCTATACATTGAGGGATAAAGTAAGGAAGCGTTATAAATTTATGATGTTTCATTGATGTTTTGTTGTGATTTGACATGATTAACGCTCACTACATCGTTAGGTACTGGCAAATCCCTGTTAAATAATTCCATAATAGGATGTAGCGAATTAATCAGTTCTAATTTCGTGCCGAAGGACGGTCTCACGTATTCCGGATTGCAACTGATCTGCACCAATGACAATATTAAATCCAATTCCGCCACATCAGCACTCAATTGAAACAAGCAACCAACGTGTTGTCTTATATCTTCCAGTAATATATTTAACAATCTGCAAATTACCATTTTAATGATTGCCATTTTCTTGCGAGGAAAGAGGAAAAGAGAGAGAGAGAGAGAGAGAGAGAGAGAGAGAGAGAGAGAGAGAGAGAGAGAGAGAGAGCGATTGAGCGGACTCACGTATTACTCATTATATAAATTTCCTCGCACGTCTTTTTGCATTGCTTGTTCAATGTCAGTAATGCCGTCGTAGTCATGACGAAGGATCTTCTGTTTTTTCTTACCTATATAATTATGAAATTATGATTTCATACTGATGAGATATTGATTAGTGATAACTTGCCTGAATAAATTCCGTTGGCAATTCCGATGTATCAACGTTTAAAGCCCGCGGTATGATTGCATTTATGTGGTAGCCTAAATTTATGTTGTATTCCAACGATAATGGAAGTTTATGTTTCACGGCCAATTGCTCTACTATCTCTATTTAACAAATTATAGGTAATCTTTCAGTCGGCTATGTTATATCGAATATATCTCGAATATATTGTTACAGCGTATTTACTTTTAATGTATTTACTTTTCATATCGCTAATCAATTCGCAATAGATTTGCCGAGCAACGTCTAATAATTCATTGATACCAGGTTTTATAGCAAAGCATCGCTGCATATTCGAGGAAGTGCAGCCCTTCACGAATCTTGCGTCCGTGTGTATCAGTGTTAAAATTTTATCCTTCATGACTTGAAACTCTGAATTTTTTAAATTCTATAAGTTTAATACGCATATTATCAATCATGTCGATGTAAGAACGAAATTGCGAAATTATTAAAGCATCAAACATTAATACCCGAATCAGTCTCTTATTAGTTACGTATATCGATTCCAGTTCCAGGAAAACGTGTACCTTTCGCATTCTCACGAAAAACGGTTGAATACCGGTCGCAAGAATTGTTTCCAATTCCGGAATGATATCCAAACAGCTCTTCAAAAGTAACGCATAATTTAAATTTCGCTCTGCATTTTGCATGTCATTTACATGTAGAGGTTTAATTGCTAATGTCAGCAAACGATCCGTGCCGAAAAGGCGTTGCGCTACCGGCTATGAAACGAAAACATCATAAGTGTAACGAAATGATTGAGCACTTACTAGAAGTAAGTACTCTAATCGTGCAGCTACCTGAAGGCTAAAGCATAAAGAACGATTGGCTATCAATTCAGCCACGCAAGATTGCCGTTCGACGATCAGACGTTCATCGCAAGACGGCTGGAGAATGGAAGCACGTAGGAGTCTCCTGCCCATGGGAGTCAAACAGCGATCCATAGTGCCTAGCAGACTAACGACGGAGTGCTTGGACTGCGAGACGATCAGTTCCAGACTCTGGGCACTTTCTATGTCTGCGCAGCACCACATAATAATCATCGCGATGTCGTGCGATGTCACGTGTCACGAGGATATTACTGAATCTTGCGAAACGGTTTTTATCTTTACCGATCATCGTGGTATTCGGTGATCCTTGAAATTCGATTCGCACCGATCTGGGGGCGTAAACCACGTGTTGAACGTATTCCACGTATTTGAGCAACGCCGCAGTAGCGGCTAAAGCGTAATATCTACGATTGAGATACACGAGTCAGTCATTACTATGCATTCGTCATTTATATACATTAATATGTGGCGGCGATTACTTTTCTTTCACGATCAATTCCACCGTGGAATACTCCCGGGCACATAGAGTTCGCACGCGTTCCATGCCAGTGGATTCATTGAAGTGTATTCGCGAGATCGGCGTAATGTTGAGCGCATTGAACTTCTCTCTGATCGATTTGTACAACGTATTCCCACGACCTCGACGCTGGCACATGGTTTCCGGCATTAGTATCTTCAATAAATAAACATAAGTCACTCGTTCGAGATCAACGACAGCAAAATTGATATTATATAATATGCAACGTAATGGGGATGTAATCGCTCACCTCTATCGGATCGAACATGTTAATTTTCGTTAAAGTACTGACATAGGTTTGACAATCGCTGATTTGACAGAGAATCAAGTATGGATATTGAAGGTCTATCGCCGCTAAGCCGACTTCGCTACTGGCCTCTCCTCGGCCGGATGTCAATGCTGTCGCGAATACATACTTTGCGAATAACAAAGTAGAAAGGAACTAGGAACTCTCTTGGCGATTCTGTTATTTAACTTTTGCTCACCGATTACTATCCAAGATTCCGCGTTGCTGGATGTGCCGCGTGGCGTTGATCTCGGATTGATTGATCTGATAAATATTAATACCCGTGACAAGTGCATGGTGCGTACGTGTGTACGTACGTGTCTGTGTACAAATGCGTGTATACGGGAAAAGGAATAATTGGTGGGCGTGAGTAGCTCACCCCGTGCTATGTCGAGAAGTACTTGGCAGGTAGGACGACGTGGATACGCAATTCTCTCTGCGATTGCATTTTGGCGTCTTTGTATTCGCATTGAAATTCACGTTGGATCCCGGACTCGTCGATGGTCTCAGAAAACCGGAATCGAATTCTACACTCGTGCGCAAAGGCGGCACGTGTGGGATGATGAGTTCAAGGTCGAGTAGCGAGAACAAAGTGGCAGAATATTAAAAAGGTCGTTTGATATTAAATACGCATTAAAATGATGATTGAGTAAACGAAATTTATGGTGAACGTCAGTGCGCAGAGAGTCTTCTAATCGATCCCGATCGATTATAACATTTATTTCGTAATATAGGAATTATTAATTATTTAATTTGGTGTGGTTTAATCTAAACAGCGCACCGAATAAAATGTACACATGCAGTTGGGTTGCAGTTTGCAGAAAACTGAGTCTCCATTTATTGTCAAAGATGCAAGACGCGATTAGAAACTTTTGCGATGGCACTTACGATATTTTGGAAAAATATTTGTAGCGCGTTGCGCATTTGGTATCGGGACATTTCTTCCTCTCGGATAAGCGCGCCGTCCTCTGCCGCGTGGCGGAGCGGTTCGTATTACATTCATTTTATGTAGCAGAAATAAATGAACTGCTCGAATACTTTGCAATTCAGAGCTAAGTTATGTAAACTTCGCCGTTTAGCTTCCCTCCTTCCGCGTACCGCCTGATGTAGGCTGCCAACGCAATAAAAAGTAGCAATGAGGCAGCAGCCTGAATTCATGCGCTATGATTTCAAATCCCGCGTCACGTGATTCGATCCAAGCCAATCGTTCCGGGGAATTGATCATTTACAGTGCGAACGTTGCCGTTTATCGAGAAAGGCGGAATAGTACAAACGCTTCATCTCTCATAGTAATATTTATTATTTACAATATCGTTCAGTGCTCTTGTCAATTTTGCGATGAACATACTCTTGCTTCGGTTAATAATAAATAACACGATCACAATCACTATATTCCTTTCGAAATAAATATCGCTTCATCGTCGTCCCTTAGAATTTAGTTACATTTCTATTTACAAGCATAATCATCAAATCGATTGTCTCTGCTGTTTTACGCTTCCGATTCCTCGATTCGCGCGACTAGCGCGAGTAACTAGTGTTCACATGTGAAATTACCTAAACGACTGTGCATCGCTCCGTACTCGTTAAGAGAATAATGCACGACGATACGCGCAAGGCCTCGCACGATCGACAGCACGTATTTACATATACATAAATTAATTTCTTAACACGCAGATTTAACGTGGAATTACATATTGCGCCAATCCCGAGAAAATTAACTACTATACATATATCAATGCTAAATTAATTGCAATTAATATACTGCACATGTTACTGTTCATTCACAATGCATATTGTGTCCTTGTTTAATTTGTAGTCCCTTGATGAAGTCTTGATCGCTCATCGATCTAGCTTCATCAGTCAGACATTTATATTCGAGACAACGCAACGTACTAGTCGCTAATTACATAAAGACATAATTCTGCGTAAAATATTTCGAATATAAATAATACAGTACCAATGATCCATATAAAAGGCCCAAGCGTATCTGAGATATTCTCAAGAAGTATTACAGCGATAAAAGGAATAAAACACATATATCTGTTGCATCGCTTAACGTTATCATTCTTGTAACAAGCCACGCCTATAGAAAACCTGCTCGATCTAGGCAACGACAAGATTCCGTCCTGGTCGCACTGTAATGTCCCAGTCATTTGCCGCGAATCGAGCAAATCCCACATCGCGCGAGGCATCGAACATGCGTGACCGATGGCACCATTTGCCATTGCTTCATCTTTATCTTTTGCATTGCTCTTGTCTTGCCTTTTATTATATCGTCATAAAATTTACAGTGCCGCAACAGTGTAGTCTTAAACTGATCATTAATATAATATCAATCACAATGCACGTAGAAAATGTATATATATGCGCATACGTGCAATACACGCAGCGATGTGCACGCTGCGATGTACACAGCGATATGTGTATCGATAAAACGCGCGATCGATTAAAAGATTTTATCACATCGTAGACTTTTCATCAGAGAACTCACATAAAAAAATTCCTTAACGCTATGAACGCTAGCTTTCATGAAGGACTTTCAAATGTCACTCGCAACGATCTTGCGCTTAGGGCAATCTTACATGCATGCGCAATCTTGTGATTTTTATTCTAACGATCATTTCCATTATTCCTTAAAAATAAACGCGTTTTCACATTTCGCCAGTACCAATCCGCACACGCAGGATCGAGCGCACGCAGAATATCCGCGACGATGTAAAGAGATTATTAAAATATAAATTTAAAGACAGATATAATATATATATATATATATAATATATATATATATATAATATATATATATATATATATATATATATATATATTATATATATAATATATATTTATATATATATTATATATATATATATATATATATTCAATATTATATAATTCAATATATAATGCAGTAAATATTAAATAACTAGAGAGTAAGAGAGAAGAAAAAAGGATGACCACATATATACTATCCTTCTTTCCTCGCTCTTACCTTCTAAATATTTAATATTTATTGAATTAGTCCACATATACATCTCTTATGTACAAAAAAATGTCACGATCACAATTCACAAATATGATAATATGTATGTAATATAATTGACATAATGCAAATACCACGTGTAATATAATCGCTAGATAACTTTCTTACGTTTCTTACGGTGCAACTTAGCTTTATTCCCGCTGCCTTCAGATAAAGAGTGTCTTTATTACTTTCTTCTTTAAGGAGAAAGAGTCTAATTATCTCTTATTCCAGGATAATCTCTTGTTGATAACCTGTTGATAATGATCTCTTGTTATTCTTGTGCGATTACATTACGAATTAAACTAATTCGATCGTATGGTTGATGGAAACATTGCTACGATAAGAGAATATGAGGATGGACATATCTCGTTGGATTAATCCGTTAATGTAGCCGATTCGTAATGAATTATCGACGTTGTATGGTCGATGACAACTCTTTGGCACGTTGGCGAGTGGCGAATAACGAATGATTGGCGAATAACGTCAGCATTTTCGGCGGATATAAACTTAGATGCTTAGACGCAATTCAATTCAATATTTTCATACAACGTAAGATAATAGAGGCTTGATATGGCTCGGTTTATATGTGATATCGATATTAAAACTGGTATAAAGTGCGGCAGGTATAATAGCAGCACTATGTGTGTTATTGAGAAGGGAACAGAGACACGGAGCGATTTACACACGAGCGTGTTATACGTGACTCTCGAGCGGCACCTTGAAGACCTTGGATGCAAGATTCGCATCCGGCAGCGATTGCGGGCGTGCGGCATTGGTCACATTGAAAACGACGTTGCTGGGTCCGCGAAAACTCACTTCGATCAGAAAGCTCGCGTCAGTCATACCCACTCGATTGGTGCTGAGATCGGGCGAGCTAGTTCTGAGCTGGCTCTTCTTCGGCCTATAGTCGCTCCTGATGATTCTCTCGGCCTCGGACTGCAATTTATTGTCAAGCCAGTGCACCTTGTCAAAGTCTTTGGTGCCACCGACTGTATGTCTACGTTTGATCGACCGTTCCGGCATACCATTCTTTCGCTTCAGCTTAGTAGCGCTCTCTTTCCGTACCGATTGCCGTCGCTTACTGATATTGCACTCGGTCTTCTCGGTCTTTGTCAATGATTCGGAGCGTTTGAGCTTGCTGCCTGGTGATTCCGATCTGTCGCCAGAATGCTTATTTAAGCTCTCAGAACGCTTGAGTGGCGATAACCGTTCGGTAGAATGTTTATTCAAGCTCTCCGATCTCTTTAATCTCGAGGTGGTGTTTTCAGACGTCCTCTTATTTAAGGACTCGGAACGTTTTAGGCGGGATCTCACTTCGGAGCTCGTCAAACTCTCAAATTTTTTCAGCTTGTTGGAATAACTGGAATCAGCGCCCTCGTAATGATGACCCTTGCCTTTGTCTTCGGATTTCGTATCGATATCATTGTTCTCCGATTTGCCCTCCTGAAGAGTCTTCTCCAGTTCGTAACGTTTCACGTTTCCCGCATGCAGACAGTCCTCACCTTCGTCCGCATCCTTCTGATCCTCGTCTTTCTCACTTGGATCCGGTGTCTTCTCTATTACCGATTTCTCCATCGTATGATTTGCAATGTTTTTCGTTTCCAATCTCTGCTTATCGTTATTCGGCATGACGACTTCCGAGGTATGCAGTGTATCGTTGGTCACCGTTGAATCGGTGTCTTTTTCAGGGGCATTCTGAAACGAAATAATGATGTTAACAACATCAATGATGCATCCGAATGATGCGCATTATGAGACTTAATCTTATGACACTTACATCCTTTGTGCGAGAAAGATGATTCTTGTCGAGCGATTTATGAAGACTGGGATCACGATAAGCTTCCGCAGATGGATACTTGAATTTTGAGCATGTATTCGTCTTTTGCTCCTGCTGCTCCGTTATGTCGTTTTTATTGCTGGTTATAGAGGCTTCCGGAGGAGACTGCGTTTGACTCGATGACTGACTGACGAGAGATCTCCATTTGCGGTCGAATGTGGTTGTAAGGCTGGTTAGAAGATCGCTACCTGCAATAGGAGTTTCGTTTGCGTTAGTCGTGCGAAATATGTAAAGCTTGACACAAAACTCATACGCCAAAAACATTTAAAGCACCGAGTTGTTATTTAGTATCGTTATTTTTCATCGAGCGCAAACAGTACAAATATCTGCATGATAACAGATATAATTTGTGACGCAATCGCTAAACATGGTGAATGTCAGATGTATGCATTTCACGTATCACAGCTGAAGGTGAATTCTTGTGTGTGAATGCATTCCTGCAAAATAAAATTGCCGCAAAGAAAAACTGCAATAAAAATAAACAAAATGAATCACATTATATAATGGCAGCGTAGAGGCGCCGTTGACATCAAGTAAAGGCGATTATTATAAAAGATTACAAAAAACCAATTAATACGCTTCTATTTTCATACTTAATGACATTGCTGCCATTGCCGTCATTGTCGTTATCATTCAGTAACTACTGTCGTTGTTACTAAAATTATCAGACTTCGCCAACTATATGCATTCAGATAATTGCAATAATAGCGTAATCAGCATTACCAGCGCTGAAGCATGGAAATAAGACCACATATTCTTGGATACACTGAATAAACGAGATAAGAAATACACGTATACATCTCTATATATTACGTCACAGAAATAATGTTATTTTTGCGAAAACGTTGTCTGAAGGTAAAGATAAAAACAATACATTAATAGGCCTCTTAGAACAATGTGAACAGTAGTATCAAACGATCAGATATATAAACAAAGTCCGTTATGACGATCAAATAGCTAATGATCCGTTACTCCTCTTTTTTAAATGAATATCATTTTTTTTTTTTTTTTGTAAAAGATTTTCAGATCTTTTTTCCTTTCAGTTATCATGTTATAAGAATTTCGCGATTACCGAGTTACCGATTCTATTCGTTCATGGCCATACGCTCAAACATCCGAAAGTGCGAAAATGCACGAAAAGAAAGAATAAAAGATGACATCCTTCGCAGGATCACCACTTTTGCCAATGAAACGAGGCAATTCGCGACGAGATAAAAAAGAGAAAATAAAAACAAAAAATAAAAAGGAAAGAGAGAAAGAAAGAAAAACGGAATGCAATCTCCAGTGTTACTTGCGCGCATGGAAGCCGTTAAAACTCGCCGTCCACATTCTCGGCAATATACGTGGATATAGAACGGACGTTTATCCATCGGCCACGGCCATCGGCATTGATAATGGGCGACGAGGGATGATCCGCGCGAGCGGAACGAACGCGGGATGTAAACGGGAATGGACGGCACGGATGTAACGGAAGTAATAGTTAGTCGAAGGAAAGTAGCAAACGCAACGATGTGTGGACGCGTGCTTGTGTAGTACTGTGAGTACTGTGTGAGACGTATGGAAACTGAAAACAAGTGTACAAAGCCATTCGGGTGAGCCAGCTGCCAGCTCGTCGGGCATCGAATCTCGGATGCTGGATGTGACGGTTCACAGAGTCTGGTCTGGTAGCGCGGACCTGGGAATTTACCTCGGAGGAATCGGTTTAAAGTCTTGGCGGCGGTGAGCCCGCCGGTGGGCTCGCTGTTCGCTGTCGATGATGATGATGTTCGTACGTCTCCTGCGTACGGCGATGATGCGGGAGCTGCTGCAGACGCGACAGCAGCTGCCAGCGCAGGCTCGGCGACGGCTGTTGATGCTGTTGCTGTTGATGACACGTGCATTGGCATCGGGACTGCTGCGACTGGCACTGGCATTGACATTGGCGACTGGGCCGGTGTCTTCGGGGTGGCGCTACCGGGACCTGCGGTACCGTATAGGTGGGACGATATGTACCACCAAAAACCCGGGCTTGCTGTGTGCCTATACGTGGTGTTCAACCATTCGTTCGTCATTCGTATCGTTCATAATTCGTTGCGGCCAGCGCGGCAGAGCAAACTCTCGTCTCTTCCTCTCGTCTTCCTCCTTTGCGTCTGAACCCACCGTATGTTTCTATGGTTCTCTAGCCGAACTGTACTCTATCCGAGGCATATTCTCTCGAACTGAGTTTATTTAGCGTCGATTCATTGCCGCGCGACGGAAATAAATATGCACACGCGACACAATAAGAAGAAGGTAAACTTGTATGTAACGTAAAGGTATAAAGTAGAAAGAAAGAAAAGCGGATTGAGAGCGAGGAGAATTGAGTTCAAGGTCAACATCATTTCTCAACCGCGATTGAGTACCGGCGAATCGATTCCTTGTCCTTTTATAACCCGAGAAACTCGGAAGATACACGTCTTATGAACCAACCATATCATTTTTTGGGCGTGTCTGATCGCAAAGTCGTAGACTGAGGCGGGCAGACAATCAGTTCATCAATTAAGAGCATTTATTGGCAGAGGCAGTTAACGATAGACTAGACAGGCAGATGAGCAATCAAATGAGCGATCCGGGGATGCACATGTGTGTATAATAGAAAGATGCGAAACTATATTACTTTTCACTAACAATAAGAGCGCTTGCCTCATCAAAATATGACTCATGATGGTGATATAGAAAAGATATTTTCGGACTTATCGACTTAAAATATTGCTTGTAACTTATGACGAGACGTAAACGTGATTCTTCTAAGATCTAGACTAGTGACGCCAGTAAGGCGCAAACAATGATTCGGGAATCATTCGAATCACTCGCGGTAGATCCTTCAAAGAACGGAAATGCATGCGATGGAAAATTATAATATATCTGACAAAATAGGCATATCTATGTGAGTAGAAGATCGCCGAGCAGAAGAAGCACCACTGAAGATCACAAAGCAGCCAATTGTGCGAAATAAATCTGCTTTTCTTAACGTCGAAAGCCGGAGAGTGGCATGCAGCACATGACAACAATATATAAATAGAGGATCGGCCAAAAGTCGCATCGTACAACCCTGAAAATGATATTCTTTTCTCTTTTATATTCCAGCTTTTATATTCTTTCTTTATGGCCGACCCTCCTTGTGCTTGATCGTGAAATACGAGATAGAATCTTCTAAAATTAAATTTGCTCTCGTTGCAAGAAGACTTTCGTGTAAATCGTAAACGTGTCTGCAGATACTAGAGAATATACGAAATAAATTACTACATTCCGAACTGTGTTCGCGCGATGATGATGGCGAACGCAATGTAAGAAAATTGAAAGAATTCCGTAATGATGATAATGATGACCTTTCTTAACATATATCTCATAATAACATAATACGAATTATCCAAAAGATCGCTTGTGTGTAAAGCAAGTAAGTAGAGGGATGTACCTAGAAAGCTTTTTGTTAATAGTGAGTATCTTCTGTGTCCACTGCAGAAAACAAGATCCTGCTACACTCACCGATCGTCAGAAGCGATATTATACAGAGAAAAAATATAAAAGAGAATATTTATGAATAGGCAGATATATAATAAGGAATAGTACGCGTTTTTCTTTTCTTTCTAATTATACGCGTGGACTTGTGAGGTTGTGAATTAAATATACCCGTGGAAAAACGGAAACAGAGAAGCGAGATAAAACACACTCGTACATTTAATATGTTACTATATCGAAGGACATAAATGTTTCTTGCTCAATGTCTTCAAGAATTGATATACATAGGAGATGCCGGAAAAATGACGATACAACTGAATTATCTTTATAGACGTTTATAGCCGTATCGCTATTTTTCATGCATGTTGCACAGATCTATCTAATTATGTAACGTATAACGCACAACATGTATATACGGAATCTTGATCTCTTGAACTCGAATTATCAGCATTGTTCTATTTTTTATTAAATTTGACGATCGACACGCGTTGCTTTTTGATCATATTTGTATCGAATAAGATATTTATATATCTTAGGGAAGGGAAGAATCCTTCATATGTTATATTTTACAGATGCACTTTCACGTATTAATTTATCATACGTTATTGATAGATGATTATTTTCCGGATATACTGACAGCATAGAAAAGATATTTCGGTTACTGGTACCGAATGCATATCGCAATATCACATAGAAATGCAAAAAAATTGATACTAACCATCATCAGAGACATCGCCGGGTACACCTCGTTGCTGTTGCGACGGTGACGGAGAAGATTGTGAGAGATTATGGACCTCGTGCAAGGAATCCAAACTTCCGTATCGGACTGGCGGCAAACAAATCGACTCTATCGACTATAACGCAAATAGATCCGTGTGAACGAATAACATCGATTGATTCGAACAAGTATATTCTCTTCTCAAATATATATTCAAATAAATTATATTCAGCTTACATCCTTATCTGTTTTGAATTTCTTGATGATACCGTTATTCATCTTTTCTCCTAGTATGCTGGTCAGTTGACTGGTAGCTTGGGCCTTTTGATGTATCGTCGGTTGCTGCTGCACGGCTATCGACAATGGTGGTCTCGTGGTCGATCGCGATCTGCCATGCCTTTCAGGCAGATCTATTGGTGGTTTATCGTTAGTGAGTCTCTCGTTTAATCCTGACAGACGTTCTGACAGAAGGCTCGACGATACTGTAGTATCGACTATACTGTCAAGCAGATCGTCGTTCTCCATCTCGCGTTTTGCCAACTGCCATTCTATCTCGATTCTTCGTCTCTCCTCCTCTCTCTTCTCAGCCTCGAGTCTCTGCCGGTGTTGATCCCTTTGCAGCATTGCTTTCGTCTCTTCTTCGAATCGTCGTACTCTCTCCTGGGTAGTTGCACTCAGACCGGTGTAGGTCAGAATCGCTACTTCGTCGTTACTTTGCTTGGTCTGGTTGGACGTGCTGGACACCGTGGAGCCCGTTTCTACCGAACTTAGAGTCTCGTTTGACAATCTCGGTGGATCTACAGATGATGGTGCAGACAACGCGTGCATAATCTGGCTCGCATACTTCGATCGGTTTGATACGGATAATCCGCTCGATGAGCCGCTATTATTAGCATCCAGCGACAATGAGCGCGGTTCGGGACGATCCATTGCGTGGTTCGATTGAGTCTTATTCTCGTGCATCTGCACGATTTCGCTGACGGAACATTGTCGTTCGTTTAAGGCCATGCTTTGCCGAATCACCGGCAAATTCTCCGAGTCTTGTTTCGTTTTGATCTGAATGATCAAATATCGTATTAATATATATTTGCGCAAAAATAGAAAATAATAAATGAACAGAGAATATGAAACGCAGAGAATTGGTACTGACCTTGTCATTATCATGTTCACTGTTATCAATTTCGTCTTGATTTTTTCGTCTTCTTTGTATCTTTTTATTAGCTGCGGATATGATTGAAGATACAATATCCCTGGCGGATGCCATGTCACGTATGCCTATTTGTCACAATAGAGAAAGCGAACGAAATAAATACACTGCTGCATCAAAGCGCATAATAATCAGAAATAGTAACGAACTTAAAATATTATCTTTCATAGAAGACATTGATAATATTACAAAATAAAAGCGAATGAGATAAAGCTTAGGCTTGTGTAATAAAAAAATAAATGGCGATGGAAAGCCCGAAAAATAGTTAAGCGATGTGAAGTACCTTCTACTTTTTGGATGTTGTTTAATAAAAGATTGTGGTTGGATGTCGGCTCAACTTCGCAACTGTCAGTTGGAAGGCTTAAATTTACGCTCAATCTGCTCAAATCGTCTAAATCGTCTTCCGAGAAGAACCAATCGACCTGTTCGAAGCACATTGATATTTTGTTAGAAATTAGAAGAAGGAAACACCGTTTTAACTATAAAATGAAATTTACATTATTTAACAGACTCTCGACTATTCTACATTGATGCGACATGTCGGTAACCATCGTCACCATATTGTCTCTTGAACCGCTTGCTCGTACTAGCGTTGGTCCGAAAACGATAGCTAAATTCTTGGCCTCCATCTTGTTGATCTCACTATGTTCCACTATTTTCTTTAGATGCTGCATCAGATATTTGAGTGTCTCAAAGTGATGTTCCGGTAAGTCTCGCAATAGTTTTCGTATCGTGGTCATTCTCCGTTGCGGATCCTCTATCTTGTCGGCATCGATGAACATGGGATATAATTCCGCCGTGAGCAAAGAGTCGGGAAGCTGGCGGAAGAATGACTTTAGCAATGATGATATCACGTTAACGTCGCTCCATCTCGGATCCTGGAAAGAAAGTAAATCTCGCTCGAAAGACGTTCGATACATCAGAAAGACGTTGTGTAATAAGAAATAAAAAATAATAGTACCTGGAGATTTATATTCTCGAATCCTCTGTTGACGCTGTCTGTGAGCTGAGCGATCGCGGCGGTGTTCCCGGGCACTCGGTAAATTCCCACAACTTCGAGACCTCGCGCCTCGACGATGCTCGTGCACATTTCAACAATCAGCGGCACACACTCGGAGAACGAGGATGGCGGACAGAGTTCAAGCGGCACTTTGAAGGTCGCTCCTTCGGGTGGCAGTTGCGCCGTGGGCGAGGAAGGCGCGCCGCCAGCCTGACCATGCATCCTTCTGAATTGTTTCGCCATTCGTCCTTTCCAAGTCTTTGACTTGGGCGATGGTATTGGCTCCATCACTTGACTTGGCTTACGGGTCTTGTTCACTGGCGATTGTCCCGTGGGCGATCGATTCCTGAACGATGTTAGTTTCTTGATGCCCTTGTGGCTCGGCAATGGACTTAATCTTTGGTTATTATTCGGAGGAATAACGCTGCTGCTATTCGAAGTCGTTGAACCTATTGGTGTTTGCGGAACGGCCTGCTGCTTTGACGTACACGACACGGCATCCTGTAAATACATATTTTTATAGTTTCATACTTTCTGTCGAGAAATAGACGTGGATAAAGCATCTCGTGTATAAAAATCATGCAAAAAGTATTCTATAATTATTGCTCACCGATGATCTTTCCGCAGCGGCATGAGAATGAAGTGACCTTAACCATAGGGCCATAGAAGCCGCATCTTCCGTTTGTAAAAGCACTTCTGCCGTAGGATTCGCCACTCGCAATACATGTTTCCGCTTTGTATAATCTTCGGCAACATCGACCACGGAACACCTGACGTCAACGCTTTGTCCTACATTTGCTTCGTTCTCGATGCTCAACGAAGGACTCTATAATAAAAATAAAAACTGTATTAATAACGCTTATGCTTTATACTATAAACGCTCAATCAATATCAATATGCATAAGATACTGCTGACTGAATCTTAATTAAACAAAATAATTCAAGAACGATAAAATTAAGATATATGTAATTGGAAATAATAATAATAAAGAATAATAAAAAATAAAAATAAAGAAAAAAAATATATACCATATATTTTTTTCAATATCAAAGTACAAAAATTAACAAAAAAAATAATTTTTGTGATTCTATTAATACATTGCTAATACTAATGAAATTTTTAAAAAGAATGGAAATGCGGCGTGTTAAAATTTCATTTTATGTTAAAAAATCAGTTACTAATAAATAAATAATAAATGTAAATTAAATTATTATATACATTCACCTGACTATGACGATCTTTATAAAAATATATTATAGGACCACGGAGAACAGCCCACACTTGCTTCCAGGAACGATCGGTAGATCGCTAAAATCATTAAATATGATTGAAAATTAATTCAATACGCATTACATGTGCATTTGAATTCATTATTAGACTGTATATCTTACCTTGCCGTCGAGTACTGTAAATTTAACATGAAGGGTTCCCTCTCGTTCCACTGGTTCGATATCTTTCACGGTTCCATCGCAGCTGCTCGATGTATTATTATGCGTCACAGCGATGCTATTACTGAAAAAAAAGTGAAATTATTGGAATTTGTTTTTCGTAAATTATCGAGATCTCCCAAGAGAATAGTAACACAATAGCAATATATTTTCTTCGGTGTGAAGTCATAGATAGCGAAGAAAAGAATCATTATTACAATGCTATTTACAGCCGCATGTTTCTATATTTTGGTTTTTTTCCTAAATTGAAAACGACATTGAAAAATAGCAGTTACATCGATGTTGGGCTTATTAGTGTCATTCCATTAGTAACAACCAGTCGAATATCCGAAAAGACTGTAACATGTTCATCTATATTGTCAGGAAATCTAGCATAACACAGACGACAGCAACACGGTTTCAACATATCGGAACCACGAGCATTAAAATAGGAACGTGTCACATGGTGTGCCCTCGATGTGATGGAGATACGTCCCTTATCACAGTAGGAATAATAGAGAGGAAAGAATATCTTATCTAATGCTACTAGCGAACAATTAACGTATTATACAGATTGCAAGGCTGTGTTTATTTTTTATTATTGGAGAGTCGTATCAAATCTCATTTATATCGATATTTTTCAAATTTGTCGTACTTTTATTTGCGTTATTTAGATTTCAACTTATTTGAAATTGAATCAAATTTATTTTTATAAATAACGCTTTTTCTCATATCTTCTGCCTTCGTTCAAATTTGTAGCAGAGGTCGAAATACTTTCTTTTCTGTTTGAAAATTATATTGTCTTACATTTGATATTCAAATAAACATAATTCTCTTTATATTAAAATATAAAGAGTCTTCTTATTCTACTAGTGTATAATGTTCTTTATGCAGTGTATAATGTTCTTTGTAACATTCAATTTTTATGTTGTATGAAAAATACGCGCTTGCGGATGATTACATCTCCTTTCCGCAATTTCCGCAAAACAATAACGTCGTAATAATAACATTAGAGAACGATACACAAGATACATAACACGCTTCTAACGTTATTACTACGCGATTATTACTCGCCGTTGTTTGTAGGAAGGTGAACAGCGCAAACGTAAACACAGATATGAAGAGAGCGGATTGAGAGCGGATATACATTAGCTTGGAGGAAGAAACGCATAGATAATGCAGCTTTTCCCGTGCTTTTTCAAAAGGAACTTTCCGCTCTCACCGATGATGAGAATATCGATGTAAGGACGCGGCCTGTGTCATGTCCTCGAAGATGCGTCGCAGAGGCGTTATGTCACTCGGAAATAGCGGTGGTCGCCATCGTCTATGTGCACTGGAAACATGGACACGAACAGCTGCAGCGTTGGAGTATACTTACAGTAAACGACCTTTGAGCGAATAATGAAATTGCCTTGTTGCTCGTTACTTCATCTTGCACGAGCGCGTATAAGAATAAGTAAGTGGAGGTGTAAAAAGCATATTGTCATCTCAGTGATTTGTTTGGGAATATGTTCGAGGAGAAACGGTAAATCTCTGGCTCAGAAACTGCGCATTCTAACGTCATCATGGCGTCACACTTCGAAGCGCGCAGCGATAGCTTATTTACCTTCTGTGAATGTGAACAGGTTCAGAATCGCTGAGCTCCAGATCGCTATCAACGTGCATTCGCTCGCCCCATGTCGCCTTTAGATACGAGACTCGCCTAGTGGCTCGATCTTCATCACCTATTAAATATTTACACCGATTATTGTAAATTAAAGAGATATTAAAGATCATTGAGATATCGATCGCGCAGAGTAGAATTGGAAAACTTAACTTAATTTTAACATTTATACAAATATTAAAACTCGTGTAGAAGGATATCATTATTTTATTGCAAAAAGCATTCTTCAGTACAAGCACGCGCTTCTAATTTTAATAAAAAGCATCCTCGTCATAGCCCGCGTCGTAATAACTGCGCGTAATGTTAAAAATATCCTCATCTCGTTTGTACGTGTATACTCACTGATCTGTGCATTCTTCTGTCGCCTGAGCACGACGGCGTTATTGGTTGAGCCATTGGGTGAGGAACCATTGACTGGCGCTGGAGGAGAAATCAATGGGACGATTATTAAGTTTATGATCGACCTTTATGTAAACCTATGAGTTAGGAACAAGATAAGAATAAGATCTGTAGACAGAGATGACGGCAAAATGGACTAACCGACTTGCAGTTTGATCGGCTGCGAATAATTATCCTGCTTATGGGAGATTTTGCTGTTGTCCTCGGCACTATTTTGCTTCTCCGCGAAATTCTCTTCAGGAGTCTGCCACGTGTGTCTGGCACTGCTACGTGAGGCTGGACCATTCGTGGCCTCCCAAGATTCCGCACTATTACTGCGCGCTCTCAAATGCACTGATTCTGTCTCCATAGTAGGCATATCTGTTCAATCATACGTCGAGATTATTAGTCTCGTTACGACGATTATTGTGTTACATTATACGCAAGCATCTATTGCGCTTTGTTAATCATTAAC
Source organism: Eciton burchellii (assembly GCA_020341155.1). NCBI lineage: Eukaryota > Metazoa > Arthropoda > Insecta > Hymenoptera > Formicidae > Eciton > Eciton burchellii. Next base: position 554,870 of record JAHMML010000060.1, read on the forward strand.
GAAGAGCAGGATATACAGCGTGCTGTTGTTGCCGCTATAATAAAAGCATCCATGAATATGCTGCTATTTTGAATTATTGATGTGTCATAAAAAGCTCATTAACAAAAACATTAAAGGGGATAGTTAATCCCTTTTGTGCATAACAACGCCGACAAACTTACAACTTTCCATAGTAACTCTCGCACAGAGACAAATTTGAAATTGTGTCTCTTTTAAATATATGTGTGTGTGTGTATATATATATATATATATATATATATATATATATATATATATGATTTATGCTGAATTATTAAGATTAATTATAAATTTATTCAACATTGTCATTATATTTAAAGCAGAAATTATATTTTTATATTAAATACTTATATTTTAATTAGACATGTGGGAAGCGAATAAAACAAGAATGTATATTAATTAGCTTACAGTGAGACTATAATAATATCTTGTGATCGCGTTCACACAGAATGCAAATGAATCGACGACACATGATGACACAAAAGACGACAATACACAGACAGTTCGACACAATTTCTTGATCTTATCTACCTTTACTTTCTTTATAGTCGATCGGCGGCTTGCAATGGATATACTTGCTGCCTATAGGAATTATTCTGTTGCCTGTCAATACTGCACCTAAACGACGATACTTGTTTATTCAGCATTAATTTAAGAACTCATTGTTTGATTGATTTCTGATTAACGGCAAGAGTTATAGCGATTATCAGTCAAAGCATCGATTGGAAAGTGAAAGAGCAATCGTATTGTTTTTTATTTATATTTACCAGTATCAAGAGACTTGGTTTCTCTAGCCGGTATTCTCCTCGGTTCCTGACTCTCGGCCTTGGACTCGAACTCCCGTTTCCGCACAGCCACGTTCGGTACGCTTCTCTTGTTTGCCAATCTAGACAACTCGCTTTTGTAAAGATTCGTTCGGTCGCCAGCAGGTTCGTCCTCATCGCTGAGCAGACGACCAGATTCAAACTGTTTAGCGCGCCTCGAGACGATTTGCAAACCTTGCGGTGGCACCGGAAACTTGATGTCATTAGCTTTCTTATCTGGTCCTGGCGAAGACGGTAGCGACGAAGAGCCATTCCGCGTTTCCTGCGTGCTCTGTTGTTGATTCGTACTGATGTTCTCATGTATTCTCGACAGTGTACTGACGAAACTGCCTTTATTCGTGTTGCGGTACTGTTGCTCTTTCGCGAGATCGTTGTCGTAAAGGAGCGGCGAATAACAGTGATCTTCCGACATGGATTGATTGTCTGCAAACTGCTGATCGTTATGCGATTTGGAATACTCGGAATTAGAATCCACATCCTTTATCCTTTGTACACTCAGATTTGACGGCTTGTTTAGCAGCTGATTTGAGGCAGCTTTAGCAGAGACGTTTCTCTCCTGCGAGGATCTTCTCGTGGGAGATTGTTGTCTTTGCTGTTGCTCATTTTGGCCAGGCGGCCAGACTGGTCTTTGTAATTTCTGCGGTCTCGCGTAGAACTCTCGCTGGATCACAGCGGCCTGGTTAAAACCTGACAACGACGGCGGCTCGACGGACCAGCTAATAGGATGACTCGGCCGACGCAGGAACTCCGCTTTCTGCTCGAAGCTCTTGCGTAGCCTGTTCATGATGACGGAATCGTCAGAACACTCATTGCCGGTCAGGGTCGAGTTGGAGTCGTAGGGGGATACGCTATCTTTGCTAGCGATGGGCGATGAATCTCGGCGCGACTCGATGCTCAGCCTACTGGACTCGTTCGATCTTAGCGCATCGATACTGCCGTAACTCAATGATTCGGAATCGTTAGTAGTACCGCTGCCTTCACTGGCACGTCGTGCTACCATTCTCTTGATCGGCCGATAGATTGGCACCTGCGGTTCTGCCTGCGACATTGGATAACGCAGCAAAGATGGCTGGTAGTAATGATGCTGCGGATGATGATCGCTGACGTGCACGTGTTCGTAAATCGGATCGTTGATCCTATCGTAGATCTGCTCATTGCTGGGTCGCGAATATACCGATTCAGGACGCGTTCTATCATAGAGATCGTATCGCGAATCTTGGGACGAACGACCACTGTAGATCTGCGAACTCGCACCGCTAGATTGTGCGTCCTCATGCAACAATTGCAACTTTCTCCCGGAAATCCTGGCGTCGTCCGAAGGATCGTACAGAGCATTCGTTTCTGTTATACCTCTTCGTTGCTGTTGCAATACTGCAATTTGAGCTTCCGTAGGCGGTTGCGTGATTTGTGCGCGACAATGTGGTGAGTCCATCGTCGATGGTGCCATTCTGCTATCCGTGTACGCGGACTGTTGACCTCTACAGTTAGTCTCCTCGTGATGATTAGGACTCTCGGACGTCGGCAGAGAACAGACCCAAGACTGCCGCGTTCTCGATGACGGACCTGGGATCATGCTGCTAATCGACCTACGCTGTTTCTGCGACAATCTCTCCGGGGAACGCAATCGCGGTCGTTGATTCGTCTCAGGATTGTGCGCTGTTTCACCAAAGTACTAAGAGATTCAGACAAATGCATCTCATTCATATTATAATTCTCACTTTGCAGGCACAGTGCCATTAGATATGTATGGATAGGCGACTGAACTTTCGAATGCAAATATCTTACATCTTACAGAGAATTCTACATACTCTTTGTAAAATATCGTCCTCCTTGGAAACTACGAGGAGCCGCAGCCACGGTCCAGCCTGATGTATGCGTTGTACCACACTGGCGTATTGCTCGCCTCTGGTGGGCGTTCCATCGACGGAGACGACGCGGTCACCGGTGCGCAATCCAGCTTCGGCCGCCGGTGAATTTGCACGTACCTGCTTCACGAAAATCGTGTCCATAGGCTCATCGATCTTCGTCCGCTCGTGTCCCGGCAGCATCTGCAACAATTGCGAAAGATTTCGTTTCACTTCATCCGCTCCGCTTCATCCAACTTTAGACATCCCTCCCTCCCTGTATATCAGCCGTATTTGCCGGCTTGCCGTATTTACTTACGCAGCAGGACTCGGGCGGATAGACGATGAAATGCCGCAACGTGAATCCGTAGCCATTCTCACCGCGTCTGAGCAGGAGAGTTCGAGGACCACGAGGCGGAGAATTCTCCTTTTGCCCGGATCTAGAAGATACCTGGATGGGTCCACTTGGGTTGGATCCTGAACCTGGTCCTGGTGCTGGAGGCGGCGGGGACGAGTGTCCTACCTATATGCAATTGATCGATTAGCGACAAGCTCCTCAATAACAATCACCGTGTCTGATGTCTGCTGTTATTCTGCAGACGCTATCTATGCTTCCCCTACTTCCCCTTACGCGCAGATCGTATTTTAGCAGATCGCGATTTGATATCGTTATTTATTTCAGCAAGTTCTCGATTATTCGACGTCGATGATAAGCACACTTGAGCAAAGCGGGCAGATCACGAAAATATACATACGTCTTACGTTTCGCGAAACTCCACGCGTACACGTCTGTTAATGGCTATTCGGCATCAAACAGCCAACAAACAGTCGTCAAATACTGAAGCCCGGATTAGGCTCGAATTACCGAAATAGAATTCCGAATTCACCCGCGAACTGTGTATTTGCGGAACATCGATCGAGTTGCCTTTTCTCTCTCTCTCTCTCTCTCTCTCTCTCTCTCGCTCTCTTCCTCTTCCTCTTCCTATTTCTCAGTTTCGTTTTTGCGCTATGTAACGTCTGGGTAGACCGGCTAATACTAGAAAAGTCGGTGCAACGCGAAAACGCGGCAGACAGACTTGGTGGATATCCGCCAAGAATTATTCCAAGCCGACCCCGAAGTGGAGGCGGCCGAACTGGAGAGATGTTGAACGTTCTCGCTCATTCGCGGAGCGAGTTGAGTAAAGTTTGGCGAACCGCCAGGGAATACGCGGCTCGGGTTCGCTGAAATGCGCACCTAAGATCGAGACGAACGGAATTCGCGTCGCCCGAGATAAAAAGGCGTGCAAGACGTTGCGGAAGTGAGAGGCACGGGATCTATATGAGCGTTGGAAAAAAATCGAGATTAAGAGCGGACTGTCAGTAGCTTTGCATGACAGACTTGCATGGATTCCTGACTTGCAGGATCCGAGATCCGAGATCCCGCTTTTCTCTTGAGATTTCTCCCATTACGTTTACGATACGACAACAGTGGTCCGAGGAGAGGAGTGCTCGCGTCTTCGATACGCAATGCTTATTTCGTTTACACGAAAAGTCGACAGAGCGAAACTGAGGGCTGGACCAGAGAGCCTACAGCGAGATAAAATCTACCTCGCTTCGTTTCCCGTCCGAAATATATACGTTCAGCGCGTGCACGATCCGAGCTCGTCTCTTAAGGCTACCCTTTAAATCCACCAATGTCCACCTTCGTCGTCAATTAGCCCGTTCGGTCAATTACCCCCGAGCAAGCACGGGGAGAAGAAGAAACGGAGGCGACGCGCAGCAGGGAGACCCGATATTAGGATTCATCACGAGGGGCATCTCCCCCCTGCATCCGCCGATATTGTTTCTTGGCGCGTATGGTTTTCCGGTGTTTCTTGGCGAGCGAAGTCGGTCGATCGGCTGTATCCCTATATGCATGGAAAACAGTTCGTACGAACGAGCGAATCGGCGACGATGTAGGTCAGAAGAGAATAGGCGTTGTCAACGGTAAGTGGGTCACCAAACCGAGCGGTGCGCAGCCCGGTCAATAATTACACGGACACGTACGCGCGATGCCTCGACACGTCTTCGTACACGCGTGTCCCGCAACGTCGTTACGCACTGTAAACCGACACGCGGTGTCTTGCGTGCGATCGACGCGTCTTCGTGGTCTGCTCTGTGCCTGGAGACAGGGAGAAGAACGGGGAGAGGCGGACATGTGTGCGCATACTAAAACTGCTCATGGGAAGAGGGAACCCCGCGCAAGGTCGCGGATATATTAACGAGCTCATTTTCTCACCCTCGAATCGCAACGTTGCGCTTTCGTTACGCCCAGAGCGCTGCTGATTTAACGCCTTCGCCAATAAAGAGTATCGCAACGCGCGTTGCACTGCGCGTAAATATTGAATCCGTATCTCTGATATGCCGTCGTATGTTTCGAAATGATTCCCCGAAAGCCACGCCAACACGCGTATTCCACTGACTGACCTGTCGAGACTACGAGACTGACGCACGTGGCGAACAGGTAAAAATTCAGCGTGCTGAGTCATCGGTGATGCGCACAGCAGCGAAAGCGTTTCATGTTATTATACACGATTTCACGATACTCGAGGAAGACAATCCAAACATCAAGCGGATGTCATGCCTCGGCTTCTACTTCCTGTTTCCGCGAAGCTTTATAAAACGCGCGACCTGGCTCTCCCGAAGAGGCTCTCCCTTTCCAGATTTCGCCAGGCTTGCCTAAAGTTTTAATCGATTGTCGGCCGATTGCAAACCGGTTCGCCACGCCAACGTGGAGATTCCGATGTTCGATTCGAAGTTTGTTATTCTCTCCGCTGACCGCGACGCTCGCCGTTTCCGCTTTCATCGACGAGGACGCGGTGCGCAGTTCCGACATCGATAACGTCAAGTTCCGGCGAGCGTTACCGCTAATGTTCGCCATTCGGGACAAGCATTATGAGTCATCCGCGAAAGTCGCATTCATTTTGACGACCGGCCGCTGCTCGACACAAGGATCGACAGTGGATTAAGTAGACGCGAGCAAAAATCAGATGCAGATCACTCGCATTAAAAACAGAAATTAATTTTGGCTCGACTCCACGTGGACCGCGGACGGGGATCTGTCGCGCCGCGGAACCGAAATCCGCGCAATTGCGCGGATTCGTCCGAGGGAAAAAAAAGACAGGCCGTTGCTACGCAGAATGATTACACGTGATTATGATAAGTAGTCTACACGCAGCGCAGACTACGTACATTAAATAGCATCGAGTGAAAGAGCGCGCGTAATAGGGAGGAGAGGTGGATGCAACCGGACGAGACGTCTCGCTTTCTTCATTGAGTGCGGACTTTATAACTTTTGCGACGTATCACGCCTCGGCACAATACGCGACACAACGGGGATTCCCCTTCCGTTCATGTCACGCGATGGCTATTCTTGTTTTACGCCAATCGTCGCGCATCATCTGCCGGCGTTTTCCCCATACCGGTGCTAATGCCATCCAGTATGCTCTTCGGTGCACGGATAGCTTATATAATCCCGCTTTACAACGAATCTTACATAAGAAGCGACTGCGCGATCGACGACCGATAGTCGGTTTCCAACTTTTCTAACGGCTGAAAATATACAGCGACGAATGCCGCTCATCGGACGGCTCATCGTTCCAACATTTATACGATGGCTTATCCCGCCCAGCCGTAGCGTCGACTGATACAATTAGACTTGGGAAATGAATCCAATAATGGATAATGAAGAATAACGAGAAAAAGCGGCATGTTCTATCTCGCTCTCGAGTTGTGAGCGTTTCCGCGTTGCATCGGTGATCCGCTTTCCTTTACAAGAACGAGCGAAATTATTCTGAACTTGAATCTGGAGCACCGTATTATTGTTGATTATCGAGATGGCAAAATTATCAGTGAAACAGGAATGATTCTTATGATTCGAGAATAAATTCGGCCAATAAATCCTCATGGGATGCGCTTTCTTTCATCATTATTCAATCACCGGGTTGTCAGATGTATCGAAAAATACGTTCCACTTTGCGTTAATACATTGCACCCTAACAGAATTCTTGGCGTACCCGACGATGCAAATGCTCGACTTGCTTGAACTATTCTTCATATTGTCCACTTAACAGCAACCAACAATGCGTGCAATTATCAGTTGCTTCAGCTCGTGACTTCGACTCGTTCGGTATGCAAAGCGATGATCGTCGAATTAAGAATGAAGAAAAAGAAATCTTCAGGGCGTCCTGAATCGCTCGAGCACGCCATCGCTTCCTTTTCGTCATCGTGGACGTGCTTCGAATCGAGGCGAGCGCGAGCGTTAAACGCGACGCGTTTAAAAAGCGGAATGCTTCTACCGTGATGTGACCTCGCTGTAGCGTGTCGCTTAAAGAAAATGAAAAAGAGGACTACCGAGAGCGGAGCGAGCCAAGGCTCTCCCGCAAGACGGCTGAATGAAAAGCGAGGAGCAAAAGAAGGGCGGGAAAGGATCCCACCAGAAATTCTGCGCCCTGCGTTTACCGGCGATTCACTTTGTTGCGCTGCGGTGTTTAACGTCCAAGAATTCACCGAAATTTATCCGTTTACGCGGAGACAATACGATGCATCATCACCCGAAATTCGATTCCCGCATGAAGCATGAATCGAACGAGTATCTTCTGCTTTGATATCTCCTCGATGCTATCTTCTTAAAACTTCTCAACTGATTTCACCGTTTCAAATCCCTTCAACGTCGCATATCCGTCTACGGATCTCTGTAATGAAAATCAGAAATGAGATCCACTACGTTTCGATGACGCGAATGCTCTCATCAATCAAGCTGCGTTCTTAGTTCCTGGCCGGAGGAAGATAAATTCCGCAGGAAGGAGGTCTTCGTAAATTGGATAAGTTTCACATAGCATGTCACCGGCTGACTTACCCGTGGATTAATCGAGCGTGAAGTTCATCGCTATGGAACAGTCGCGAGGACGGAGAGTTCTTCAACCCGACGACGAGTTTTTCCCGTGAATGAAAAGAGTAATCTACCGCGGTGTGTACTGATGGATAAATCGTCGCTATCGCCGCCGCCGCCGCCGTCGTCGTCGACGTCGCGATCGGTTTCGTTATCGTGATCATTATCATTATCGCCGATGCCTTCATTGCCTCTTAAACGTCAGATAACGAGGCCTCATCGCGCGATTATTTATCGGCATTATTTATGCGCGCGCTCCGACGCGAAAAAATCCCAGCGAGCAATGACACATACCCGTGATTCGGAGTCATAACTGACACGACAGTCGGGCCGATACTGCCGCAACTTGCGGCAACCGACAGTGCTGTCGACAGTGACCGACCATGGGAATCCGCAAGCATGATGTGCGCACTACTCCCTCCCGCGACGTCGCGTCATCATTATCGTCACCTCCTACAAAACAGCCGCCGCTGATAGCCTATGATCGTGGCACGCGCATTCCGAACCGCTACCGTTTCACGAAACGACCTCTCGACATCTCGACATCTCTCGATGTATCGTATCGCTCTCTGCCTCGCGTCGGAAGCGCTCTGTTTTCTTCTTTCTTTCTGCAGATGTCCGTTCCTTTGCGATATCGCTCCGTCGAAAGTCGACGAATACGCACATGCGATGCATATCTTAATTTTATTATTTATAGGAGGATTATTGTCTAGTTCAAGTCCACGTTAAAAGAGTAACGTATGGAATTTATCTTTTGACCCCTCGCCCAAAATGCAAGTTTACGCAAAGTGTAATCTGTAGAGCAGTCAGCGAGATACTTTGCTTGAGGTGAAGTTATCTGTATTTTGAATAGAGAAGCCAATGAATCGCTGACAACGTGAGAAAGACGATACTCGCAGTTGAAAACGAAAGTTCGTTGTACGCGAAAGTTAAATCGGTCGTCCAATTCCTCGATCGCGGTTGCGAGCCTCCTTTGATTTCGCCGATGAAAAACGCGACATTAATGTGCCATAATAATAATAACAACGTGGAGTAATCAAGTTCTCGTCATGCTCGAGTTTTCTTCGAGATAATAAAAAGTATTTGGCAAAAGTATTTTACGTCGCACAAAGACGCTCATGGAAAATCAATCAGTCATTGCGAGAATTCTTCTTTGAAATACGACGAACCTTCAGTATGACATTGCGGAATGATGATGACGAAGCGAATAAAATCTCTCGATTGAGGAACTTGCAAATTAAATCTCGAGATATCTCGAAATCGTATTATTACGAGCGAAAAACTCTCCAAGGATGAGTGATAATAACAACAACAACATGTATAACCTTCATTTTTTGAACACGGAATTGAGATAGTTTCGAGATAAATTCCTCGATCGAGGATGAGATGCAGCGGGAAAATCAAAGCGGAGAATTGCAAGTATAGCAAATTCTCCTTATTTTCTCGTCTCTCTCGTCCATGCGCTACTTTTTGTTACACTTGTTACTTTTTGCTACTTCCGAGACAATGATACGGGCTCGCGAACAGAATCGATATCTGTTCGAGTGCAGCGCGATCGAGTCGAGGCGAGCGCGGCTCTCCGTTAAAACGAAGCGAATTGCAGAACGACAGCCTTCGACGTTTCTCGCTTCGTTTCAATCGAAAGGGCCAGCGACCGGTCCGCTTTCGCGAACGCGAACACAGTTGCGGACTACACCGACATTTTGCACGCGAGTGCACGCAGTGGATCGGATCGAGTCGGTCGTTGTTTTAGCTGCACCGCGTTATACTTTCTGCACTAAAAATCAAACGCATGCGTATTCGCGCATGGGTAACTGGCAGCAAGAAAGGAAACAAAAGAGACGAAAGTACAAATTAAATTCAAATGAAATTTCGGCCCGCCAGCAAGTAGAGTGGAAAGATCTCGCTGATTGGTTAGTTACCGCTGCGTGACGGTTACATTTATCTCGAGCCACGGGTTTAGGGAATATCTCTTTTTTTTCTTTTTTCTTTTCTTCTGCTGGCAAAGATCGTGACTTCCGAGCGGGGATACTCGGCAAATTGCCGCGTGAGAAGAACGCGCCTCGTTCTATCCAATGATGATCCGGTATTCAACGGTGCGACAATTAGTTTAATCGCGAGAGACGTGTATGCGCAGGAAACTACAGGAAACTTCGCACCGCGAAGAAACGATCATTGGACTGTCACGGGAGCTCACGAATTGATCCAACGTTTTCTGAAATGACGTGCACGAGCGGATCGCCAAGATGCAAGATCTTGCGTTTGATTCCATCACATAATTCCTATCCTATATTGTATCCTATATTGATCGTATAACCTATCTATCGCTATGTCTAGGCTGAAGAAGGCTCTCTCTCGAGAGCGTCAGCAGGATTAATTCTCGTTAATTTTAGGCGCGCTCCTCGAGAAAACGTTCTCGAACGCACCGCTCTTTTCCAAGAGGAAACCGGCGTCTGCTTTTTTTATTCGATAAGACCACGTACGCACGTTGCTCCCCGACATGCCGGCCGGATTTGCGTCATCGTAGGCAGATTCAGGCATACATGATCGCTGGACTAATCGGAGAAGCAATCGATGAGCGAGCATTGTGGCAAGAGAATGCGATGGTATGCTTTGCCTGATTATGCCATGGGTCAACGCGAGAAATACGTCGAGTGTGCCTCGCGAACTTCGCTTCGAAAAAATACTGCGCAAAACGCGCCAACGGAATAACGCGCGAGGCTCGGCGTCGTAACCGCGCGCAACCAGACTGCGAGATAAAACGTCGAATTCTTCGACGGAAGAATTTTCCTGCGTAAATTCCGATCTCGCACAGACTTCCTCACGAAAGGGACGCGCCTCTCGATAATCGAGCGTTACTATCGAGTTACATTCCGTTTTAAAAGACGCGCCCCCCTCCACGAAAGCGCGCTCCGGCAGAGGAGCTCTTTCAAGTAGCGGTGGATTTATAGAAACGCAGAGGAGAGCCGGGAAATTTGTATAAGATCACTGCAGGATTTTAAAGTCCGGTTTATTTGCTCTCCGGTATAACACTCGGTGGACTATTTTTAAACTGCTTATTTATGCAAACTGCCACCGTGCGTGCGGCTTTACCACTGCTCCCGCAGCACTCTCGCGGGATGCTTCGAGAATCTTCGCAAGAGGAAGATCCTCGAGCCGCATCCCGCGTCCTGATTTATTTCCGCCTCGGAGGAGTGTCGAAATTCCCGCGATAATCGCCGAATAATCGAATCGATGCGCGATTCATGCGCGGAATGCGACTTTCACCGATCGATTTTCGGAGCGTCTCGTCGAGCAGCTGCGACGCGTCTCGGCGACAGCCTCGCGTCAGCGATTCGCAATAAATCACACGCTCGACGACGATCAAACTTGTTCCTCCGGACGCCAAGCACGTGGGACGTTCGCTTCTTGCGAACTGACGTTTCTTGTCGTCAAACGTTCTCGAATCTCCTTTCGGGAAATTCCGAATTACAGTCGAGACTGTGCTTCTAACCTCGCGAATGTCGAGAATGAGCACCGCTGCTCGAGATTGCGATACCGATTGCGGTGTCAGAGTGCAGAATGCATTCTGAGGGCAATAAAATGAAAATTCGCGGCAGAGCGGATCGTTGGAACACGTGCTCGATTCAATGACAGGATATACCGTAGCCGTGTTCCTCTCGCCACCTATGTATAACCTTTTTTTTTCTGCCGTTTTCTTTCTAGGGATCACCGAAGGATTCCGCGTCGCAAAGAATCGGGAGGCACGTGATTGGTTAATCAGCGAGTCGATCTATCGATGATGAGTGTCGCTTACCCCGTGCGGCTGCCTGATGAAGCCCCGGTGGTTATTTCGCTCATCAGCCATTGCACCGTTTCCTGAAAGCAATCGGAACGTGTTATAACGATTCGACGCTGCGATGATGATTTGTGTATTTAATAAAAATCAAAATCAAATCAGCTCGATTATCGTGTAGTAGCGGATAGCCGATGTTAATTAATTGCCGTTTCAATCAACGGAATATTTCGGAATGATCGACATCGGTCTATCTTTTTGCTCTTTCTTATTAATGTACTTTTGTATAAATTATCATTCGCGAGACACAAGCTGAGATTCAGGTCAAGGAGTCGTGTTCTTTATATAATTGAAACACCGATGTGCATATGTGCGCATATACACGCGCGTGTGCGTGTGTCGGTGCAATAAAAACAGGATAAGAGACGATGGCGACTTATCGAATACGTCGTAAAGCACAAATCTGATATTCATAATCACTGGAAGATCTTTTATCCAGCCCGGCCATCAATTTATTATCGACAACTCATCGATTCATTTGATCTTACCGGGCTGCGCGATCGGATTGAATTTGTATGCAAACAACTGATTACATAAGACTCCCGCCTTTCCACGATCCCAATTCCTACGAAAGCGCTTGGTGACCGTGACGATTCCTCCCCGCCGATTTTCCTGAATTGCCAGCCCGGCCGGCTATTCCGATCTCGCAACGATCGCGAGTCCTCGCGTTCTAGCGGTTCTCCTCTTTTGAGTGACATCTTGGCATTCGCGGAATTAACGTCATTAGACGTCAATTGACGTGGTTGGTTTCACGCGAGAAACGTCGCGCACACGTAACGCGCGCTCGGCGTGCACTGGAAGAAGCTCCAATCACGTGAAGATAATCGTGAAGATCGATACACGACCGTGTATCGCGATATCGCCCCGATGTTGAGATCGATTCTCCCGCATCTCGCTCTCGCAGAACGTACGCCGAGCGTGGCCGCGCGACGCGAAATTTTACTCGATTGTATGTAAATGCAATAATAATAATAATAATAATGATAGTAACCAAAAGAAGAGATCCGTGGCATACTTATCCGTTTACTCCAAACGTTAGGGCTGCGCTCAAGGATGCGATACGCATATCGACTCGCGATTGTATGCTGTCGATAATAGCAAGATCATACGAGGCGAGGCAAGGAATTGATTTGCTTAACTTTCCGTCTTCTTCTCTCGGCGAGATCACGGTTGCAATCGAAGAACCGGCTACGAGAAGTGCACGGAGTGCACTCTCCAAGAGTACTCTACTCGGCCGCGTCAATTACGTCAAGACGCGGCTTGTACTTCTTTCCTTCTCCTCGTTCGTTCGTTTGTTTTTTTTATACCGCAACGGACATACCAACTGCGGCTGTAACTACATTTCACGGCAATGTGGAAACGGTTCGAGATCGAGCAGGGCGAGCGTTGCGTGCAACGCAGACGGGCGTATCGAAATACGAAGCCATTCGGCCGCAGCTGCACCGCGCGCGTCCAAATGAGAGGGGGAATCGATCGCGGGGCCCACTCGCGGGAAAAAGTGTATTTTCGTGGATTGAATCCGCGAGTAATCTTGTTTGTTTCGCACGCGATTCCATCGATGTAGACGGAGTAGGAGAGCAGATACGCGCCGCTGATACCTATTATACCGTGTGAAACGCGTATCGTCGCGAGCTTATCTCGAATTCTGAAGGAAAGAGTACGCGTACGCGCGCGCGTACGCACACACGTACGCGCGAAGCCACTCCCAGCGAAAGATAATTTTAACCGATATCAATGATCCGATATGGCCGATCCGTTGGGAACGGATTGCGTTAAACAGCGAATTCGCAATCAGCGAAATTGATAAAAATGAGAAGCATCTGCAACGATGCCTCGCCGAAGTGAAACTCGAACTGCTCGCGAATCGCTTGGCGCTTCGCGCTTTTGTGCGATCGTTCCGCGCAATTTGAGGACGAATATCCGAGAAATGAATATCTCGCTTCGTCGCGCCTCGGGATGCGTCAGGATAAAGCTGGTGAGCGTGTCTCGCGCGTCTCTTTATAGAAACGCGCCTTGAAACTCGATAACGGCGTTGTCGTTTTCGTTGTTACTTGAGATCGGGCAAGCTTGTAACAACGCTACAATAATTGCCGCCGACACGCACGTGCCTTGGTTGCATTTTACGTGCGTGTACACGTACGCACGTACACGCACGCGTGTGAACATGTGTACAACGCGATCTTGGCCGCTTCGTTTATTATTGCAAGGCGATATCGATCATTATGGACTGCTCGCGATAAACAGTTATCGACGCGCGCGCATCGCCTTTCCGAAAATTGGATCACGCGATTGGATGCGCTCTGCGTCAAAGCCGAGGGACTTTGACCGGAGAATGAGTACATCACTGTTTGACGACGCGACACACGGCTTTGGCTCTTCTCGATTTTCTCCTCCCTCCTCCCTTCTCCCTTAGATCTCAATAATTACTAGATCCCTTTGGTGGCCGTAACAATTGCGTACATCGCGCGTAAGCGAGGTTAAGAATAACGAACTGGGGAAGGATTCTGCTCCAAGTAGAGAAGGTGCATACAAAGGTGCCAGAAGGTGCACGCGCGGGGCACGAATTTGTCTCCGCGAAACATCAGACTATCATTTACAAACGCACGTGATACCTGGAAGCTTGCGTTGAAAGAGGATCGCGGAATGAACCGCGCTTCACGCCGACAAACGGACCGACTGGATATTTCGCGTTCAGCTTCTCCACTCGTTTGCGTTCTTAGCGCGCGTCTAGGGGAACGTCGGTGGCCAGCGGGACGCATCGGGATAACTTAATGGGAGCGCAAGGAGAGCGGCATCGCGCTGCAAGGCTGCAACCGCGCGTCTCCCGAACGCGGGACGGGGGGGGAGGAGGGAGGGAGGGAGGGAGGAAGCGAGGGGAAGGGGGGCAGGAGCAGGAGGAGGAGCCCCTCGTGGACGTGCCACATCCGTGCCGTATGTGCGGCTACGATGCGGACTCGTGCGAGCGTGAACGAGGGGGATTTACGCGCGTCGGTGTGCGATAACGGTGTGCACGGCGATGCAGCGGCGATGCCGCGAGAACGCGAACGATCGCACGAACAGACGAGGCGACGGAAAGTGCGCGAAAGGGGAACGGAAGACGATGTCGGTGAATCGGAGCAGATCACAGCGAGCCGCCGTGAATACTCCTCCGGCTGCCTCCAGCGATCGGTCTCCTTCCCCCCTCCCCCATCCTCCCACCCTCTCGCTCTCACACACACACACATACACATTCTCTCTCTCTTTCTCTCTCTCCCTCTTTCTCATGCACCTTGCCATGTACCTCGCACTGGGGATATCGCGCACTGTTCGTAGTCGTTCGCAGCGCCTCCGCTGGCCCACGAAGACGCGAGGAGCCTCTTCTCATCCGCGTCCGGCGTTGCGCCGAGAAGCCGACGTGGCTTCGCTCGTCTGAACGCCGTGAATGCCCGTTCGACGATGACGATGATGATGATGATGATGATGATGATGATGACGACGAGAATCGCAACGGCGGCGAGCCACGGGCTCCGCCGCTCCGGGATGCATTATAGCGCCGTTGCGTGCGTATCGCCTGCTCTCTTTTTCTTTTTCTCGCCTTTTCTCGTCTCTCTCTCTTTCCTTACATTCGTGCCTTCTGGACACATACACACGGAACGACTCAAACTCGCAGCACTGGGGACACACACATGACGCAACTCGATCCGGTCAGTATCGCACTATCGAGCCACGATCCGCGGCTACGTTCATTCGGCTACGCGGATACTTACTGGAAAAACACACGCTACCTGGCGCGCTTGTAACGACAGCACCGTGTTAGTAACATGGCCAGACTTACTCTGCTAAACGAGAGGCCGCTCTCGCCAGCCGTCCAGCTAGGCCGCGATATCCGCTTCCCACCAACCAGATGGAGGAAACCCGATCGCGTTGGTAGTTGACTGTGTATGCTTCAGAGAGACTCGTGCCGCCATCTTGGCGATATCTCAAAATCACTAGCATGCATCGGTGAATTTAGAGCATATCGCGTCGATAACGTACATACTATCCGATAATAAGACTGATTTGAATAAGATCGAACGTGCCATAGATCGATCCCGCGTCCGAAATTCGAAATCTGGTAATTAAAGAAATGGGATTCCAAAAAGCGTCCAAATCTGGCTTTGATCTTCTTCCTAAAGAAAGAAGATCCAAAAGAATTGACGTCTATCAGATCTGGTAAATAATTTATTCCTTCACATTCTTCCTTCTAATTTCATTTAATTCCTTTAATGAACCGATAAGCAGTAATCATACACGTCATATGGTTAAAAGACTCAGAACAATGCATTGATATTGTTTTTTCGTAGAAATGTGCGTCACGTTATGAATTATATAATGTCCCTCGTAATTATATTAAACCCTCCTCTCATTATTTACTTTGATCTGCACCGCTTCCACAGAAAGATGTATGCCAGCGAATGGAAGACGATGTAAATGACGATCATAAGAATGATATCCGGCCAGAAGTTGCCCTCGTCAAAATCATAACGATCCAACACCTCGGTGCCTTCGGTGAAACAGGGTAGCTCCGGTCTGGTGATTTCACAGGCTATGCAAAACAGATCCCTTATGTATTTCGCAGAAAAATATGCGCTTGCATATAACTCACATATGTTGTGTATACCCCTCCATTGGATAATAGTGAGAGCCTCCGTCGAATGTAGCAACCAGGAGCAGTATCTTATCCATTGAACGTATACAGGCAGCGAGCTGGGAGCAATCGATTGAGTATCAATAAGGGAAGGGTTCCATGATGAGAAATCGAGCAAGAAAAAAGTAGAAGAAACTTTTTGAAATTTTTATATGTGCGTAAATAACTTTAAAAGTTAATGAACAAAACTGAAAGAAACGAGCATACAACGAGGATAGAAGAATAGATATAAGATAGAAGAATAGGATAGCATGGTTAATTAATAATCCCGAGATCTAAAGTTCAATCTTCATATCAGTGGAGTGATAATATTCACCTAGGAGAACATTGATTACAGATACCTCAATTTTATGAAGAATCCCATAGTTATCATAAGAATATTGTCAAAGACTACCATGTACGCCATTGTCAATGGCACGCTCTCAAAAATGATTGAGAAGAAATACCCTGAGAATGCGGACAAATCAATATACAGTCGATAGTTATAATCGGATTCGCGATGAGGACTTACCGCAAGCGGTAGATATATTAATCGTCAATACGGTTACCAGTATAGTCCAACCGAAAGCGTCCATTGTGGGACGCAAGCCCGCTAACCAATATATTATCACGGTAAACAACACCGATTCCATCAATAAACCTGGTATCTGAAAAAATTTCTCACGATATGAGAGCTGATGGGGGATTCTTTACATGTATTATACGTGTACATTTAACTGAAAAACTCACCAGCGATATCACTCGTGCTATATAATAAAGATGAACAGAGTACATGCCGGCTCTGTATTCCCGAAGAAGAAGCGGCAATTCCTGCGGAATGAATGCTAAACTCGCATACATGGGAAAGAATGTGTTTTCGCACACCAGAAGATAAATGGCACCCTCCGTAGCTTGAATGCGCAGTTGATCAAAGTCGACGGTGCTTAGAAAACACAATCCGGCGGCTGTTGCAATGCTCTGCAATGTGATGCATCGTTAGTCCCTATAAAAGTCTAGGATATAGATATCGCAAACATGCTCCGGTTTTGAATAGTCGGCTTAATCAGTCCGCTGCCAAGTGATTGTTCAAATATTAATATCCCCTGCATTGCCATGATGTCAGTTTTCTGTTATTTACCATCTTCTGCAGTATCCTGATCATTTGCACTGAAGGATCCCGCCAAATTCGCAAAAATCCGCGATGAATTAACCAGTATAGGCATAACCAACAACTTGGTTCCTTGCTGAATCAAGGAACGTCGGTAATCAGAAAATCAGAACGTAAGCGATTAAGTGATTTACTTTCTTCGTTTAACTTCGCCGAAAGAGATACTTACAAGGCGTTTATATTGTTGGACTGAAACAAAGAAATAAATGTCTATCTGGGAGATTCATTTCATGGTCAAACCGTATATTCGTCCTCGACAATGGATCTGCTTACATCCACGGACTGCGAACAAGCGATGTTAAGTTCCTGTTGCAATATAATATCAATCTCGTTGCACGCTTCGCTCGTGAGAAACGCATCGCACATCCTCTGCGCGTCGTCTCTTCCGCTGCCGTTCGCGGTGTTGTGTGCGATCGCGATAGTTGCGACCAGGAAATCAGCCGGATTGTAATTATATGGACACTCGTAGCCTTGGCTATAGATTCAACAGTCTTATAATTTGATATTGTCTTAATCATCTAATTGTCTTATATATTAATGAAACCTGGAGAAAAACTGTATCGCTTGCGCGCTGGTACCAGCAAACGCTATTCTGCCATTAGCTAGAAGGATTATACGATGGAAGCTATTGAAGATGGTGGAACTCGGTTGATGTATAGTGCACAAAATCGTACGACCCTTCGATGCGAAAGAAGTTATGTGCGATACAAGGACACCGGCCGAGTGCGTATCTTGTCCCGTCGTCGGTTCGTCTAGGAACAATATTTCAGGATCTGTTAAGAGCTGAAAGAAAAATGAGTAAAGATCAATTGAATGTAAAGTCTATGATGAAGCTTTATTCAAAATAATATATTCTCTCAAAAATAGAGACATGTCACGAGAGAATACAGTCAAATAATATTATGATAAAACGTATGTAATATGATGTATGGAAAAAGAAGAAAGAAAACATGTAAAAGGAGATATAACAGCCAGGTATTCAAGTATAAGAGTACGTCTAAGATATATTAATCATGCAGATGCGCACTTCAGTGACGAAGACTAATCTCTTCTTTTCTCCACCCGACAAAACTTTGCCATCGTCGCCACCGCCGATGCGAGTGTTGCGTCTCTTGATCAGACCGATGTCTCTCAGCAAACGATCGATCTTCAGCCGAACCTCCGAGGTGCGGATTCTCCTGTCCAGTTTCATCCTGGCCTTGAAAAGAATGGTCGAAGATATAGCTCATGACGCTGGCGCAAGTGGAACAGCTGAAATTGTGCTTTACCGTAAACCAAATATGCTCATGGACCGTCATTGTTTCTATGAAGATGTTTTCTTGGTGCATAAAACCACTGTGATGTCTCATATACGAGGAGGTAATCGGCGTTCCATTCACGCGAACATCACCGTGCACTGCCACGCCAGCTGCCAATTCAACAAGCTTCGTATCTTTCCTATCTTTTTCAAGATCCAATTAGGAGAATTCTACTTACGTCCTGTACGGAACGCCAGTGCCGTCATTAGCGTGCTTTTTCCAGCACCGCTGCGTCGCGTGCAGATGATGGCATGTGAAGAAGAAGTAATTTCGATTATAGACTACACGCAAAGTAATCAACACGGTATAGCTAATTGTATAGCTAAAACAATTTACCTGCCTCCTAAAATAGCGGTAAGTTCGCCGCAGTGTACCACACCTCGCACTGAAAAAAGAAAGACATATCAACGTGTCTTTATTACTCTCGTTATCGATTATTACATCCGAGATAACGTGTACTAAATACCATTATTGATCAGCTGCTTGCTTATGGTGCACCGGTTTCGGTCCATCGCGTAAACGGATAAGTCTTGCCAGGAAAGCATCGTACCTGTCGTAATGCACCGGCTCTAGTTGATGACTTTGCACTTGATACCTAGAGAAATCCAAAATAAATAGCAGAATTCGTTATCTTCTTGAGAAAAAACCTATCGAAGTATTTTTATTTGATGATAATTGTAAAAACAATCTTAGCCGCGATTGTACGTTATATCTGATACATGATCTGCCAATTAAGTCTCCAAACGTATTTCTTATTATTCAATATCTTATTATAACACTCTAGAGTCGTTACAGATAATAGTTGATCTCCTATCTTTTCATGCATGCATGCATGCATTTCGGTATGTTTTTCACTGTATTATTGGAAACATCCAACATTTAAGAAAATCGATAGATCTAAATAAATTTTAAAATTTATAAATTTGATTTCTCCAAGAAATCTCACACCATTGTGAAATTATGACATTTAAAACACTTGTTAGAAACATTACACCAATTAACACATCTCTTCTTCCCTCTTCCTCTATTATCTTTCTTATATCGATACGAAAGTGATTACAGATAAACGATGCATTATGATCTCGCACTATGACATTTTAAGTCTACGATACGAAGGATGAGAAACTGATGGCAAGGTGCGAAAGATCGACAAAGATTGGCACTAAAAGCACGATTCTTGCGGACGTCGCTAGTTTCTCATCCTTCCGTTAACGTTGCCACCACTCAAAGCACTTGATGCACTTCGCTTCTTTCCTTCTTAGCTTTTCTTTGTCTTCACAGCTGAATATCCAATGTCAATGTAAACTTATTTATTTTTGTGGTATATTTATGCCGTTAATTTTCAGAGTTATCTCGATTATCTCGCTAAATCTCTCTAACGGTATTAGGATTAAGACACACAATGAGCGTACAATGACCGAGCAATGCGGTAATTCGACACCAATGACACTCATTCAATCGATAGCTTATTCGCGAATGCCATAGACAAGCGAGCGAATGTTAAAAACTTTCTCTTACCACCAAAAAGTCACTTCGTCATAGTAAACATTCATAATTCGGACCTCGCGCAGTATAATCGAGAACCGAAATCATGTATCTTTCCCAGACGAGATAAATCAATCCCAATCGATTTTATTTCGGGATCATCGTTTCTGACGATCGACAACTAGTAAACGACAACGGTGACAATAATAGAACTTTGTTTCTCTCGCTTCTTAGATTATTTATTACTCATTTTGCAGCTGGATAACAACCTCTTGGACGCCAGCAATTTTTTCAGAGATGCAAGCGTTCATTTCCTGGCCTCTTCCAACTGGAAATTTATGTGATTGGAACGAGCGCATTCCTATGACGCGTTTCTTAAGATTGTTTCTTACATCTTATGCATGCGCGGTCACGCAGTATGTATGGCAACCGGTTTGTAATAATATCTACATGCGAACGAAATCAACCTCGATACAAGAAACACCCATATGATAGATGGTAGTTGGCGATAGATGCGTTGTTATTCGGTCACACTTTCTCATGTTCCTATTATATTACTTTTTTGTGGTAAGCATGCATCAATATTGATATCCTCAAGGAGATACGCGGCTCATTTATCAACGTAAACCTGAACTCCTAAGGTTTCAACTTTTTAAATTCAGGAATAGAGAGATGGAATATATATACAGGATTATATTTATAAGGCAAACAAAGGTACACAAAGACGAGTCTTTTATTTCTTGCCGACATAATTTATAAATCCGATCATTATCTGCGAAATGAGAAACGATAATCGCGAAGCTACTTCGAACGACAAGTTTTCGATAGTAATGCGATGAATGCCAAGAAACGAAATGCCACAATAAGCATGAACAAGCAGATGATGTCCATCCAAAAGTCATCTTCCCTGAAATTGTAAATTTCAAGAACTGTGCGTCCAGATTTCGGACACGTCACGTTACTTCTCGTGCATGCTATAGAGACCACATCTGACCACTGATTGATCAGCAGTGCCTCGTTGCCGTAACGAAACCAGGACAAATACGAAAACCACACAAAGTAAGATGGGATGGACCTATCGAACAGGCAAAATATCAAATATTTCGATCAATATCTTTGGTGCTTTTATATGAAAATGATTCAAGATACTTACGCCGTATTTAAGAAGAAGCCACCGAAAAGCAGGAATGGTATTATTACGGCAGGGCCAATGGAAAGAGCTATAGATATCCCGTTGCTCATGCACGATATCAAGTAACCTTGAAGAGAGACAGAATTTAGCAAATTCGCTCTTGAAAAAAATATTAGGCGTTCTTGTAAGTTGCGTCTCTACAATTCTTTACGGTAAGCTACATTACCGAATGAAGTCGCTACATTGGCGACAAGAGCTATTATAGCACAGGCGACGAGAAAATGCTTCACGTCGGGATAAAGGCCGATCATGGGATAAACGACGATGGTGAAAATTAGCGGTACCGCGAGGAATATTGGCGCTTCCGCTAACGTCTTGCAGATGAAGTAGACGTCAGTGCGATACATCCCGTTTCTGTGCTCGCGAAGAAATATCGGCAATTCAGCGCAGAATACCTATACGCAGAGATGTTTTGAACATTTGAATAGAAAATTGCGCATCTCTGACAGTGAAGCTTAGATTTTTTTATAAAATTCGATAGATTCGTAATTCATTTTATATTCTTCAAATCTCACATTAATCACGGCAAAGATATTCTGGAAAGTCATGTTGGTAAGGAAAATGAACAGAGCACCATTGATATTCATCACACCGTCCTGATCCATTTGCTGACCAAAGTAAATCACGCCGATCAATAGCGAGATCATCTATATCAAAAAATTCCCTTCTTGTGAATAGCGTAAATAAGAATAACGCAGCTAAGCCACACTTCAAGATCTGTTCTTGCTTTTACTTAGTAAATCGAAAAAGTTTAAGTCAAGTTTTAGAGCGAATGCAGTAAAGGAAGATCTTCCCCATCACTTCCTTTAACAAATAGTATTGATAATCGAGCCATAAATTTTTATGCTCGCTGTTAATGGGAAACGTACGATAGTCTGTAGCAGTCGGACTTTAATGAGTATTGGTTCCTTGATCATTGATAGCCAAGATCGCCACAGGACAGCGCGGAATTGCTCGCACCAACTTGCTTTATAAGGCGATCGACAGGAATTTTTTGAATTCTTTAATCGCTTGAGGGAATCCTCGAACTCGCCGCGGATGGTCTCAGCCTCCAAGATGATCCTCATACCGTATTCGCTTTTCTGGAAGATATCGCACGTTGTATTGATTGCGTGTTTACAGGTCAATTCTCGTCCCGGTATCACGGCCAGTACTTGTATGAAATGATCTGCGGGGTTGTAATTGGTAGGACAAGCGGCGCCGAGCCTATGAGAGAATAAATTGTCATGAAAAAGATCGTTGAGCTTGAGAAATTCCACATTGTTTCTAATCTCAAGTTTCTAACAATTAAAGATTACGTGTAGTTTATAAACTTATCATATATTTTTTGTAGATATATAATTCTAGATTTGAATGTAATTTTTGGGAGCTTTAGAAACAAGAGCGAAGAGCTTTAACGATTAAAACTTACGTCTTAAAGAAAGAACAGGCTTGTTCGGTTGTTCCCATAAAGGCGATCCTTCCCTCGGCCATCAGCAGAATCTTGTCGAACAGAGCGAACAATTCCGAAGAAGGTTGATGTAGAGTGGCAATGACTGTTTTACCACGTGCTATCGGAATTGTTCTTTAATGCTTTTTGCTCATCGTATGAGGAATCATTTTATTTGCAGCTAAGAACCTTTCTATTGTCTTCCTTACCGGCCAATGTTTTCAAAATGGAAACAACCTGATGAGCCATAAAAGAATCCAAGCCTGATGTCGGCTCATCGCAAAACATCAATGGAGGATCGGTCAGTATCTCGGACGCGAGGGATAGTCTCTTCATTTCGCCTCCTGAAAGGCCCTTCACCCTGCCAGGTACACCAATCACGGTGTTTCGACATTTCGAAAGTGCGAGCTACTTGCGAGAAACATAAAACAGTCGAATTGATCAGAAGAAGTTTTTCATGTATCAAGTATATCGTACGAAATTCACGATATAACGGCAGAGATTACCTCGTCGATGACCTCATTGACTCGTCTGATTCTCTGACTACGCGGTATTTGCCGATCCATTCGTACCATCGCTTGGAACATCAAATGCTCCATCACGGTCAATGTACCAACAAACAGATCATCCTGTTGCACATAGGCCATTCTCGAAGTGAGTACACCTGATGACATCCTTCGGCCATTGGCAGCCATCAGACCAGACGTGAGTACCCCGCGTGAACGAAACGTTAGTGCATTTAGCAAAGTCGTCTTGCCTGCGCCTGACGCGCCCATGATTACAAGCAGCTCTCCAGGATAAGCTACTCCGCAAACTAAAATATTAGCCGGGTATCTGATTTTATTGCGAGATACAATGAGAGCGCTCTATTTAAGCGAAAATTTATGTTCCGCAGATTAAAGCTACGAAAAGAAACAAATAAAAAGCTCCACTCTTCCTTTCCTTTTACCGTCTTTCAATATGTGTTTCTGTACGATAGATTTTCTAGTTCTGAACATTAGCCGGTCCCGGATCCTATCGGCTTTTTCCTTGATATATACGTTCACGTCACTCCACGTGTATGTAATTCTATTGTTGTTAATTTCATTATTGAAATTTGAACTTGTTGGCGCGCTCGAAATCGATGTCAGATTAAATGAGGTTTCCAGACTTCTATTGTACGATGCATTTATTTCGTCCTTTTCCTATAACGTTTGCGAATATAATTAATTCATTGACAGTCAGTGTATTCAATCGTCAATTATCTAAAAATCGTGTCTCCTTAAACATATTTGCCGGCTATAAATAAGACAAATAATTTACAGTAAAAACATATTTGATCTTGGAATAATCGCAATGATAATAATCATGCTATACATTATCGATCCAATTAGGAGCAGAGCAAACATCAATGAAGCCACAAATGTGTTTGTCGTCGATATTAAATTTCAGAAATAGTATCAGAAATACGTAGGTAATGCATAAATATGGAAATAAAGCGAAATACATAACAGCTTGTACGCGCGAAGAAAATGAGCGAACGATAATGTAATTAAAAGTTCTTTCGACTCAACGTATCGCTGGCATAATAGTGCTGCTACGTTATCATTAGATATCCTCATGCTGAGAAAATAAAACTAATCTCACCGGAATTCATAAGAATCGAGACACATAGCGCGTCTCATTCGTACTTACGAAGGAAACCGCGTGATAAGTGGCCCTTTGAGTTTTATTGGCCGATGTCATGGGTATCAATGGCTCTGTTTCTTCTGTAGCGGTCATTTTCTTACGCTAACTTTGCAGACTTGCGAAAGGACCAACGGACGCACTGATTACAAGGTTACACCGATTAACAAAATGATGGGTTCATGTCTCCAATCTACGGACAGGACACGTATCGTATTCGTGACGAATTAGTAGCACCCGTAGCATTAATAATTTTCTGAAGCGAGTTTATAAATTAATTAATATAGATTTCAAAATCGGCTTTATTTACAATAGATAGATGACTGATACAGAATTATATATGTATACGTTGTATAAAATTACATGCTTTAGTATCGTTGCGGTAGAAAAAAGAGAGAGAGAGAGAGAGAGAGAGAGAGAGAGAGAGAGAGAGAGAGAGAAAGAGAGAGAAGAAAAGAAGAAAATTATTCAATCACAGGAGAAAAGTGGCGGTACGAAAACGGCGCGATTGTTGCCCGAAATAGTCTATCACTAAGCACTCCGAGTAACAACTCGATTCCCTTGTTGAGATTGCGGTATCGCCGTCGCGAATGTACATCTGCGTACAATGCGAGAATAGACGCGGGAACATCTATGTTATACGGTGCGAAACGTATATGCACGATATACAGGTGTGTAGGTCACTTGCCCCGAATGCCCCTCTCCATATCGGTCCCCACTGCAGCATGTTGCAGCCCTATCTATGCTCTGGGGAGGGTCTCGCAAATCTATTCGCACGATTAACACCTAATACGACTGAAATAAAAAATCGCCAGGAGATTTAAAGATGTACGTGTACAGACAATGCATGTGTAATTTTACGTGCCTAAAGTTCATTGCGAACAATTTGGATATGACGTACTAGCTAGAGGATGATGATATGGATATGCGACAACGATGCAGTCTGCAATATTATTTATTCTTTTTCTAGTGTATTAGAGATCATTATCTTATCTTACATTGTGAAGAGCATACGCGCGTACGGTCGTGCATTTTAGAGCCGTTTCAGAAGAGCGTAGCGGTCTATTATCGTTTTGAATAGCGCTGAAGTACGAATGGACCTACTGATTTAACTATTCGCTAATATGTGTGAATTGCAGTATATTTATCAAAATATATATATCTCTCGCATGTATAGTATATGTATACCGTATAGTATTATATATATATATATAAATATATATATGTATACATATATAATCGTGGTACTCCAAACATGATACTACGTGATAATAAACTTGAGAAGTTGTTACCAATATGGAAATATCATTACTTCTTTTTTAAACAAAAAACTAAACTTCCAAACATAGACATACGTCACGTAAGTGGTTCTCAGTCGGCAGTGCACGCTTACGCAAATTGGCAATTAATTTACAGGCTTTCACATCGTGTTTGCAATCGAACAAAATAATAGCTATTCGTCAAAATTGATTCCTCCAAATTGATGATATAATCATGATATCTTTATCGGTGCTGCTTTGTGTGTAGTTTTGCAAAATAGATATTGCTTTGAGTTATCACACTGTCATTGCCAATGGTACGGATTTACCGTATTATCCATTATCGAAGCAATTGCGAGATTTTTCAAGTCTTTTCGAATTAAATAATGTTGCGCCGCATGTTTCTCCGCATCCGATGAATCAAATGTAACAAAAATCTCTATTACATAAAGTAGAAATACAAATGGATTTATTCATATTAACGAGAATATATAGTAAGACTTTTACGGCGTATTGTTGTAAACTTACATTTGCTTATATTTTCGCGCGCATATTATTACAGGTTTTTTGACATATATCATGATAAACATTTTGACAATCAATTTAAGAAGATTTAACGATAAGTAGAGATAGTAGAAATTTTAACTGGTTCCAACGGATAAATTTCATCTAATTCGCGATCGATAGGTAGGCCTTTCTGCACAAGCGCCGTCTTAAACTAAGTTTTAACTAAGTAAAACTTAAAAAAAGAAAAAAAAGAAAAAATCTTGTTACAATGATATGTACCGTACGTCCATCGTTTAAAGAATGTACTACTACACTGAACGTAGGCACCGACTGCTTGTGCTGCGTAGGATAGAGCTTTTGTGTACGACGAGTCTATCCTATAAAATGAGCCTATCCTATATCTATAAATTTGAATCTTGAGCGGCGATTCTGGATCATCTCTCGACAGTACGAATACGACCTCTGCTGCTGATATCCAACAGCAGCATAATCGTTTTAAACAGTCTTAATTGTATACTGGTTATGGTCGCTGATTTCCAACCGCGACGACAATGTCGCAGCGAAAATGGCAGCTTTCGTTCTAGTCCATCCTATCGTATTAATTAACAGGCGAACTGCCTGTTCCTACGTGCTCGTCAGATATATCAGAGCATATATTTTAACATTGGTTAACGTGACATGTCCGATGCCACGTTATAATTGCATTTTTAAGTGCATGCCTTAATTCGGAAATGAGTCGCGTGACGCGATTGTCATTATTTACGTAGTCTTGTTATTCTTGGACATATTGTGCGACGCCCAATTCAACGATGTTTTCCACGAGTTGCAGAGGGCCTCGTCGAATTTACTCCTAAAGTGCTTTTGTGCTTCATTCTCGGACATTTCTAGGACCTGTAAAGACATGTAAAATTTGAATATCTTACTTGTTAACGCTTTAAGACTTGGCATTGATTTCCGCGTTACAATGTAATTATCACAAAGTAATGAAATGATTGATTACATATCATGTAATCATATTATTCATATTCATATTCATTTTGAAGATATTCTGCCAGCATTTCAAGATTATGATATCACTATATACACTTGGCGTGAGATATTACAGCAATTCTTGATAGCAACTGAACGTACCAACGTATCCCTAAGATAATTCAGATCTTTCTCTGATGAGAGTTCAGGCAAGCCAGTAGATATCATCATAGCGAACAAAGACAATATAAGTCCACCGTGCTGGCGTAGAACCAAAAAGGCTTGCTCGCAATGATTCTGAAATCTCTGAAACTCGGCGGCTTGTCCCTTTTTCGTTTGACCTTTATTTATAACGTGCACAAAATCATTTGTTAGAACGAAAGGCACTCGCTCACGTCTGAATCCGAATTTTTCTTTAAAATGGCCCAGAATATGACCAAAATCGACGTGAAACAATTGTCCAGTTTTCTTCACCATTATATTGTCAGAATGTCTATCGGCTATTCCAAGAACGTACGTTGCGACGCAATAACCCGCGCAACTCAAAGTGAATTCTTCTATGGCTTTATTCAATGCCGCTTCTGTATGATTGTGATCTTTTAACCAGGCTAATAAAGAACCTCTCCTATAAGCGTAAAAAATGATACAAATTTTGTCGATTTTGTCGACAAATACGATGAACAAAGAGTAATGTTGTTAGTTACCTAAAGGCTGCCGTTGCGGAAAATGTGCCCTTTTCCTTTTGAATGTTTGCGATTGTCTCCGCGTTTAATACCACCTCTATCATTCCGACTCTATTCTCAGTGGATATACAACCGTACGAATTCATACGTAAATCTAAACCCTCTTTCTTCCACAGCTTATCCATGATACGTAGCATTTGAAGTGTCAGCATGTCTTGCCTTAAATCATCTCCGTGCTTAAGTATCAAGTAAATATCATCTCCGAAAGGATCATTGTTTTCAAAAACTAGCCAAAGCGGTCGCATCTTACTATCCATCAGTCGACATTTTTCGATCCTAAATGAAAAGCAAGATTAAAAATAGAAAACGAATAAAGAAGGCAATTCATTTACTAAACGAATGTGCTTACTTGATGCGATTCCACCTGAAACTCGGATCAAGAGGATTAATGACCTCAGATATCGCTTCTTGGCAGTGTGGCTCCTGGATAAAATCTTGAAAGGCCTGAAAAGCCGCTTTACGATCTTTCCTTTGCTTCACTTGTTCCGAGACACTCTTCAATTTATCTAGACACTTCATTTGTTTAAACAATAATCGCATGTGTTGTTGACTTCCTCTACAGTAAGCCTCCAATATGAGACCGAAACGAACAGACACAGCGCCAACCTGCATCTCTGACCTAATTTGATTTTGAATTAAAAATTGTTATATTCAAGAAAATAAATAATGAATAAATGAATAATGCTAAATAAGAAATACTCCTGCTACTAACCTGAGATGCCAGAATAGATAGTGTCCTATCCTCTGATTATTAAGAGCCCGATTTAATAGAAATTCGGTCAAAGGGCAAGCCAAGTAATTCTCATGTTTCAAAGCTTGAGCCAACTGCAGTAGATAAAGACTGAGATCATCGTCAGTGACATCTCTTAGACACCAAACTGCGAAATTTCTGACATTTTGATCGGCATAAGCGTAGTCCAACAGCTCCAAAGCCTTTTCTACCGGTAATTTCGGCCATTGCTGTATAAGCGCTGTAGCTTCCGCGACTTCTCTAGAAATATTCAAAAAGATCTCGATTATTATTCTTATCTATTATTCTTGAAATATCTTATAAACGACTGTTCGATTATTTACCTATGATCATTCCATTCCACGCACTGTAACAGCTTGGCCAAAAGCGTTGGAATTTCACGAAGACAATGATGTCTCAACGCCCACATTGTTTTCTTCTCTTGTTCATGCAATTCATGTAGCGGATCTCTATCAGCTAGTAATCTTAATTGCTCTAACTGTTGACTAACGTCAGACTCTTGATTTAATTCGTCTTTGATCGAGCGTTCGTTGCATTGTTCTCGCAATGTTTGAGCATACTCGACCATTTTTTCTGGTGTAGGATAAAGAACACACTGATCTTTACCATAACTATAAAATATTAAATAAAGACGGTAAAATGAGCAATTTTATTATTTTTGTATTGTAAATTGTAAAAATTTCAGGAAATGTAATTACTTTGGAAATGTTAGCATAAGCGCAGCTGCTCTATCTATGTGTGGATTGGAGACTACTGTCCCTAGGGGATGAAGTAGATCGTCGTTTTGCATATCTTCCGCATATGTCCACGTATACAATGTCATTGCACCTGTTTTTAATTGGGATTTGAAATCGTATATCGTCGTATTTGCCCAGCATAAGGGATTAATGAATAACTCCTGT
This sequence comes from Eciton burchellii, assembly GCA_020341155.1. Taxonomy (NCBI): domain Eukaryota; kingdom Metazoa; phylum Arthropoda; class Insecta; order Hymenoptera; family Formicidae; genus Eciton; species Eciton burchellii. The sequence goes on from JAHMML010000060.1 coordinate 584,313, forward strand.
TTTGAGTCCTTAACTAGTTTTCTGCTCTTTAAGCCTTTCGCAGTTTTGCTAATCTCGTATAACACAAAGCATAGCCGCGCCATCCGTGGTATATCTCTGACTTTAATATCGAATTTAAGTCTTTCTTCCCATTCGCAACTGCCATCAGGACTTACAATAATTTCTTTGGTTTTCTGGCTTTCGCAGAGGGATTTTCCACCATGAAAGAGGCCAGCTTGCAACCCGATCTATATGAAGAAAGATGGAAAAATGCATTACACAAATCTCGATATTTCTAACATTTCCGAAAAATTGAAACGTACCTCTACTGTACGATGAGCAGCATCGCAATTCAGTCGAGAAATTGCATTTACAGTGAAAACGAAAGGTTCCTCGATCTTCCATGCGGAAATATGTTTGCCCTTTTTACGTAATGTTAGTGTAGAAGATGATGGTTTCGTTCGCTGCAATGTATCTACATCTGGATTGTCATAAGCATTATCTTGATACACTGGTACACTCTGTTTACTGAGGACAACCAATGTTGGCATCATATCTTTTGCTAGACAATCTTGAATGTAACTGAATTGTATCAACGGAATTTTATCGCCAATCAGATACTCTTCCTGTCCGCAAATTTTAAGCATAAAGTCATTAGGCTGTTCACCTCGAGTATTAAGAGTATTCGCTCTTTTGTTCAAAATTATCTCGAGCAATTCAGGTGGCGTAGTACTATGTGATATTACAAAAGTAAATGTAGTCTGAAATAATAATGTCATTTGTTATCTGAGAATTCCTTGAATTATATTTATACCCGATAGAAATAATTTTATGTATCTTACTTCCGATTTTTCGAATTTAGTAACCAGAACAATATTTCCATCTTTTAAACGATTCTCGACATTTTTAGGTATAATAGACGATAGTGTTATTCTTGAAGGGAACTGATAACGCACTTTATCTATCCAGCAATTTTTTTGTCTAGCTAATGCCACCTCGTCTCCCAAGAGACGCATTTTCCATCTGAAGTCATTGACCTCGGAATTTTTTAAGGCGGCGAATTCGTGCAATCCTTTGCCGATTAAGAGACCAATTTGGGAATCTAAGTTTCTATCGCTTTTTATACCTTCGCGTTCTATAACTTTTAACACTGAACAAAAGGGTTTTATATCACAGAGGCGTCTTGTTTCATCTCTCAGCTCTTCTATTTCTGCATTCGAGTTGATAAACGAAAATACATATGAAGGTGCATCTTTTAATGTACCATGAAGGGGATATTTACTAGCCTCATCCCAGAGATCCTATCAAACAAAGTCAATATCTTATATCCTTGTACCACTATATCGATTCTATATCTATCTAATTCTAACATTTTACAAATAATGGATAAGAATGCATTCTGAACGCATAGAAATTCGGAATAATCATCGTTCATACTACTACGTAAACAAAATGTATGGCATCATACATATAGCAATACCTCCTTGATCTGATCTAGAGTAATATTGCGATTGATCTCAAATGGTATAACAACACCATTTGGCATCAGACATGTGAGCTCTACTATCGCAGGCTCCTGTACGTCCCCGGGCCGTTCTGCCCAGAAATTATATTTGTATGCATTCGGTATGTTACCGTGCACCATGATGAACAATTAAATCGGCAAATTCCGTCAGGCACAAGTAATACGCACGCACGCACCGTAGCTAAGCACCCACGTTCGTGGATGCCTGCTTTACATCACAAGGGTAATGGGAACGTTACGAAAAATATCTCGCACGTTTATGTCTTTTGATAAATCTGCGATTCATCTTTCCCATTTGCGGTGGAGAACGAACAGCCGATAGCACTGTAATACCAAAAGAATTCGATAAACAGATATATCGCTATTTACACCACTGTGATTCTTCCGTGGGATTCCTCCGAGTTTTGCGTCGCAGATGTCGCGTTTATGTTTATGCAACGGAGACATGTACCGATGCAATGGAAATGTGTATCGATTGAAGTCTTGTTTTAAGTAAGATCAACGTATTTCGTACATTCGCGTGCCGAGATACAAACGAACAGTATCGTCTACACGTAATAACAATACACGGATCCGCCATTTTTTATTCCGCATTCACCAATAGCAGCGACAAATGCATTTGCATGTGATACCCTCTGAAAACGCATTAAAGCTTCATGCGTCAATTGGCTGATTATTTTAATCTCATCTCTGAACATGTGCCTTAAGGGTTTACTTCAAGATGCATCGTTATATCGTTAAAGAAAGAAGCGCGATTGATCAAATTGATTTGGAGTTAAAGTGATTGCTGCATTAGATTGATTGATCGATTCTAGCATCCATTCGTGATCCAGCACGAAAAAAAGCATCGTGTCCCACACATGAAAATGCTATTTTATTAAAATAGTCGTTAAGTTACCTCTCTGTTGTCTACTCATTGGTTTATTATATCAAACTATGCTCCAATATATTCAGCGAGTTGTTATGTATACATTTCGGGTATTTACGCGTGGTACAACTGTCATGGGGTATTGTCATAGCGTTTTGCGAGTAAGTGAGATATATTGATATTACTCGCAAAGAAGCTACATAGAAGTAAAGCGGTTAAATAAAATTAATACGTTCATAACATCTTGATATATTTTATTGCATAATTACATTGTATTGACATCAGAGCTGATGAATATGCGTATACGAAATAGATTTATTTTAACTTTAGGACATATTTAAGTCTTCAAATTTTTAGCATTATCTGCGTAGTAAAAACGAGTTCATGTGTGGTGAGAAAAAAAAAAGAAATGCTTTTACGTGCTTTATGTCCAATGAAGAATAATTAATGGTAATTTCACTATATATTGTGTATATATATATATATATATACACATGACATATATATATATATATATATAAAATATTATTTCGATATTTATCTTAGTCTATTATTAATTTTTCTGATGCCTAGTATCAGAATTGAATACCAGTGAACATTTAATATACATTTTATACATATACTTTGGATGAATAACTTTTCTTTAAATTATCTTATTTGTTTTTCAGTGAGCCCAATGGAGACACGAAATTTTTTAGGATTAATTACTTTAATATTGCTTCTTGATATTTCACGAGCCTCATCTCTGTCATCTCCTTTCTCTCCGATCATTATTCAAGCAAAATACGAACAGAATTATGAAAAGATCACAAATGCTACTATTGAATATGTGTTTTTATATCCTGCTAGCAATGTAATTATTTATGAAACCATTTATACTTATTTTATTTAATTCTTATCTTATCTTATCTTATTAATTATCTTATTTCATTGATAAAATTTTATTCATAAAATTGAATAACGCATAATTATTATTATAGCTAGCCTTGGAAACAGCAAGAATAAAAATAGAGAGTAATGCAACTCATAATTTGCCGCTAATAGTAGTAGTGCGCCAAACAACGGGCATTCTATCTTGGCAGATACCTTTATTAGTTAACAGCAAGAATATAGATTATGTGACATATAATAAAACTAGTCGAACTCTATGTTCAACGAAATATTATCGATATGCATCAAAAGACGAATCTGAATTTGTTATTGTTGGCATTTCTACAGCTAGTCATGAAAATGTTTTCTTTAAGTTGAGTGTAGTGGAAGTAAAAGATTTTTATTTAAGGTATGTAACATCATTTAAATAAGATTCTTATGGAAATATGTGGAAAACTGATCAATCCTTAAATTATAAATTAATGCAATTATTTTTTATAGTTCTGGAAAAGAAACGATAGTACAAGTTTCTCCATCTGAGCCCATATATTATGGTTACATCTTTTCAAAGCAGGTTGAAAATTTTTCTTCCCTTATTGTTCGCGTCAAATCTGATAGTGATATCTGTATGACCGTGTCTGTTCAAAATACATCGGTGAGTTGAGTCACAATAATAATTTTCGATATAATTAACAATTATATCTCAATTTCCTTAAATCTCTCTTTTCTTTTGCAGTGTCCTGTATTTGATTTGGAACGAAATATCGAATTTTCTGGACATTGGCAAACTGTTAGTAGATTAGGTGGTATCACGGTACCAGTAAGTAATATAATACAATAATGGCTTACAAGTGATTAGCACACATATAAAATCAATATGTAAGATTTTGTCTTGTGTAATTTAAGAAGAATCAACATGCTTATTTCAGAGAGAAGCTTATCCGTTAGGTTTTTTTGTTGTACTTGTTGTTAAAGAAGACGATGCCGACTGTAATGGATTATCTGATAGCAATCCGCTTCGCATAAAAAATGTTACATTAGTTATAAGTCCTACTGTTACTAAACGGGATTACATCATTGCGTCGACGTTGGCAGGAGGAATTGTATTATTTTTTTGTATATCTTATATAACAGTTGTGATAATATCCAAAATCAGAAAAAGAAGAAAGCAGGAACCGATCAATGAACAAACTTCAGATGTCAATGTAGCCAGTCCTTCAGTGATAGAAGAGGTAAATAAAATAAACTTTTCTCTGCAGATTTGCAAAAATATATTCATAATGGATTGATTTACAATATCGAAACGTTTAGGCTAGCCCGAAACAATGGAACTCTACGGAAGAAGATTCATCGTTAGATGAAGATGATATAGATCTAATGCATGATGCTCTTTCTGATAAGGATGTAGTACGAACGAAGCTTGTTCTCTCGGTTTGCGATCTCGCGCGGAAGGAACCGAGAATATTGCGTCATAAATCTCGTTTGTATTTGTATTATTTGGCAACTGTAGCAGTATTCTATACACTCCCGGTTGTTCAGTTAGCAATAACGTATCAACGTGTGCTTCATACGACTGGAAATCAAGATATGTGTTATTACAACTTCTTGTGTGCCCATCCATTGGGTCTGCTATCCGACTTCAATCATGTATTTTCAAATTTTGGGTATGTTATGTTAGGATTGTTGTTCATATTTCTAACTTATTCTCGAGAGAATGATGAAGTAGATAAGGAGAAGACCAAATGTTATGGTATACCGCAACACTATGGCTTGTTTTACGCAATGGGCATTGCCTTAATAATGGAAGGCATATTATCAGCGAGTTACCATGTGTGTCCTAGTCATAGCAATTTTCAATTTGGTAGGTAGAAATAATCATAATATATTTCAATTCGATCCCACATAAATACATTTTTATTCACTAATCGTTAATCGTAATTTGTTACAGACACTAGCTTCATGTATGTGATCGCAGTGCTATGCATGATAAAAATCTATCAAAATCGCCATCCTGATATAAATGCCAGGGCGCCGGTAACTTTTGGAATTTTGGCTCTCATAATATTTGTTGGACTAATCGGAGTATTAGATGGCTCCACATGCTTCTGGGTGATATTTACTATTTTGCATTTGTCGATATACTTCTTCCTGACTATACAAATATATTACATGGGGCGTTGCAAATTCAATAGAAGCGCTTTCAATAGATTAATACAAGTATATATCTTCATAATATCTTATAATATCACCGCAAAATATTCGCTTGATTGATTCTGTTATTGTACAGACACTCAAACACGATGCACGCTGCGGTATATGGCATTTATTGCGACCGCTTTATCCCGCAAGATTTATGATGTTACTATTAGCGAATTTATGTAATGCTGGCCTCGCGGTATTTGGGAATATGTATCACGAAGATAATTTCGCTACATTTTTACTATATATATTAATGGCTAATTTAATATTGTACACTCTCTTTTATATAGTGATGAAGGTATGTACATTTCTTCTCTTTGTCTATTTCTCTTTCTTTTTGTATCTCTAGTGGAAGTTAATATTTCAATGTGTTAATGTTTTAATGTACATTTTTTTAGCTATAATAAACCTTTTCTTTTTTCAGCTATGTCATAGGGAACGAATTCTTCTCACACCTATAATTTATATTGTCTTGTCTGTGACGTTTTGGGGAGCAGCTTTATACTTTTTTGTTAATAGAACTATATCATGGAATCTTACGCCAGCCCAATCTCGTGGATATAATAGACCATGTGTATTGTTGAACTTCTTTGATTATCATGACATTTGGCATTTTCTTTCGGCATTAGCAATGTTCTTTTCGTTTATGATATTACTTACTCTAGATGATGATCTAACAGACATACATCGTAGTCAGATACCTGTTTTTTGAAGACTCTCCTGTCTAGGTTTAAATCATATACACGTAAAATTTTATAATTTTTTACAAAATTGTTTATATAATTATAGATATATAATTATAGGTTTATATAATTATATAATTATCTATTAATATATAATTATAATCCATATATAGTAATTATTATAAAATATATAAAATATAAAAAGGCATGTGTGATTGTTGTGATAAAAATGTGCCATTGATAACATAAAAGAATTGTACGTGATATCGAATTAAAACATATAAATATATAAGAGATTCTACAAGTTTTTCCATTATAATTAATAAATTTTATAAAATGTTCTAGCGGCAATTTTGTAATAAAAAGATGTTTGTCAAAAAGTTTAGAAAAAAGGGATCACGAAATAAAGAAATATGTAAAGAAATTAATGCTATACATAAATGTACATTATACACTATTATACTTTTGTTATACATCCCGAAAAAATGTCATTCAACTATGGCAGTTGCACGAGCATATTCTTTGTACACATAAACTATTAAACTATGTTTCTCTTGGAAAAATAAATATAGATTACAAATATATATCAGCAAGCGTGTAACTATATATTTACATACAAGATGCTGTATTTTAGTAGCGCATGTTCTTCCAGATACACACAGAAAACCAAAATAGAAGTTACATGTTTTTAACTTCCTATTAAAGAATTTCTTAAGAAATTATTAAGAAATTGCAGTTAAAAAATTTTATTAACTTAAAAAATGGTACGTTTTTTTGATATAATATGAATTATATGAATTAATATTAATAATACTGATAACAAACTTATTTTCGTTCAATACTCAATTAAGAAAATTTGTGATTTTTTGAATATTCGAAAGCCACGAAAAGAATGATACTTTTTCAGCAATCTTCTTCTGAATAAAAATCGATTTAAAACTTGTTGAAAAATTTGTCCCTGAAGGAACATGCGATATCTAGAAATAAAGCTCTTTGTATTCCGATATACGTACAGTTATAAATTCGTCATCATTCACAGATGCACTTTTCTACTTATTTTTTAACTTTATCATATATTTAGAAATATATATTTTTTCACGAATATTAAAAAACCGGTATTAACGATATTTGACTTTAAAGATTATAAGATTTGCTAAGATTTAAATTATTGAGATTCTTTAACTTCCAATATGTATGACAAATGCTGACAAGTCCAAATTTCTATCAATGATAGGAATGAATCTTATGAAATATTTCTATCATCTGAAATAAACCCCACATAATTACTGATCCTTAATACCAGGATATTTGAATTGATATGAATAATTTCGGAAGATCATAAATTGTACTATTGCATACGCGTTAATCATTAATAAATTGGATTGCATAACAAGCAGGTACTTTTACATGAATGCACTCAGGGCGAAACGTTCGAGTCTTTGTGATGTTCCTGCCTCGTCTCTAATTGCGATAATGTTCTTTGCAGTTCCGCCCGTTCGACCGGTTGTAATCTGTGCGCGATTTCCAATACCGCATCCAATCTTATTTCCGGACAGATCTCTAGAGCCTCTTTAATACGCGTTACTACTGCATCTCTTTTTACACACATTATATTACGTGAAATAACACTATTGTCGGTTTTACGTTGTGCTTCCAGCCAACAAGCTGCTGCTTCATCTTGATCCCATAAATATGATTCTATCGCGCCTTTGTCCTCGATAAACCAGCGTCGTAACATCGCCCCCACTTGCCTGACATCAAGATTAGGTTGAGTCGATAAGATTTCATTTTTAATTTCCTCTTCCAAAATTCTTCGCCGTAACCGCCAGTAAAAGAGCCGTCGTGCCTTCTTCCACGGTATAATTTCATGAATTGCATTTTTTTCAAACATTCGCTCAGGTGTGTCGTGAAGCTCAGCAAAATGAACGGCGACTTGTCGATACATCGGTTCCAAAACTTGTTCACGTTTACGAATTTGTGCTTCCAATTCGGCTCGTTCTTCCGCCGCATTCACTGTTGTTAGTTTTTCCTACAAGCACATATTGTGTAAATATATCACATGATTTAGTTTAAATAAAATCGTAAGGAGTCACTAGTTACTTTTAGTTTATATATAATCGAATCGACCCTGTGCATGGTCTTTACAATATCCTTCTGACGAAATTTGATTTCTACAATGGCATCAGGTTCCAAGATTCCACCCTTACTAGTGTTATCGGCAAACATTTCCATAAAACGAGGGTTTATCATGGGATCTACGACTGCCCAAGCGCCACCTCTAAGTTCTCCATTCGGCGGGATATAAATAAACACTGGTTTAGAATATTTTCGTAATCCATCAACAATGTATGCGCCGAATTTTACAATTTGCTCATACATATCTATAATACATAAGAATAATGAAGTAATTTATGGATTAGCAACAGAGATAATTTAATTCAGTAATTCAGTGGTAACGATCAAGCGCCAATTTACCTTTCATACCACCAGAGAAACCTCTCCAGTTAGCGAAGATGAATAGGGGTAATTCCTCCTTTCCGAAATCCTGGATGGCTTGCGCAGTTTTGTATGCGCTATCTGGGAACCATACTTGTCCCGCTTGGGATATAGTCTTAGCTTCTGAATCAAAATTGGCAGGATCAGCTGGCAAATGCAGCTCGACTGTTCTCGTCTCGACAGCGATAACACCGCATGGCATACCGCCGAGCCTAGCTCGTCCTGTGACTACTGTTTGTGCCCATGGTCTCATGATTTCCTATATTTATAGAATAGCAAATGTGAATGATATGTTAACAAATTATCATATAATAGAAAGAAAAATAAGACTTACGTGCCACGAACCGCGATCGAAGAAGCCGCTTTCCCAGGTGTTCGAATCGTTAGTTCTGCCTTCTAGCATCCATCTCGGATCATAAGCCGTTTTCGTAGGTATATAAGTGATCTCTCGATCGAATGGGTCTGTAATGGGCAATAATATTGGTAAAGGAGCGTTTTTGTGTTTAGGAAAGTAACTAATCCATTTTAGAACAGTCGCTACTCCATCCAGATCTCGAGTATCAATTGCGTGAGACACTCCATTATTGTGCATAATTTGCGTGCCACCCAATTGATTATTACTGGCATATACTTCACGTCCCAATACAGCATTTAATGCTCTGTATCCGGTCAGAATGATATGCGAATTTTCAATCTGTATCACTCTTTGGCCCAGACGTAATAGATAAGCACCAATACCGATCGCTCGGCATGACACTATAGATATAGTGATTATCTCATCATACGCTCTCGATGTTTCTCCCGCAATCAGACCGGCGTATTTCAAATTCTCCACACCTAAACCATCTTCCTTGCCGATAATGTCTGTAATCTTGTAACGGGATTCTCCCACGGGGTCTTCGATCAATGAGGCTTTTACCGAATTGAAAGGTGCCAGACGCGCGTAATCATCCGGCGTGAGATATATGTATTTAAAGCCTTTCTCCGGTTCATTCTCATCTTCCCACGCAATTCTAAAAAGACTCTTTACTTCTTCGGCCAGACCAATACGAGCTCCAGAATTTGCCGCGAAGTATATTCGTGGACATTTGAGCTGTCTCGCTTTCTCGGAGGCTCTACAAAATACCAGATCCTCGCGCGTTCCGAACGAACCTATCATATACGTTAAATCGTTAGCGATGAGTATAATGTCTCTGCCGAATGGATATTCCGGAGTGTATAAGGTCAATCGCCACGCGATCATGCCGATATCATTCTCACCCGGCAATCGCTTTTGTTCGACTAGCTGTTCTCCATCCAGCACCAATTCTACAACGTCCATCACTGGACTAGGAATCGTAACCGGATTTTGATTCTCACTCATTTTTTCCTCAATATATTTGTGCCATAATTTTTCAAGTTGTTGTCGGAACATGTCTGGTAGATCATAGACATAAGTTGTGCCTGCACTCTGCGCCTGGAATCTCTTCGCTTGAAGATAGTCTTTGGTCAAATATGGTGTGGAAATTGGAAGACCGTGCATAGGACCAGGTCTCCAATTGGTCGCCTTCGTTGTCGTAGGTGGATAAGACTCGAAACGGATAATACCCGTTTTGGGATCAGTAGCTTCCGCGTAAAGATGCAAATCGATGCTATAACCACTATCGTTAGCAATGCAAAGACGCACATTCGAGGTAGGTTTTCCTGGAGCTGGTCGGATAGTCATTTTGATTTCTGCCTGTCGAACATGCAACTTCCATAATCTTGGCCCGTATCGCAGCACCATGCTAGTTACGCTTTCTTCTATCCTATTTGGATCCATAATGACCGTAGGTACAAAGTTTAAGAAAATATGATTACATTCGGTGCGCTTCGCTAATGGATGTGAGAATGCAACTTCCAACTCGTCCATGGCTTCGAGTAGAACGCGTTCGCCCTCGTTATGGAGATAATCAAAGCTGGCTTCTTTCGTAATAAGATCGGAATGTCGTATAATCGAGCGAATGAAAAAGCGATAATCCGTAACCTGCTGACCTTTTGCGACTTTTGCTTGACCGAGATATAGATGCATTTTTTGATTGGATGTTGGCAAAGCCTCGAGATCATAGGTCCTCATGCGATTTAATTCCAATTGAAAGGCGCAACCGGGCTCAAGGTGCCGATAGATTCTATCCTCGATGAAACCATCCCGTTGGCGAAAAGTGAAGAATTTGGGAAATTGCCTCCGTTTGAGAGCGGCGAACGTCACTCTTCGGATTCCGCGGGATATTAGCTCCTTCTTATTGTTCGCACACCAATCTCCAAATAATTTTGCCATAATAACATCGTCCTCGCTACCGTTCTCTCTAACTGCAATGCTCAGTATATGAACCGGCTCAATGAACTCATCTTTATTCGTCGTCGTTGCCGGTGTTTCCGCCGTGCTCATAGACACATTGATCGACGTACTGTGTCGCGATTCATTACCAGCAGCTTCTACTGCTTCCAACAGTTTTGTTGACACTATCGGCACAGGACTTGATAGATCTTCCAGTAAGTCTAAAATCTCGTCGGCATATTGACTGAATTGGTCGAGATTTTGAAAGGCTATCATTGCGCCAGTTCTATGATCCACCAAAGATTGATTCTGACGATTAGGATGGTTACTGGGCAAAACAAATTGAAAATACACCAATGGTATTTCGCCAGATAGTTCTAGATGTTGTAAACATGTAAGTTCATAACTGATATAAGCACGTCGCACATAAACTTCTAAAGCCGCATTGCACACTGCGCGATTCGTATGATAGAAGAAATCATGAAGTATATCGAAAATAGACGTTTCTGAGAGAATGAGTTTCTGCAAATTTTCCGGATGGAAATCATGCCCATACATATCCACTGCTGAGAGAAATATGGATTCCATCTGATTATGTCTGAGTTCATAGGCGGGTTGATGAGCGGCGATTAATACTTGTCTGGCTCTCAAGGCGACGCGACTGTGTTCTGTGCGATTTAGACTAGTCAGTTCGGTCAATGTGCTTGAGAGTTCATCGGTAAGACCAGGCTCGTTAGCCCAGAGATGATCGATCAGCATAGTGACCAAAACGTTTTTCTTCGTTACTTGATTATGACTAAAGATCATATCAGTTACGGTGGTCACATCGTCCTTGTATTTTTCTATCAGCGCAGATACGCATTTGTCATAATGCCCTTGTTGAAATTGGCTTTCGACAGTGTAATACTGTCGTAGAAGTTCATGTACAGCAGTTTTCATACGGCCGCGTATACCGTTCCGATATCTCTGCACCAGTTGCACAATGGTTTGAGTAGTTAGGAAAAAAACATCCCGCTCGGCTCTCTTTGACAATGTCGCCGCGTGTCCGTCAATCACCGCTGCGATCTGTTGACTGGGGAATTGAGCCAAGATCGAGGTGATGTTTCGTTCATATAAAGACATTAATTTGCGAATCTTTTTCTCCACCGAAACCGGAATCCGCCCTGATATGGTCGCGATCACTTCCTGTAATTCTAGCAGCGGTAGATTAGGATCACGTAATGAATACATAAATTTCTCGATAAGTTCGCGCAAACGCGGCAAATGATATGGATCCGGCAAACAGTAACCAGCCAGTGTATTTTCCAGAGCATTTCGATATTTAGCATGCAGATGATTGAGCTTTTCTGGTACAGCGGGTGCGATTGCTGCACTGAATTGTCCTGAGTATTCTTGTGCTTTCGTTATTAAAGATGGATCATCTAATTCAAGATGCGCGATCAAAGCGGCAGCTTCCAGCACGGCACCGGGTCTCTTTATATAATAGACGCTACCTGCTTCACTGGCGGTAACGGTCATAATCATCTTCATTACTTCGATTTCGGCATATGCCTGACCTGCGTTAACATGGCCACCATCCTCGACCAAGAAATTAATTAATTTGCCGGCCGACGGCGATCTTAATAAAGATGGATCGTTATCTTTCTCGAAAATACACGTCTGGTTTCCAATGATGATTCTGTAACGATCTACTTCTTCCCGCATATAAGTCGTAAAACTAGCACCGTCTAGCGAAAGCAGCAATCCACCGTCCGACATGCGATGGACCTCGACTTCTTTGTAAGAATTATTCATCACGAGGAAATAACTGTTAGGACCAGATTTGGCAGCTTGTGTCTTATACTTGTAACCATCGTTAATAAGTTCAATCTGTAATGACATACAGAAGTTTATGAGTATATGTTACAAGATTAAGAAAAATTATTCTTGAGTAAGCTCAAAAATTTTTCTTAAATGTAAATGGCTTACAAACTTACATCAACGACATTATCTAAATCATTACTAGCTTGTATCTGGCCTTTCTCCAAGGCTGTTTGAAATCCAGTAAAAGCAGCTGTGATCATTCTGTCGGCAATATGAAGCGCTCCACATGTAACGGCAAGCAAGATGTCCGGTTTGTCGCTTCGAACACGCTCCGCGATCAGCAAATCGAGCCAGGCCGTATCTATGTTATTCTGTTGAAAGGACTCAGTTTCTAATAACGTAATCAAATACTCGACTGTTGTTCTGAAATCGCCTCTGATGCTTAATTCTTTCAGAGCTATGACTAGATTCTGTCTAGCTTGATTACGATCTTCACCCCATGAGAAACAATGACCGAATTGCGAATCAGCAAATTCATGAAGGCCACCCGATGCTCCAACCGAGAAGTAACCCCATACGTTCTTGGATGATCGAAAATTCAATTCCTGCACTGTACCGGAACTTGGTTTAAAGCCTAAAAATCAAACGAATATTATATTTTATAGACATATTATTTATAGACTCGTATTTACTATCTCTCGTAGTAGTAGAAAGCAATTTCACCCTCGTCAGGATTTTCGCTGGTAATTCTAGCCGCGATAACATGGCCCCATGGCTGTGGCTTGTGACGTGGCTGATCAAAATCGATTGTGCTATCACCCCATGGACTTTCACCGTATAAAAGACGTATATCCTTGATATGATGTAATGGTAAGCCCATCGCTATTTGTAATTGAGCTGCCGGCAAATTTACATCTGATACCATTTCGGTACACGGATGTTCCACTTGAAGACGAGGATTTAATTCCAAGAAATAATATCGGCCGGTTGTATCATACAGGTATTCGACAGTACCCGCACTAACATATCCTACCATTTTCGCTAATCTCACAGCAGCCTGCATCATTTAAGCAGCAGATTAGTAGCAGGATCTATCTTTGTTTGGGATGCATTTGCTATAATAATACTTGCTCTTTCCATCTCTTCGAAAACTTCTGCTTTGGCAATTACAGCTGGTGCCTCTTCAATGATTTTTTGATGTCTTCTTTGAATGGAGCAGTCGCGTCCGAACAATGATATCGCATTACCATAATTATCGGCCAGTAATTGTACCTCTAAATGACGAGCATATCTGGCTAGCTTCATAATGAATATCGGTGATCCGGGTAATTCAGTTTGTACTTGCCTAAATGTCAGAGATTCTTATAACGAAAATGGATTACTTAGAGTTGTTATGTTATAGAAATTAATTTAAGATTTACCTGAACAAAGTGGGTAATTCCTCTGCGTTTTCAACCTTCCTAATGCCTTTACCGCCACCACCTTCGCTCGCTTTTACCATAATTGGAAAACCGATTTTGTTAGCGGCCGCTAAGCATTCCTCCACACTAGTAACGCATCCTTTTTTAAAAAGTTCCGATGATATTTTAATTTTTTGCCCGCTATATTGTGCTTTTAATTTCGAACCTGACCAAGGAAGAGTCGGTACGTCTGCCGTTTGAGCGACTATGCTGGAGGCGATTTTGTCACCCAAAGCCCACATAGCTCTCTCGGATGGTCCTGTCGGAAATGTAAGAATGTACGATGAAGCGCACGATGAAGATGCCATAATATAGGCACAAACATCAAAACTCGTGCAAATTTCCTGCGATGATAATACAGGATAACGCAATGCGCGAATTTTCTTTCCTTTTCTACTTTAGTAATCGATTTTTTATATATACATACCAATGAAGCAAATATTATTTTTGTGAAGCAATTCCGGCAGCTTAGGATTCTCCGAAGCGTGGCCCCATCCGGCCCAAACTGCTTGGACTTGAGTACGTAATGCGATATCAACAATCAATTCCACGTTAGCATAATTGTTGTTATTGGTTCCACCTGGCACAGGTACATATTGGTCTGCCATTTTGATGTACTCCGCATTAGCCTTCAGATCTTCTGGCGTGACCATGACCACGAAGCGCACGGCTCTCTCGTTCTTGAACATCTCGTACGACCATCGTCGAATCGATCGCATACATTTAACTGCCGCAATACCATTGTTAGCAATTAACACCTGAAACAAAGCTCGAAAACATTAAATTCCGATATAAAGGATTCCGATAGTTTCTCGATAGTTTCAGATTGCTCGAAACGCGTGAAACACAAAAGACAGCTGTTTTCTAACGGAGACTTACCTTGTTGATAACTCTAGTGCCTCCGAAGCGATGGACAAACTCTTCGGGAGTTGCAACAGTGAAATCCTTTTCCTGGAGCCGATTTTGCGCTTGAATCATCACCGTACCCTGCGACATGCTGGGTCTGTAATGTCATATCTTTATAAATATTTATATTATAATGCACGACAATATATTTGTTTATTGTAAAATTTCGCAGACTACCACGCATTACGAAAAACATCACTCAATCATGCATATCACAAACAAAAATATCTCACGTGGTTAAAGAACACGAGCGATGTTACAGAGGATATAGTATTAGGAGCGATTGCCTAAATAGCTCTAATGCCTATATTGCTTGCTCAATAGGATGTTACAGTTATGTTACACTCGTGATATTGAAATATCTAATACCCTTCGCTTTATTTCGTACGTTTCGATATCTAACACATCTATCGATGTTTTGCTTAAAACTTTACTGATAAATCCTGATTTCAAACTTTTGTGTTGTTGACGGGCAAGGTTGTATATCGTTGAATACGACCAATGACATTAAGAAACGTCATTCACTATCGGCAACGTTGCTTTTCTCTGTATTTTGTTTTTCTTTTCGAATTCGACCTGTTCGTCTTGCCAGAATTTTAATAACGTTTTTATCATCTCGATCGATTAAAGCTATTGATTATTTTATTCATCGATTGTAATTTCTTCATCGGGAATTCACTTTCTCGATATACGAACTTGTAAACGCTCTCACGGCTTTATATATTACACAGAATAAAGTATTAAATTACGTTAATCGCACAGTTGGGGACAGGTGTCGCACTCGCGATTCATCTACATTTTCCTCTTTAACGTTCTCGTCGCTATTTTTCACCATGTTCTTTTCGAAGAAGCGCGTCAACACGTTGTCTGAACTTTTCCAATTTTTCGGATTCTTCTCCGTATTTTCCGCCAAGACAAATCTTTTTATGCGCCTCATTATGTGACTCTCGTAGAAGCGAACTAGATTGATAGCTCGAGCACAATGGCTTGGAAATGACTAAGCACGCGAGCGATCGTGAAATCCAGGATAAAATCGTACAGGCAATCCGTAGATCTTAAAATTTTCAGCTATCGCAACCGGTCTGGCCTCGGTTCCCAATTAAACAATGCAAAATACTCAATGAAAACAACGATGATAAAGCGTTAATGCTTACAATCGCTGATTTCGACATACACGTCGATCATATAGCGTAATTGTTATATTATAATGTATAATAATGTATAATAATCATTGTTTATTATAATGAGAAGTCTATTATAACCAGAGAAACGATAAATGAAAACACAAATTTTCTTGCTTTCGGCGAAAGTAAGTCCCACGAATAAGTGGCCAAACAGAACTGCCCAAGGTGCCAAGTAAAATGCAAAGTAAAATGCAAAAACATTCAGTTTACTCATTCAATTTACATGGAGCGCATGCAATTTACAACGGTACCAATGCAATAATGATCAACTGAATCCCTAATACGAGCATCATACTACTCGCACGTCGCGACGATATTTGCGCGAGGAACGTGTACGTCACAGGAAATAGCTTTGTGTCACATATGATTTGGGAGGCTACTCAAGCGAAACGCAAATTTTGACTTTCCATAAAGAGTTGAGAAACGGAGGAGCGAACGGGTACACTCAAGTGCCGCGTCGATCGTCCCGTTAGAAAGACGGGTGTCCACTGACGAGTGCCCAATACGAGTTTCTTACGACTATCCAAATAACTTTCCTTCCTCGCAACGAGATTCCCCTACCTCCATGAGATACTCGTTCATTAATAGGATACCAGAGGAGGATCAGAAAGATGATATCATCTTTTTAATTCTTAATTCCCATACTTTTCAGCCGTATATACGCTGACAACTGGTTATCTCGTGCTCGATGATATTAACAAAGATGCTATCACGTCTTTTTTAGGATAAACAAAGAGATAAGACGAGGATAATGACTCTCCTTTTATTTCATGATTATTGCATGCACCTCCTTTGGATATTTGCGACATGCGACGTTTATTGCATTTTATTTCTCTCGTATATGTGAATACGCGTATCAGTATGCGTGTGCATATCGCGTATATATTATGGCAAAATTAAAATGTAAAAAACTAAATTGCGTTATGTTAATATTACTGTATCGGTCGCATGACGTCTCGAAATTTCCTTATTGGGCTTATTTGTATGCCAATCGAAAAGCAATCTTCATCAATTATAAGCGGGAATCTAGAAAGACTTTGACCTACATAAAATCTTATTCTTTCGATCTTTTTCTTTTTCGTTACGATCGTTATCACGCGTGTTCGTGTAGATGAATGGAAAGTACGAATTCACGTAAAGTATGCTGTGTAATAAAATATGTATTATTAACAGCTCTATTCTCTATTATCCGACACCTTTCACGCGTGAATCACCAGATTCACCGGAATGATAGCTTTTTACTCTCAAAAAGGGAATAGTCCAAAAAATTGTTGCATATTGTTCATAAGAAATATCTTGCGGGCAGATAAGATCAAATGAGATCTGCTCCGTAATGCGTTACGTACAATGACGTACAGGGAGCAAGAAACGTAATAGCATATAACATAATATTCCCGGTAATAAGGACGGATACGTAATATACTTTAAAAACTTAAAGAAATTACTCGTGCGATCTGCTCGACGCAGGCATCTGTTTGACTATTCAAACGTTCATTATCAAGTCACAAAGGTGAAAAAGGCCAGAGAGAAAATGTATATACCTTCCACGTGTTGCAAGTGCAGTGCTTTGCGCTGATCGCGCAACTCTATACATTCCAGCGATAGCGTTCCTGAGTTATATCTCAGTGCTGACGAACGGCAAACAACAAATATTAACGAACGCAGATGGGCCCGGTTGATCGGCGTGACTTCCGTCATAACCGAGAGTCTCTCATGCCAAACGTCCGGCTCGGAATGCCGCTTTTTGCTCGTTAATAATTACAGGAACAATCACCTGAGACGCTTGCGACGTTCGCTCGGTCCTGGCATGATAGCGCCCTGCATCTGCATGTAATTGCTATCGCTTCCCTCATCCGGGAAGCTATCCTCGATTTCTTGCACCTCGCTAGGGTCGGGACCGAGGTCGGAATTGGACTCGGGGTCCCCGACAACGAAACTCACCGGTGGATCCGACATTTCTTTCGCGCGGGTGGTCCTCGACGAACTAACGGGGTGGACCTGCTCCTTACTGGACTCGAAGGGATCGGACAGTTCGTACTCGCTTGGCTGCCCGTCCGCGCACTCGGCGTTACCTTCAAAAACACATTCGCGCATATATCTGGTAACAATCGCAAGGGACACTTACCGAGATTGCCGATCGATCTCGTTCGGCCAGACTACGCTCATAAGGACACGCTCCGCGAGGCTTGCTCTTCATTCACCCTAGGAGGAGGAATCAGCCTACCGGCGGTTGCGGATCGCGTTACCGCGCGCGAGCGAAGTCCTCCCGAACGAGAGAGAGAGAGAGAGAGAGAGAGAGAGAGAGAGAGAGAGACAGCGGAGATCGTTCCGAGGCGATATAAAGGGGGCTGGAAAGTGGCCGGGGATTGAAGAAAAGAGGGTACTCTTCGACGTGATTGCTCGGGCGATCGCTCGCCATCTCGCAGCGAGAAATATGGGAGAGGCGCGCAGTAGAGGCATGCAGTATACGAATATGCGAATTACCGAAAGTACCAGACAAGAAATCCAGAAGACAACGTAGCATACCACGTAGCTACACCTTGCGTTTCACCTTGGCCCCTTTTCCCCTAGGCCGGGAGGCATTTGAAGCTCGAGGATCGCACGTAGTCGCGCCGAAGAAGCAGCGCGAGCCAGACCAACGACAGTAATGAGCAACGGGACGATCACGCGCGCTGCATCGACTGGCCAACAAGTCCAAGTAGAGGAACTTGTAGTGCCTCACGTGAGGCGCAACGTTGCATACATTGGATATGATTAGCAAAGCAATAGTCTCCAGTTCAAGGGTCATCGATCATTACGGCTTCGATGTTCTATCGCGGCGTTATCTTAGCCTTCGCGCTTACGCTTTCTGCTTCTCATGTCTCGTATATCTCATTCAGGCCGACCTTGCGTTCGGCGATCTCACGCGTCTCTCATCGAGAGGACCTCTCTCGAACTTTCGCTTTAATTTAATCGTTTAATCGCTTCTCACGAGGCCGCCCGATGAAGATAGCGAATAACGTGCCGATTCGACGACACGCAACACGTGCAAGACGAATTCGCAATGAGTGATTGATGTTTGTCGGTATGCACATGAGTGAAGGTGGAAACCTTGAAGTGCTTCTGTGTTCGTTCTTGTTTCAAGGCCCGCGAATATCTCGTCTATTATTATATTATAACACAATCATGGAATCGTTATTGTTATACAGGCGAAAATCATGGGACGCGCGCTGCGTATTTGCCGATAATACGCGAATAATAAGTAATAAGTAATACGCGAATTACGAGTCCGTTCGTGTGTGCTTTCCTTGAAAGCCGCTTTATCGCGCATAAAAATGGTAATTTGTGCTCGTATAAAATACAATTCGCATTTTTAAAGAGTAATAACAATAATTAAGGAATCATTAACGAGTGAGATAAACACTCGCTTGCAGTGATGATCAAACGATCATGTAACATGCTATATCGCGATTGCTTAACGATGTTAACACTTGTCATCCTATTGAGACTTCTCGAGATAACGAATTCAAAATTTACGAAAGCGCTATCGATATGTCGTACATTAATGACGCGTTCGATTTACTATTCGTTATTATTCATTGAATAATTGCATGTTTACGTGTTACCTCTAAGATAAAAATAACATGTAAATGTTAAAGATTCGCTTTAAAATTGTTACATGAAGATTGACATTCTTTCCTTCCTATCGATTCTCCTTTTCTAGAAAAATTTTCGATAGCAGCTGCCAATAATGGTATTGACGAATCGCAATTTGAAAATAAAGATCGTTCTTTATAGCTTATAGTAAATAGTACGTAGATTTTTAATATTATCAGAAAAAAGAAAGAAAAGCTACGATTGGCCAAAGGAAATATCAGGCGACACAAGGCGACGGTGATTGGCCCGGCGCGATACGGCGCGGAGCAGATCGTTTGGCGCCCGCGACGATCCATCGCTCGAATCGAGTCGATACAAAGTTGTTCACGATGTTCGAATGTCTCGAGGAACTGTCTCATCGCCATTCCTGATTCAACGAGCTTCGAATGCAAGAATATCGAATACTTTCTCGTAGAAAACACGAGACACGCGACTTACCGGTGACGAATCTTGCGCGGCGGAGTAGCTCGCTGCTCGCTGAGGTTAGGTTTATCAGTCTGCTCCGGTTCCGTCATTCGAGCCGTTCTCTGTTGGCTGCTTAACGAAAAGTCAATTCGGGACGGGATGTGTTCGCCGTTTATCTCGCCGCCTTCACGAATCCGCGGTCGATCACGGATGCTCGCGAGGAATTATCGCACGAGCATGTATCTTTCCTTTTTCGCGCACGAATGACTGCCGCTCTGCTTCGTACAAATATTATATATATATATATATATATATATATATATATATATATATATATATATATATATATATATTATACAATTGCCATTCGCAATCTTCCGTCGCTCAAATCATCACAAGTTGCGATCGTTTTTATCGGTCGAATTATGAATTTGCACTGCAAGTGCACGAGAGCATTTCACGAGCAGTTGCGCGCTGTCTGATGCACGTCACGGCTACCAGAGGTCAGGATTCGCCAATATAGTTTCCTCGCGACCAACCATACGCATCCGAGTCGCGCCGGTGTGCGGATTTCTGTCCTGCGAATGTGCTTGCATTCTGCACTTTCCGCTCTTTCGGTGCCTCTTCGTCATCGTCGTTGCTGCGATCGCCGCGATATACGTGAGCCCTCGTCACGAGAGGCACCATGTCCAGCGACGAATCGTTGTTTATAGCGACGGATAGCATCGACGGTATCTGGCCCTTCCTGCAGAGCGTGAGTCCTCTCGCCGTTCTTTCTTTCCGCCGTTAGGCTGCTGCGTCGCGAACATTCCATCACTTGACAAGCCTGTTGATCACGCGGCTTTTTTTCTCGTTTGTCAATTAACTTTTGGCCTTCAGCGGCATGTGCATGCGTGTGTATGCGTCTACCGTTCCGTTTACCTGCTCGCTCGAACGCGTCACACTCGTTGCGCGCGCGCAACTCGAAGATTCTCTTTGGGCGCGCTAGAACTGAAGCTACGCTCCAGAAGGAACGCACAGTTCATATAAATATATCGCGATTAATCGAATGTCCTCTCGAGTCTGCTGCGATCTCGTTTGGCATTGTGTATCATACGACGATGCAGCGCCGAGCGGTACATCTACTGTGTATTTGTTTTCTGTATCTCTGTATTACATGGTTCGTATAAGGTCACGGATAATAAAAGATACATTAAGCCGAGAGATGCAGTTTTCCTTCCTTTCGATCATACGTCCAGTAAAACGCAATTTCGCTTGGAAAAGAGAGAGAGAGAGAGAAAGAGAAAAAAGAATCGTAAAAATGTTGCAGCGGATATTTCTTCAAAACGTACTTCTCAACTGTTGTACTTCGTTGAATATGTGATTAGTCATTTCTAATTGAAACGAGACTGAGCGAATGCGTATTCGAGTTTTGCGAACGAGCGAGGGAAACGAAAACAAAATTCTGCGACGGATAAATGGGAGCGCGTGAGCTCGTGTTTGATTTGAGGAAGCGCGGGGAAACCGGCGGGCATCGCGAGGCGTTTCGTGGGGCATTGGAATTTTAATTTTAATTTTTAATCGAACGCCCCAAGCTCACTTGCCATGTCACAGCTGGGTAACTGGTTCCGTCGAATCCAGCGCGCAATATCGGATTCCGGAGTCAGCGATTTTAACTTTTGCAGTCTCATCGGCAGCGTCGCACGCGCAACGAGAGACAAGGACACTCGAGGAACCGGAATGTAAAGGAGAGAAGTGTAGAAAGGAAAGAACGAAATCCTAGCCAATTTTCTCCACCTTGTCGCGGCCGGAAATAAAACGGCCGGAAACGCTTGAGAGCATTGATTACGTTAGCATTCTATTTTCATCGCCAGTTCTCGAACGCATTTCGCATCGAAATGCGTTTTCTTATGTAAAACAGCATCCGCGATATAATTGATCTTTCAGATACTTATCAACGATCGTCGCCTGGAGATTTTCCGCGATTGAGTAGATTTTCTTTGATTTCTTTTTGCTCCCGATAGAATTATCGTTTTCTCTTACGCAAATAAATAAACAAATCACTAAAGGGGACTCTAATAACTATGAAGTTTGTTTTGTTTATGAACGATAACAGAGTATCGTTCGCAAACGAATAGATAACTGAATAGATAAGATAACATCAAGAATATTTTGTTCACAAGTTATTTACTCTTCTTAATTACTTCTAATACTGATTTGATTTCCGATGAATTTAGAATTAATATATAGATAAGATAATTATGTACAGCCTGTTATCTTAATTATTATCTTAATTGCAGATTGATTGGAGAGATCCATGGCTAGCTGTACTATTAACTTTTCACATCGCCATCACAATGACCGCATTAATGACTAGGAACCACGCGAATTTTCAGATAATCCTGTTTCTCGTTCTTTGTAAGTACGATCCGTTTGTACACGTTTGTAACTATCGTTAGGGCTTATTTGGCTTCTTTGTTATCGCAAACCTTCTCTGTTTTAGTACTTCTTGTTTATTTCTCAGAGAGCATTAATGAGGTTGCTGCAACGAATTGGATGTACGTATTTAGTTGCATGAATCATCATCAATTTCCTTGTTTTGGATTTCTTCCAGTCTGACCTAATAATCTCTTTGATGATTTTGACAGGGTATTTTCTAGACAGCAATATTTTGATTCGAAAGGCTTATTCATATCTATCGTGTTTTCCGTGCCTATCTTAATGAATTGTATGATTATGGTGGTAAGAATATACGCAAAATATATGCATATTAGTAATATTGTCTAAAGTGTGATTGTGAAATTTACCTTGATAATGTATCTGAGTTATCTGCGCAATCATTATAGTATAATTATACTATACCATTATTATATTATACTATACTATACATCATACTATACTATAATTATATTATAATGATGTAACATCATATCATAATAAATGATTTTTTAGGCTAGCTGGCTCTATCAATCCAGTCAGTTGATGACGAGTCTAAAGAGGGCTCAGTTGCGACAGCGGGCCAAAAATCGTCAATTAGACAGTGAAGCGAATAATGGCAAAATGGCAACGCGGCAAAAGCATGATTAAAATTCAGAGATCTAGTCATAATGTGCAAGTAAAAGTACACGATATATATTATTTAATATAAGGACAAAATGCAGATTGTATCGATTACATCGATTTATATAAGTTCTAAATAAGTTTTATGAAATGCTGTGCACACTTGGCCATTGTTGATTGGGATAATCGTTTTGATCTCGATAACGTTTGCCAATTTGATACTTTAAAGGAAGAAAGCTGTATATGTATTTTATATATGTATATATATATATATATATATATATATGTATATTTTATATAAATTTTATATATATATTAATATATAAAATATATATATATATATATATATATATATATATATATGTGTGTGTACATGCATGTACATTACGAAAGCTTATATCATATATAGTTTTTATAAATCTCGGTGCAAATCAGAATAATAATAGATATCAGAATCGCCTAGTCAAGCTTTTTGTTAGAACATATCTATGATATTAAATTATATGGTGCCGTATTCAATTATAAAATTAAGCTGATTCTCCAACAAACGAGAGACATATGATGAATAATCATGATAAAAAAGATAATCAGCCGTACAAACGACAATTGTATTAAACTACATATGGTTACAATAATGCGGCAATGAACGCTGTTACCTTATCATTCCGATAGTTTATTTCTGTTTTGATATTAAGATGCTGATCGCGAATCAAAGTGTTCTTAATGTATCATTAATGTACTTATATAATGTAGTGTAGGTACTTTCGGCATAAGAGCTCTATTATAAAGAGGCCCTAGGGATAGCGAAATGTTTATGTGTGCGTGCGTGTGTGCGTACGCGCGCGCGTATGTGTACATGTGTGCGAGTATGTACATGAGCGCGAATGAATATGCATTCTACGAATGCAGGTGATAGCCTTTTAAATCGTGCTTTGCAATTTTGTGGAAGACGTAGAATGATCCGGAAATATTGTATTGCGTCATTTTTTGAGTTGTATATTAATGTAAATCAAAGCGCATTGTCTTGCCGCTTTTATATTTAATACACGTTTAACCATTTTAAAATAATAAAGTATTTGTTAATATAAGAGTGTAGTTTTCTTCCTTTGTATTTTTTGCTAAGATTTCCTAATTCAGTGGATCATGCATTATTACAAATACGCACATATTTCATTTTTTTTTGTGATACGAATTCAGTTTCCTGTTCATGTAATTCCTGTTTTGATAATTATATTATCACGATAATGTAACATTTTAGCTTTGCCTTTTTAAATTTTAAATTTTAACTTTTTGAATAGCGAATCGCTGTTCTCTGAGCGTAAAAATCTTACATGAATGCACAAATATATATATTATTTATATATTTATATATATATTATTTATATATTTATATATTTATGCATTCATGTAAGATTTTTACGCTCAGAGAACAGCGATATATATATATATATATATATATATATATATATATATATAGAGAGAGAGAGAGAGAGAGAGGGAGAGATATATAGAAATATATAAATGTATAAACGCATAATATCACGCTTGCATCTGTTCTAAAAAATTCCGCTAGGCTTCCATTGCTTTTATGACAAAGTAACATAATGTTATGACAGGAACGAGATGTAACAAACAATATAACTCGACAACGAACTATATTTCACTTTTGAGTGAAACATGAGGAATAAAAAAAGATTTCTGTTTTAGAGTAGCATTCAATTGAATGCCAGAGAATATTTTTATTTTCAAATAGCATACTTTAATGATGATAGATATATTTTATATCCGTACATTTTATATCTATAAAATTATAAGTTAAATAACTTTTATGTTCAAATCGTGGAGCGTAACAATTTTTATTTTCGAATATACGATTCACGAATAGCTTTCCATAATAGGGAATAAGAGGAAGAAAATATTTCAGATTGCATCAATGTTCAATAAAGCAACCTCCTTATTACTCATGGCGCTCAAGATAATTAAAATTGTGTTCCTGTATCATATAGTTGTGTAAAATAACCTTCAATTTATATCCATCAAAGAAATATTGTTACATATATCTCCAAATAAAATTTACGAGATTTGTTTTAATAAGCCACCGTTTATAATTACATTTAAATTATTTTACATTTATGTAATTGCAAACATTGAATATGTCATTTCAACGATGTTTGCTTTTATCAACGGTACGACCAGCAACGAATTTAATTACACGATTTATATCAAGCAGTACTAGCTTCAAACAATGTTTGTCAAATAATATCGACAAAAATGGAGACAATATTAAAATTGCCGAAGCAAATATCTCACCAACTACGAAAACTGGTAATAGCGGTTATACATTAGAGCTTCAAAATGATCTAAAAAATAATGCAAATATGACTCCAGCCGTTCATGTCCAAGAAATTATCACCAATAATCATCAGCTTAATGAAGATTTCCTCGATGATTCTGATATAACGTTACCGCAGCCTCTAGATAAGTGCACCGAAGATATATCTGATATTGGTCCCTACCTCACTCCGACTTTTACTTTTGCAAAATATGCAAATAAATCACGTACGATTCAAGAATTGGTGAAGCTTGGCGTCAACTTGTACAGATTTGAATCGAAGCCAGAAATATTACAGTTCATTCTAGGACTTGACTTCGATCGCGATATTAAACCATACATTAGGTTTCTTCATGACTGTGGCGTACCTCCTGATTATCTAGGTCAATTCCTTACAAAGAATCCTCATATTTTGAAAGAAGATATGGATGATCTGTATACAAGGATAAGATACTTGAGGGCACATGCATTTACCACAGATATGATAAAGATTATAGTTTGCAAAAATCCAAATTGGTTGTTACATTCTACAAAGGATATAGATAGTAGACTTAGTTATTTCCAAGGTAATTTCAAACTTAATGGTAATCAAGTAAGGTTGATGACAGTTAAAGGACCCAAGGTAGTGACGTACAAGATGTGTCACTTGATGCGTAACACATTGACTATCAAAGAAGATATGGAGTTTGATTTAATGCAAACAAAAACATTGCTTCTTCATTTACCAAAGTTATGGGTAAAAAGTAAGTATGTCTTAACGTGTAGCAAGATTGAGATATGAATGACACTTTAATAATTAACATTATAATACAATTTAATAAATTAATACTATTTTATTTCAATTGCTGTTTTAGATCGTGAGAGATTATGGAGCACATTTGAGTATGCATTTAATGAAATGCAGCTGCAACGTAATTTTATTGTAAAACAACCTCATATTTTGCTCTGCAGGAAAAACAGACTGCAACAAAGGCATATGTTCTTAATGGAGATGAAAAGAGCGCAATATGATCCTAGCAAACCTATGTACGTTTCGGCAAAAGATTTAATTAGTGGTACAGATGTAGAGTTTTGTAGAAATATTGCAAAAACATCTATCCAAATTTACAATGAGTTTCTAAAAACGTTTTAATTTTACTGTAAATATAAATATAAATAAACGTTAACAATCATACGCAGTATTGGACACTCAGTTTATATTTGGCAGTATAACATTTCCATGTCCATTTCCATAAGAATTTCAATTCCCCTTTGTATATTTCGTTTTATGTACAGATCATATACAAGTGACTTTTTTACATTAATATCGTTAGCTATAAGCCTCATTATTATCATGGTCCTCTTTTACATAAAAGGTAAGAGTGATAATATATCAGCGCATCTATCATTATTTGTATTCCACGTAACTTATATTTTTTTATGTCACGTAAAGAATATTCGCTCATGTTGTATAATGCTAAATATCGTTATGTAGCGAATTTTATGTAGATTTAATATTAGGAGTATATTTAATATTAAAAGAGGAAAGATAAGAATCTTTTTCAGTAATTAATAATAAATGCGCAATAAAGATATCAGAAAATTCGGTCATCAATGAAAAATCGATGCTCACAAAGCATCGTGATTCTTAATGTAATACTTTTCGTAATTCTATTTAATTATTTATCTAAGGCTGTATTGCATCAACGATTGATGCACCTAATCCTAATTCATTTTCAGCAGTTTATCTTTTTTATTATGAATTTATATATTACGTAATACATATCATATAATATTGGAAAGTCGATCAATATTTAAGATAACCGATGCATACTGACGAAAGAAGGAAAAAATCGAATCAGGATTAGCTGTATCAGTATTGTCGCAATTGAGCCCAGGTATTAATTATATTTTCCTAACTCTATCTTTTTCTGTATCGCGCGTACTGAATGATAGAGTAACGAATCAATTAGTCCAGCCACGGTGAACACACCGCCAATGATCGCACAAGTGTTTGTTGCAAAGTGTCCAAACGATTTCGCCTTTTCCGTGTATTTGACCATAAGCGGGCTCAGCTCGTAAGTGAAGAATATGCCTGGCATCCCAGACTCACCAGTGATCATTGACACTTGCCTCGCATGTCGTGTCACAGAGAATTGATTTGTAAATAGAGTCGAGCCATCTGCACGGACATATGTTGTTGGAACAATCTTGATATAATGATAAAACATCATAGCGCCTAGAAACAGAATAATTGCATAAATAACTGTATAGATTTTGTATTTCTTAATTTTAATTGGAGGATTGTGTGGAAAAGTATGAGAAGCGATTTAAAAAATTTATAATTCTAATTTTTCCCACTATTCTGCAATGATTTGTAATGTTATTTTGCATATATGCGTAACCTTTGTAAAAATAAGTTATTTATATATGTTATTTATATTTTATCAAAATTATTAGTCGTTATTCTCATCTTTTTTTTATTATTCTTATTATTTTTCAACGTTATCAAAATTATTAGTCATCATTCTCATCTTTTTTTTTATTATTATTCTTATTATTTTTCAATGTTCCCTATTCCTACATCGACACGCGATTTATATATTCCGCCATATTGCGAGTTCCATTACACGTAACGGAAGTAAGTAGCAGACATCGTAGTCATCTTTTTATCATACTGCGAAGCATCATGGCGTCTTCTCGATATTGCGATACAGATGCGATGTATTGAGAATCTCCGATATTAATACAAGATCGCAATCGAGATCTCTAAATCAAAAAGTGCGAACAAGAGCACACTCGAGTGACCATACGTCTCACAAGATTAGCACGAACGCATTAATAGTAAGTATACATGCAATCGAGCAGTTTCTATTGTCATGTGCATGCAATAATAAATCTTCATGTTATATTTGAGAAAGAAAATTTCTTTACGAGATAAAAATTCATTTCTTATAGCGAGGCCCTTTTTTTTAGCGAGAGAGTAAATTTAACTGTTTAAGTTTTCTTTCATTGTGAATTGTAGTTTGAGATTCAAAACCGAGAATATTTTATCTGGAATCTGAAGAGAATCTATTGCAATAAATATATCAATATGCAATAATATATCTATAATTATTTTGTAGACTGCAAAATGCCTGTTGTACCAGGAGGAACCTATCAGCAAGGGCCAACATGTTTCGATAGAATGAAATTAGGTTTCACAATTGGATTCTGTGTAGGTGCGGTATCTGGTGTGCTCTTTGGAGGATTTTCTGCTTTTAGGTATTATTTTTCAACATAGCATACACATATCAAATGACATAAATGTGTGATTTACAATGTGTTTCATTAATAGATACGGATTGAGAGGAAAGGAATTATTTAGCAATATCGGCAAAGTGATGATACAAGGTGGTGGTACATTTGGAACGTTTATGGCTATTGGAACGGGAATACGATGTTAATACATAGCTAAAAGCTAAACATGATGCGGTTATCTTTGCAAAGAACTTGTCTATGAGTTACAACTGTTTATAATGTTAGAACAGGTCACTGAATTTTTAATAAAACAATAATAAGGACCAAAGACATACCTTCCATGGCAACTACAGTGGTGTCATCCATAGGGTTCGTCTTCCCTGGAATGTTGAGCCCAAAACTTAAATGTCTGATTTTATGTGTCATATTGAAGTGAGTGGAAGTATAAGGCTGAACGTCGTGCACTGCGATATTAAAGAACATGTTCATGAAAGGATATCATTAAAGAGACTCAGATTTCCGTAATATCACAAGTTTCCTTGCAAGAGAAAAGAATCTTGTACCATGAACGTGATTCACGGAGAAGCTGTTACCCGGCGCGATATGGAAACTTCCACCAACTCTATTCACTTCCATATAACCATAGATTTGACAGCCTTGGGTAAAGGCGTGTTTAATTCTCTCCATGGCTTTGTCATTTTGACATTGCTTGATGTCGGAGGGTTCCGGCGGTGCCCATTTTTTCAGCCTGTAAGCTTCCCGTACTTCCTCGCAGGTGTTACAACATCTGCAAACAAAATTCAATCTTGCAGTTGTGTTCGATTGATATTTTAACTTCAGTATGCAGATAAGGCTACTTTAATAGTTCTGTGGCGGCACCATAGCAATCTCCACATTCTTCTATGGCAGAATTGGCCTCTGTTGCCTGCAAAAATGTTCTATTCAATAACAACTATATGTCACAAATATGGATATTCGGTTATAAGATAAAACCTTTTGTTACCTTCTCTGTAGTTTTATTGATAGCCTTTGTGTCTGTAATATCTGCAATAAAACATTTTCTTTACATGAAAGAACTGGACTATTTGATATTGTACATTGTATTGTCAGAATATTATGCGTACTCGTCCTTTGTGGATCCTCGATGGGTTTACCGTTTAAGTCTAGTCGCCTTTTAAAGATGTTATGTTCTATTTGCAAATGTTGTTCGCCGGTAGTGTCCATCGCATCTATCGATAAAACTGCAAGATATCGAAATGAAGCGGATTGTATCGTTCCATTTTTCGCATACAACGGTACTTACAATTTCTACTTACGGTCGCAAGATATTGTGGGGACTATCATGTCTAAATTGATTCTCAATTTAGAGCCTCTAGACGTATCTACAAACAATTCTTCACTCATGCTCGGTGTAAGGTAATAGTTCACTTCTGACAGGAACAATATACCCATGATGATTGTACTAATAATCGTAACTGAAAAGGTATTAGATCTCGTCATTCGCTTTGGCTATCAAGTCGACCGATTTGCGTGAAAATACGGTTCACCGATGCGTCGAACTCTCTTTATGAACGTAAACAGTGATCGAAAAATGCTCGCTACCGAGTATAGGGAAGCTTAAAACAGAAAGCAGTAAAACGTAAAAAGAGAATAGAATGATCCGTGCCATCATGAATATGTGGACATCGCGAGAGCACGAGAGATGCAATCACAACAAAATATTTGGAAGGAACGCTAATGAGGGAGTTGGCAGGTTAGCTATTCGCTCATTGCTCATTGCTCAGCATCGCAACGAGTATTATTTGATGCACAGGAACATGGATGTTCCTATTCGATTCACATGAGAGTCCTCGTGCTCCGTTCTCGCCGGCAGCAAGCATCAACGCGGGCACCGACAGAGTCGACGTGCGACGGGCTATGATTCCCCGGTTGTATTTACCGATCGCACCGCTGAAAGTCCTCACGAGGATGTCAGCCTCCTCGCGCACTTTCGGATGCACGTCCAGTTGCCGTAGTACATGCATTCTTTTCTCGGCTGCTAGCGACAGAGAGGACGGCTCGCGGCACAGCCTGACGTGCAGGAAGCGCTTTCCACGGCACGCCGACTATTTCGTCACATACGTGTGACGAGTCGTCCCTGCCACCTTGAAACGTGGCAGATGGTATACTGCCATTGGTTCTCCCGCTACATATCAGGATGTGAATCATTTCTATGCCGGTGGTCGGCAGCCGTTCCGCCGATACTCTTGTATATGTTTTTCCAGCCACGACAATTCGATAGCGATCGTTAACGGAAACTTTAATGCAAAGCTTCTCTAGAAGAAGAAATAAATTCAAGATCTCGCATTAAGATAAGAAAATTGTTTTAACTGGGAAAATTTCTGTATCATTAAGTTAACTGATTACTAAATTGATTGGTAATACTTTATGATCCTTTATTATCACGTATGTTTGAAATTGAAATAAACATACGTTGTTTATCATAAACATTTGACGAAACATTTCTTCATGTTGTCTCGAGTATTCTTTAAAAGAAATTTGGTAATATATATTCCTGGATAAAGACTGTCGCAAGATACGGCGTTTTTATGGGGATGCAGAAAGCACGAGGGAAATAAATGTTCTAAACTACTTATTGTATTTCTAATTCGTAACAAATGTTCGATAAACTTTATTCCACATCGTGTATCACGTTGCTCTTTTCGACAGGTGTTTCACTTCAATATACAAATATTTGGTTTGCTTTTACGTATGTGAAAAGATGATGCCTTTTAATCATTTGTGGATTAAAATATAATTATTCTCTATAAATGTCTGCACGCGAGCGTGTATGTACGTAGGTACGTGTATGTGTCCGTATGCACGTTACATATGATTACTCGTGTATAGGAGCATTAAAAAATACGTTGTTAGTTTTATGCAAAATTCGAATACAGAACAAATCTATCTCGACGTAGTAGGTTCTTCAGTAACAGCCTGATTACGGGCTTCCGCTGTTAAGGCACTTCATGCCGGGAATATACTCGGTGTGCATGAAATGAGCAGTAAAATGAGACACGAAATAGAATGCAAACGAGATACGCATAATGAACGCATACTGAGCTCGCACAGGTAAATGGATCATATACGTACGCGTTAACTAAACGATTACCGTAAACTAAAATAAAAATACATTAAAATTAACTGGACGGCGGTGTAACACATCAATCGACCCGTCTCCGATGTAGTCGTTGTAGAGTTTGGCAGTATAAAATATGCATGATGACGTTCTCATTATATAAAAGAATCATTGTTTTCTGTGTTTCGAAACAGGCTCTCCCATCCTCGTGCGTCAAAGACGAATTATTGAAAAAATTTACTTCCTTGTACATTACGATTTCTGTTAATGTATGAAAATTCGATGAATTTTCCGTAGGCAGAACGGGCCGTTGTAAATCTATAATGAACTAATAAAGATGCTACGTTGTACTTAACTAGAAACGGCAATGAGACTCGGATTTGAGCCTTTTAAACGATAGTGTTAATATCGTTCCATGCGGCACGAGGTGTAATATTTTTGTACTCTGATTACACGTGCCTTGATGTTTTAGCTGCGCCACAAACCGAGCTATATATATTCTGATTATCACCCTATCATGCGCAGCTTTTAGCGCAATGTCGGCAGTAATGGATCTTTTGTTCGTTCACGCGTAAAACTGACAGCTCTTAATGTCCGACTCAATTCTTCTAGCATCGAATGCTGAATTTGACAACTAAATTAATAGATCCAATTGACCGGCACCCATTGATGCTCCGTGGCTAAGGCATCCAAAGCTGCGACCACCTGCCTGAATGTGTGATCAAAGTCTTCGTTCACGATCACCAGATCGATATATTTCTCGTAGGCTCTTTGCAAGGCCGCGGACTCTTCCAGCGTGGATCTTAAATCGTCCTCCTATTAACAGATCATTAATTCATGCACATTGTCTTGTTGTGTAAGATACGTTATTTTAAAAGAACGACGTTTCGTACGACACAACATATCACATGAGAGCATCGTCACCTCACAAGAGAAAACTAATATTTTTATGACTTTCACAATCAAGTTTTAATAAAGTACGATACAAGATTATGCGTAATATTAAAATTAATTTTGTAATTACCAATGATCCTATGGTTTAAAATTGGGCTACTACAAATAATGCGCGCTACGTTGGAAGGATTACAATTACATACGGGAATCAAAGAGGATTCGATAATGAAATAAGTATGTCATGCAGTACAAACCTCATACAAGGATGCGAGGGATTCCAACGTCCTGGCTCTTCTTGAGCTGTATCTGATGGAGCTCTGACGGTCGAACTAGCGAAGCCAACATCAAATTTATACAACGAATTAACTAAACTGATGGAATGTAAATTAAATCCGATATGAATGGATAAATGATTAAATTGACTAAGTTGTCGCATGTAAATCACTAACATTACAAAACAGAACGTAGTGGGAGTTCTAGAAAAGATCACAAAGACTTGATGTACGGACAGAGAGACGTATGGGTATGGCGGTTCTCACAAGATGCAAGCTTTGAGCAACAATACCGTTAAATTCCGACTGCTGGCACCGGTTGATCTTCCGAGATCGTACAAAGATTTCAGCTGCTCCATTCCGGGCGCGGCGATAAATATAACGTAAGGCATGAACTCCGTACTGTTATGGAGGATCTTGAGTGCGGCCGGACTGCAATCAAGCACGCACATCTTGCCGGCTCTTATCAACTCACGCACAGAATCCAATTTCGTGCCGTATAGATGTCCACCGTGTTCACCGTGCTCTAAGAACCTATGTTCCCTGATATCAGTCTCCATAGACTCGCGATCGGTGAACCAGTAGCTTTTTCCGTCCTCTTCGAGAACTCTGGGCGGTCTCGACGTGTCTAAAAGAAAATTATCACGTCAGGTATAATAAGATTCTGCCCACGTTGCGATTAATTAAATATAGTTGGTAATATTCCTTACAGGGTACGATAGTGCCGAATTTCTCAGGATCGCTGTTAATCAGCCTGTTTTTCAGGGTTCGTCGACCTACGCCGCGTGGGCCAACTAGAGCCAAAGTTTTACGCCTAAACGGCGGCATCCGGGCGACTTCCTCGTAGAGGAGCAACTCAGCGCCGTCGAACTCGCCGTTTGACTTGGATTGATACATCTTTCTCTTTTTTTTCTTTGATATCCTGGTGCCGCAAATGCTGATCTTGTGAACGAAATCGGCCTCGGGTGGCACAAAGGCTTTTCTGCGCTCTTCCAATTCCAACGAAGGAATCAGGCCGGGTGAGCCGAGGCTCTCGCCTTCCACTCTGCGCGCCTGCCACCAGTTCGGGTCGGCTTGATCGACGATTTGTAGAATGTCGCCCTTCTGGAAAAGTAGACCTATTTCCCGACAGGGCAGTAGCGTGTCCTCCGATGGATCGTAATCGAAGAGAGCGCGCATATAACACTGCAAGGATAAGCCAAACAAGGCGGGACGATAATAAAGTCAGTACAATTTTCACTAATTTATGATTACGACGCTACGGTTCTTCGCGCTTGAACGAGCGCCGTAAAAACGGGAGAACGAACCATAACGATTACCGGAGACATCGAGATGGAAAGAATAGCGCGCTCACCGTAGACTTGAGAGGTCGGTTTCCATCCTGAGCGATACCTGGGGCCAGTTTCAGCGACAGATTTTCCTTGGCGTCCTGGATCGCTTGCTGGAGCTCCTCGGGGTTTCGAACTTTCTTGCCATTGACCTCGAGTATTACCTCACCCGTTTTCAGGAGTTCTTGGCGAGCCGCTGTGCTGCCGCCGAGGATCCTGGCGATGATCATGTTGCCAGATTCGTCGACCTGCACCGTCAAACCCTAGAAGCATACAGACGCGTGAACGTTTAGCCTTTTCTCGAGCTGAGTCGAATAAAGCGTATCTTGCTTGTAGCTTTTTCCGCACAGGTGATAAATAAAGCGTCAATCACTCGGCGATGCTGGCGTTGCTGGCCGTGTTTTGATACATCAGAGTATCTCGAAGAAACGCGCAATATCAGAAAATCATAGCGAGGCGCGCGGGCATGCGGGGAATCATGCCTGCCGTAGCAATAAACATTCGTACTTATTTATGAACTGCAAGTGGCATTTCCGTCTTTTCCTCAGCTGAATCTGGCGAGCTAATTCAAGAATGGAGATTCTCGCGTCGTACGGGCCTCAACTCTCGATTCTTCGATGCCTTCCACGCATCTCAGCCGAACCTCTTTTTTACCGTACGTTTATCTTATCAAACCAGAGTTCATTAACGAAAAGAAACGGACATTTCTCATGAGAAAACGTCACCAGGACGATTATAGGAATATGAAAATTAGCACGAACGTTCAATGAATAAAAGCAACGTCAATAGATGGAATTTTCATTCGACCAAACTTACCAACGGCTCATCCGATTGCCTCCTAAGACCAACCACCCTGATGGGAGGCATCTCCTCCTTCTTGTTCGTCGGCATTGTCAGCACGGGAGGATCCGGTTTGCAAGGCGCTTCTCTGCGTTCCACCACCGCGTCGTGCGTCTCCAGGAGTGCTCTGAGATGCGAGCTGCCAAGAAGATATACCAGCTCCCTGGCGTGCGAGTTCCTGGAGCTTCGGAATGCGTGGCACACTTCGTCGACGATGTCACAGACGGACGAGCATACCGGTTCCACAGGCACCGGCGAGTCCTCGAGACGCTCCTGGACCTGGACACGCAAAGATCTCGGAGTCAAGAGAACTGGTTTTTCAGTTGGATCTTAAAGGCGCGATCTCTCCGCGGCGCAACCCTTCCTCGATCTCCCACGATCACCCACGTGGATTTTCGCGGAATTGTAATTCCGCGTTCATTTCTTTTCATCGCGCTGCTTCGCAAAATGCCGAATTTAACGATATCTCTTACGACTGCTGACGTTGCGACGATATCTATTCCGTTCTACAACAACATTGTTTTACTTGGTCTCACGCTGTTCAGATTTGCGGTAACTTGTTCGGGATCGAGCGAACAGAAGGCTGAAATGATTTTCTGCTAATTCCTCTCCGACATTGTTAGAATCATCTATCCCTCTATTGTCCAGTGTCCATGTTTAGGTAGCCGTGCAAATCACGACTCCTGCCAGTCGTGAAAGTCGAAACGGGTTTCCATATGTCTAGACTGACTGTTTAATAGCGCGCAGGATTTGTCTTCCATGGTCGTCGCGAGAGAAATGCAGACTCAAGTATTACCGAAGCAACAAAGTTCTTCAAAGCCAACTTCCGCACAGATTTCTGCACAGCAATAAATCCAATCTCATTTCGATACGTCATTTTAATGTGCGACCGCACATATTTTCACGCACGCGTGTTTCTTGATTCCTACGAGAAAAGAAGGAAGAAGAAAGAAAAATATGCCGTTGAATCTAGAAACCTGCCTGCCTGAGATAAGCGTATTTCCGTAAATTGAGAAACGAGCATCGAAGAAACTCAAGCTAGCTCGAGCTAGCCCTGAGAAAGGAAAAGTGTTTCTCAAACGCAACTTTGAGGCGATAAATAAAGTAGAAATTTATGAAGCGCAAGATGCATCGGATACAATCCGGTCATCAATGTGCCGTTAATGATGCTGATGCCGAGAGATGCGTTGATTGAGCGAGAGCCAACTTGATCAACGCGTAATCCAATCTACACTTGCCCTCCGTGCACAGGATAGCACAGAGTTACGACGTAACGAACGAATAATTAGAAAAGTGGGTCACGCCGCCTGGTTCGACGCTGGCTTTGGCAGTCCCGCGTACAATGCTGAAATTCTCAATGACCGCGGTGTATGTGCACGACGCATGATACACGGCGAACGCAGATTATTATGAGAGCTCGGTGATTCATCGGCGGATTATTTTCTCTCGCGAATGCAATCGAGCCTCGGCGCCGAGCTCCGACGAAGATCGCGCGAGCTTCAGCGATCACGAAGAGTTCCCTCCGTATGTGCTCGGCATTACGAAACTCGTCGGTTGATTTCCAGATGATCGATGCGACCGATCGCGAGCGGTTTCCCCAGAATTTTTCGCTTCTCGCGAATGCCCGCGCGATTTGTCCAACGTGCGCGTCCACGTGCTTGATGAAACTGTAAATTGACGGCCATCGCGTGGTCCCCATCAGTGGTAATCATCATTGATCGTTACGATTGCCTCTCTGGCTGAACGTGGTTTCAGACCCATCCGCATGGGGATACGAGAGATTTAGCCGGAGGCTATGTCAGAGGCACGCCCGATCGTAGCTGGTTCTTTATGAACTATAAAGCTCGGGCATTTATTTATCCACTTCGCTGCAGAGAGCGCGGAACGGAACGTTCGCTTCGCGGCTCGATCTTCAACGCGAGGCGTCGAAGACGCCTCCGATCTCCTCAGAAGTAGCGCCTCGCACAGCGAACAAGGCAAACGAGTTCCCTCGCGAATTCTCTCCTCCGTCGAGAGACCACTCCGCGTTCCCTTGATGCTCTTTAGCGATCTACCTCGGCTCTTTAGCGACCGATAGAGCCGATCTGACATCCCGATTCCTCCAGGCATTCCTCCGGTTGGCTCGTCGTCATCGCGCACCTCGACTCTCCAATCACGCCGCTAACGGGACTCCGCGTTTCTCCGCTCGCACCTTGTCGCAGATTTCACTTGGAAGCGCGGAGGATACGCGACTTTAACGGTAGACAAGTCGAAGCCGACGAGGAACTTTCCAACTTTGTAACGTCGCGTTCCTCAGGAGTGACGCTCACCTGGCAGAAGAGCCGTGGCGCGGTGCTGCGAGCAAACTGCTGAGAGACCGAGCGCGTCGTGTCGGTGCCCCCGCGTAGCTATCGATCGACGAGGGTCGAGACTGAGGGCCGCGACGAGGAGATAGCCAATCTATCGGGACGGTGCAACGCGCAGATGTC
The DNA here is from genome assembly GCA_020341155.1 of Eciton burchellii. Taxonomy (NCBI): domain Eukaryota; kingdom Metazoa; phylum Arthropoda; class Insecta; order Hymenoptera; family Formicidae; genus Eciton; species Eciton burchellii. The sequence continues at coordinate 622,133 of JAHMML010000060.1, forward strand.
GATGAGCGTCTGACACGTCTATGTCGCTATGTCGCGAGATGCACTCTCCTGCTTAGGTAAGCAGCGTCAGAAAACTGCCGCGCCTATACTGACGTTGGCTGACTCCCTCCGCGTAGGCAGTTCGTTCAGGCGAGTCGCCTGTCGTTTCTGAAACAGGTGGGGGCCCTTCCTCTCCTGGCTACACTCCGCTACGTTTCATTTCAGGAACGTAGCCGCGCGTTCAGGAGCCACCACTTCCAAGGCCGTCGACTGGGATGGAATGCATCACGGCGGCGGCGGCGAACGCGTTGCGCGAAACTGTGGATGCTGTGGACCGATCTTTTCTTTCGGAAGAATTTTCTTTCAGATATATTTCACGCATAATTGCGTATTTCCTTGAATCGTTGAGAATGAAGGACACGTCGATGAGCGAAGTTTAGAGCAACAGAAGAATCGTCTTGAATGATATTCTTTCGTAATCAGAGAAGGTGGCTTCGAGTCCCTCGATGGAGATGGGAAATTTTAATATCCGCTTCGAGAATGCTTCATCGAATCAATTTCTCCCGTCCTCGTTTTCACCTCGTTTCAAGAAAAAATTTAACGTACGTACGAGCGCACATTGTAATTTTATCTGCCGCTTTCAGTTAGGAACGTCGTTGAGATATCTGGTTGCCACATTTACAAGTTTCGTAAGTGATCCTGCCTGAAACGACGGTTATCATCGCAACACGAAGATTCCCAACATCGCGTTATCCTATCTCCGATGAGTCCACTTTCAAAAGTGGTTTAAGATAGAAGCACACCTGGGACGAAGAACCCCATCGCGTCATTGTACACTCCTTTAGACCGTTTGCTTCGTAAATGAAGCTTCGCAGTGTAGCCGATGAATGGTCTGCAAATGTTTTGGGACGAGTCTGGGACGACGCGAGGTGATCATAATAAATTGCAAAACAGGCGAACTGGAAAATTCAACGGCGAGGTACTTTACTTTGACTGCTTTTGCTGTCGAGACGAGATGATCGCGATTTGTCCGCACATGCGACGAGATATATCGTTCACAGCTGCGGATAATTCATCATTTCGAATCGTCCCTGTTCCTGCCGGACAAATTTCGATGATCACTCGGTAACAAGCATCCGTAACGGATCGCCGAATGCGTCAGTGCGTGATCCGGGGATCCAGCGAGTTTGGAGTGGTCGAGTGGTCAAATGACGTCAGTGGGCCCACGTGGGCGAAGGAAATTAATGAAATTTCTGCAAGATCAATCGGCAAAATCTGCGACGAACAAAGGGATCTCCCCCAGAAGCGCGCGAGGAGAGCGAATTCGATCGCGGCGGTTCGTTCGATTCCGCAGCGAGATAAAAGCAGGCAGGCTTCGATAAGAGTTATGAAATCACGCGTGTACAGTCCTGTCACCCACACGCGCGACGAACGCATGTTGCATGCGTTTCTCCCACTTCCTCCCGTGCGATTACAAAGCCGACCTGACTCGAGTGAAATTACATCGTCTCGTGTACATGCTACATGCACGTAAGTCGCGTGTAGCGCCGTGACACGCATGCCCGCGTCTGAATTTCTGCGCGAACGAGCGATGCCTCCTACGACCCCTGCGCGATTAAAAGGTCCCCCCCGGGGTCACAGCCAATCATCATTACAGAGAGACGTCGCGGAAGAAAGAAGAGCAAAGAGCGATACAGTTGGCCGATCGACGACCGTAATCGCGATCGATCCTCCCGCTTAATGCTACTCGCGGATCGCAATGTCTCGCAAGGCTGCAAGCAATAATTTCCTTCGAAAGATCTTCGACGAGTATCTTCGAGTCGCCTTTATTCCCTTTGCGACCTTCTCTTTCTCTCTTCCTCTCTTTCTGCTTGCTTCTTCTGCTGGCTAATTATTCGGATCGGGTGTTTCTTTTCGCCATTCCTCAGTTTGCTTTTCCACCAGAGAACCAGCACCCCGCTGTGCTCGTCAACACTTTTCACTGTTGGCTCAATTCGATGTTCCAAGGCGGGAAACGTGAGCCGATTCTCTAATGACTTCTCGACAACGGACGCTACCTGCTGTCGCGTGGTTCTACCTTTGTGCCAGCTGAATCGCCGGAATGTGGGTTCGACTCGTGCGAGGGAAAAACACTCGACCAGTCTCGCGGTTAGCTAGAGCATGTGTGGCGCAATATTCACCCAGTCTGTATAAATATTGCTACCAATCGCTCGATCAGGTGATCGAATGTCGCAGGATGTCGCATTGCAATCAGTAAACGCTTCGATCCACTCTCATGCTGACAAATTTAATTCGGAGAATTAAAGTCAACCAAGTCCTCGCATCTTAAGAAAGATCATTACGTAACTCTCTGATCGCGGATATATATATATATATATATATATATATATATATATATATTTTTTTTTTCTTTCTTAAAGGAGAAGAGAGTTCAAGGAATCAATTTAATAAGCGCGGTCCAGCGATCGAGACTATTAATGATCCTCGCCGATCATCAATTGCCAATTAACGAGGGTACGGTTTACTCTCTTAACAAACGCTCTCAATGTTTCGCTGAGATGCTGTTTGTGTGTTTAACAAGCTCTTTCTTGCCCCACTGGAAATCACAGCGCAGCGATCACAGCGATCGATAGCGGATGGGATCGCATCGTCCTGGGAAAAATCGCATCGCGTCACGCGAACGTCATGACATTTCCGATTCGCGTCGTCGATAATATTTTCGTCGAAGGCCGATGCTTTCGTCTCGCTCGCGCCTCGGCGCGATGGCGAAGTGTGTCGCGACCGAAATAGCGTGGGTGTCGCGCGGCGTTCCGAGCGCGCGATGGAGAAATAACGCACGCGTTCCCGAAATTTCTTCATTCCCATGCTGTGCGATGAGAGGCGCGCTGGACCAGATTCCAGCGAGATGATCAGATACCGCTCGCCCCTGTAAGCCGCTAATCGCAGCCGAGCATCGCTAGACTGCAGCGACTCGAGTCTCTCGACTCGAGCTCGACTCGCAGGGACTCTCGGATCAAACGTCCGCCGATCATCGGACGTTTCCGGATTCGTCGCGAACACGAGAAGACGACTCGCAGCGATAGGTTCAACGACACCGCAGCATCCGGGCGAGTCGGCGGAGCGCACTTGCGCGGGCGCGGATTTCAATCTCTCTCTCTCTCTCTCTCTCGTCTCTCTCTTGTTTTTACGCGTTCGATGATACCACGCGAATTAGAAAAATATTCTTATGGCCGCGCGAGCAGATATGAAATCCCGCTCGTAAATCTACACGCCTATCTCGTAAATCTCTGCTATAGTAAACACCGTTCGAGCGAGCACACGGGGACACGCGGAGGACGCATGCGCGGTGGAAACCGTTTATAAGCCGTTGGCGGTGCAAGGGGAGCCGCGATGCATTTTTCATCGGAACTTGCTGCGTCCTCCACGAGAGCTGGGAACGACGATGATCAAAGATTAACGAGACACGTTCCCTTTCAGTCCCGTAATTCAGTCGAGGCTGTGTCGCTCGCGGTTCAGCTGCGGACGGTGACATCGACATCGACATCGTTGATGAAATTGCCGCGGGATTTTATTCATTGATCTTCACGCCGACGAGGAATCTCGTTGTGCGTCGGATCGCCAAACGAAAACCCGACTCGACAATCGGATCGCCATCTCGCGCGGCGATCGCACTCGTTCGCTTTGATGTCGAGGCGACATCGCGCGCACTCACTTACCTTCGCGAGGGACGTGACGACCGGGCTGTCGAGGAGGCCTTTCAGGAACAGCAGATCCGTGTCGTCGGCGATCTTGCCCAGCTCGCCGATATTGTCACGTACATGCATGAACGCGGCTGGAACAGTAACGGTGCACTTCATAACTGGCTGCGTGTTCCGATGTCAGAAACGACAATCGGACCGCCGCATGCGGTCGGCGATGGCTGCGAGAGGGTGGCGAGGGAAAAAGAAGGGATGCCGACAGGGTGCAGCGACGCAAGAGTGAACCCGGGCGTGGCCATCTTTTGACCGGATCAATATTGTCGGCCAGCTACAGGTGGCCGACACGTCACGCGAGGGATCCTTTTCAGCTTTCAGCCTGGAGTGCGGGGGTGCGGGGTGCTAAACGCTTCTCCGCGATTGTCTGTTTTTTTTTTATAGACCGATTAAAAATGGAACCGCATGTACACGTAGCGAAGCTAAAGAGAACACAAGGAGCATTTGGGAAACGCAATCCGAAATTACGGCTGCCCGATCGTCAGGATGACGCTTCCGGTAGCCCTTTCATCTCGCTGGCTTCTCTTCTCCGCGTGCCGAAAATCTTCCGGCTCGATCGAATCCGCGCGCGAGATGATCGGCGAAAGTTAAAAGCAAGATATAGCGTATTGCGAAAGAAGAGTCAGAGCGGAAAGCGGAAAGCGAGGCACTCGATCTTTCTTTCTGGCCGAACTGAATCTTCGGAATTTTCGCTGGACCGCTGCGTTCGTCTTCGCGAGTGTTTACCGGCTCGATTTTGTTTGGAGCAAGCTCGAAAGCCGCAAAGTGCGAAACTGCTAAACAACAGTTGTCCGAGTGCGTTTGAATTAACCGTTTCTCCGTTCGCGACTTTGCAAGTAGCACGGCAGGAATACCTAGCCAAGGCCACTTACGCGTTATTATCGCGTTCCAGTTGAGCGGTATTGCGCTGCTTAATAATTTGATCGATCCTCCTGTTCATCGGACTTATTTATAACCATGAAGTCGCACACGTGGACGAGATATATTTAGAGAGCATGCTTCTCAATTTTGTTTTGTATCCCCGGCAATACGGCTCTCAGACGACTCGGATCACCTCGTCTATTGTTCGATCACGCCTTCCGGCGACGCTTTTAACGCTCGAGTGTCTGAAAAGCCACTTGACTCTGTAATAACAACTCGCAGCCAACTATGCAGCGAATGAATGATAAATGCGTGCTATTATAAAGGTATGGGCAGGAAATACAGTGCATATCGGCTCGCTGCATTCTTGCGTCAGCAAGGTATCCTTTCTGCATAGGTTTCTTGCCTTGTTTCTTGCCATTGGCATCGAATTTTAATCGCGAAAGGCGATTATGTAATATGATATGCGATACGATCAAACGAGGATTCAGTCTGATCGCCGAAATCAGACCTGCTGTCCGATATGATCGAGCTAATTATCACAAATTTATGATTATTCCCTTCCTGCGCCGTTTCTTTTTGCGATAATATTTTCGGTTGTTGCGTCCATTTGCGTTTAATCGTCGCGGGATACGAAGCGCCGAAGAGCACCGCGAAGAGCGCTGATGAATTTTAAGTGCGGACAGAGGGAAAATGCGACAGGCAAAAGACAGGCGCCGATTGAAGAGCGTCGACGTTAAAATCACCGGAAAGAGCGAGCGAGGGAAATAAAAAATGCGTGCGTACAATATTTATCCCGATCGGGTAAATATACGCGTCGTTACCGGAAACGCGTATACGTGATATCCCTCTTCGATCTCCGGCGAAGCGTGACGGTAATAATCAGAAATTTGTTAATATGGTTAATATGCAAACACGAGCGTTGTATTATTCGCGCGAGCCGGATCGGCCTTTCGTCGTGCAACAATGAAGATGTTACCGTTGTCGATCTGGTGTATGATCGTGCCATTCATGGTATCCATACTGGCCAACAATCGGCGATCTTCCGGTTTCTCTTTCCTCCCAAAGAAAACCATGATATCAGTCCTCTCTCCAGAATATAAAGAGATGCACGATATATATATATATATATATATATATATATATATATCTTATTCAAGCTCTATATTCTCTCTCAATTCTGCGATCTGAGAATTCGGGGGGTCAATAAAAGTCTTTTTATATCTTCTCATTTTTATCTCACGTTTTCGTGTCAGATCTCGCATCACATTCTTGTATCACGAAACAAGCACTAGGGATTAAATTGCCAGCGGTTCGCCGATTGGATGCTACTTCCGTTAAAGATTCACGACATCAGCACGTACTTGGGAGCATTCGCAAACTCGTTAGCACCGTTCAATTATTCGTTATATGCGTCACACCGCACCGGTCAAGGTTCACCGTTAGACAGCGCGAGCCACGAAAGAAAAGTGTCTCCGTTGCTAGCTTTCCTCGCTAGCATCACGCGGTGAATGGAAACGCTGTCTTACACCTGCCGGGATTCGAAGGCTCTGGTCCAGGCGAGGGGACCCCGTAAGTGGCACCCTAGTGAGGTGGTGGGGCGACCAAGACGAAGCCGCTCATCGGTGCGACTTCGACATCACGTGACTCCTATTGGCCGCATGGGATCGTGCGAATTGGCGTTACCTTGCTCGTTTCCCGACACAATCGCGGGATGTCTCGGCGGTAATGAAAGGCGAATGAAAGACGCAGCCGCGACAATCGGAAGACGGACCGCGGATCTCGAAGGGGCGCCTCCAAGCGGATCGTAAACGCCACTGGCTGGCGACTAACTGACTCTGGAGATCCAGAACTGGCTTCTGCGAAGGGTCGCTCGCGTATTCAGAAACAAACCAACTGGTAGCCTGGGTAGTGGGCCAACGGAGAGGCGTAGAAACGGCGAAGAAGAGGAGAAAAATAGGAGGCGAGATCGGCCAGGCGCCACGCGCCACGATTTCGACAACATCCGCGGAGATTTCTCTCATCACTGCCGAAGTGATACCGTTTTCCGGAGGAAACGTAAATTGATCCCGTCACGAGGATCAGCCGGTTCAAGACACACCGCAGACATTTCCAATCGAAAGCGATATCGCAGGCACGCGTTATCAATGGACGGGAAAGGGAGCAGGGATGACCATCGGGGAGGGCGAGCTTCTGCCTCGCGATCGCCCCGATTGGCCGTTGAATTCGCGAAATCGTATAACGGCGAGACCGAAGAGATTCGAAGAAAGGAAACAGCGAGACGAAACAATGTGGTAATCGCTAAAAGCAAGTGAGAAGAGAGAAGAACGCCGGCGATCGAGAGAGAAGGAAACGAAAGTAGAATCTGGCGTCCAGATGCCAGACGCCGATAACTACCGGAAGTATTTTCATAGTGCCTCGAAGAGGTATCTCCGCGGGCAGGAAGTCATAAGCAATCGGCTTTTCTCGTTCAAGGCTGCACACCGGGAATGCTTGCACACCGAGATGCACATGATCGCTCGAGGTTTCCGTTGTCCGGAAAACGTGCGTGATCGAAGCGCATCAGACGATGCAAGCTTGCCGTCAGATTTGGGACCTATGACGTCGACATCCACGTTTGGACGGATTGAATGTACCGTATCTCTGGCCGTATCGTCATCGAGTTTCGAGTTTGATACTGAGTTTGGTCTCAATGAGAGATAATGATCGATTCTAAAGAGCTCGTTTCGCCGATATCTCGCAGGAGAGGAAGCTCACCATCGTGAGCTTCTTGAGATAAATTCTCGACAGCGCTGAACTTTAATACGAAAATCAGAGGAAGCAACGAACGATACGCGCAGATCTTCCCTGGAGAATCTCGCGAATGCTAATGCAACTCAACTCGAATGCGGAGGTATTATCGATATTATCGATGTTGCCAAAAGCAGAAGGAAAGAACGGAGAAATGATGGTCTTACTGGACCACTGTATTAAACAAAAAATAATCGATATAAATCTCGCTATGAAATTGATTGAGCAATAAAACGCACTGAATCATCCATCAAAGAAAATGGAATATGGAATCTTAAATCTTCGTCCAGTCATTAAAATTATGAAATCTCTTAAACTTATCAAAATAAATATAAGCCTTTCTCTGAATGATCGACCACAGAGCGGAGTATCCGCAGATGTCGTCGATGACGATGCTTCTCTTTGGCTTGCTTTTCTTCATCGCGGCTGGCTGCTTGCCTTGCTGACATCCGCGCGTCCTCTACTCTGGTCGATCGCTCGGGTCTTCTGCTTCGAGTTCAGCCATTACGAGAGTCACTCGAATGTATACTGCCGCTCGGTCTTCCACACTGCATCCTGCAGAATTTTTCCCGAAATATGCCTCAGTATTCTCATATCTGTTGTCTCTAATTCCCATTTTGTTTTCGATGCGTCGTGTCTTATCTCAAAGGTCCCGACAGTACTGATTCTCGCCCGGCGATAAACGAATTTCCGACAATTCCAATCCGCCGATTCACTGACTCAATGAAAGGGCTAGGCAATTCGAGTTCTTGGTCCGCGATTCCGGAATTCCAATTCATCGAGTCGCCGACTCTATCAGAGCG